>CM071569.1:107150320-107281845 GCA_036426205.1 Ascaphus truei
TCTGTCTCTCTCACCCTCTCTCTCTGTCTCTCTCACCCTCTCTCTCTGTCTCTCTCACCCTCCCTGTCTTATCTTAACTGCTGTATACCTACACCGAAGTAACCTACCCTTCTGTCTTCCAGATCTGACTCAAGTTTCACACGGGAGACCTCGGAAGACAGGTAGGGAACACCTCCCCTCCAGTATAGTACCTTGAGGGACTGCGGATCAGGTAAGATCCCAGGCGGGATTGCTGCTTTAGAAATTGTGAAGAGGGGGCATCCTGACACTGGTTAAGGGGTTCAGAATCATTCACATCTGGGTTTTTTTTGTTCGATTAGTGAGGTCAACACACACACACACACACAACTATGTAACAAGGACAAATGGTCGTAAGTATAAGTGTACTACAATAAATAAACTGTTATGTAAAAAAAATGTCCTGGTTTTTCATTTTCAAAATCTGGTCACCCTATTTTTAGTTCACCCCTGCACATATAAATGTAATTAAATTTACATTTCCTATTTAGCTTGTAAGGAAAGCCTTTTTCAGACATACTTTTGACTTATCTTCATTCCTTGTACAGTCCCTCTTTAGCAATTTCTGGCACACTGGTATATTTATTGAATTGCATTCTCTGAAATTACTGCAGAACATGGTAAGTGCCTTGAATCACCCACATAAGTTCATGACTGCATACCTGGTTGTGTTTTGTTTTGCAGAGTAGCATTTCAGTAAAGATTATTTACTAAAGGGTGTAGCTGCAAAACCAGTGCAAAATAATTGTACTCAATGTACATACAGTATCAAAGTAAACAAATCTAATGTCTTTTTACAATCCCTTTTTTGGGGGTAAATAAGACGCACTGGTTTTGCCCCAGTTTTGAAGTCAACAGACTTTAGTAAATATTCTCCTATAAGCCATATTTTAAAAATCTGTTGAAATTAATAGTCAAGCACCGTCAAGCACTGCTTCGTAAATATGGCCTTATTCAAAAATTGCTGGTAATTTGCCATGTGTGCTTCAAAAATAGTGTAGTCTCTTTGGGCTCAAATCTGAAAATATAGTTACAATCTGTTTAAATAAATATTTGGAATTGCAGGAAAATAGTTCTTTTGACTTTCACTGGTGCTTTATTGTGCCTCACATATTCTTCCCCATGTGGGACTGCTGCTTTAATTTGCGTGAACATTTTACAGCCGAGTACTTAGCTGGAAGCATCTCTCTTTTTATCTCATGTTTCCTAAAATGCATCAGATAGATTTCAAAGTAATTGCACCACCACAAGTTCAAATGGGATAGCACCTCTTTTCAACAGTATCAGGTAATTGATTAATAATGCATTGCTTTTTCACATACTTTCATTTTATAGTCTGGCCTTTGAAGTTTAACAGTGTCCTACTCTTTTCACAACTACACTTCCGCTAAAGATATTACAATTTAAAAGCGCAAAAAATGATGTTTTCTAACTGAATCTGTGGGGGGATATTAAATCATAAATGTGACTTGGGGCCTGATTCAATATTCTCCAAAATGGGCAATCACATGTTATTACATTTAAAAAATAACTACTTTTGCATTTGGTTTGTAGAAAAATCATGAAGTTTCTTACTAAAGCTGTGGTTATTTCAAATCAATAAATGGAGAGAGAGATTTTGGCTATACTATAGAATACAAAAATGGCACGCTCAATTCAATCCCAATAGCAAAGAGAGAGACACTCTCTTCTACTTATATACCTCCCCCAAACTCGCCTGTGCACAAAAAGAAGCACACCTGAGATACCTGGAATATATACTAATTTACTCTATAAATAGGGTGACCATTCGTCCCGTTTTTCCCAGGACAGTCCCGGTTTTTCGTGTGCTGTACCGGTTGCCTGACTGTCCCGGGAATGTCCCTTTTTTTTGTGCCGGCGGCGGTGCGCGGGGATGGGGGGGGGGGGGCGGTGCACGGCGGCGGGAGGAAGAGGATGCAGAGCACCCCGGCAAGTATTTTTTCTTACTGCCAGGGGTTGGGCTTCTGCAGAAACGTGCCGGGCCGCAGGGGATTGGATGGAGAATGCCGGGGGGCGGGGCTTTAGAAGGCCGGGCCGCAGGGGATTGGATGGAGAATGCCGGGGGGTGGGGCTTTAGAAGGCCGGGCCACAGGGGATTGGATGGAGTATCCGGGGGGCGGGGCTTTGCCTCTCTCCGGCACTCTGGCCCTCCAGGCTCTCTCCCTCACACCCCTGGCTCCCCCCTCACTCCCCCCCGTCACCACGCCGGCTCCCCCCCGGCTCTCCCCCTCACTCCCCCCGGCACCCCGGCTCCCCCCATCATTCCCCCGGCAACCAGGCTCTCTCCTTCAATCCCCCGGCTCCCCCCTCACTTCCCCGGCACCCCGGCTCCCCCCTCACTTCCCTGGCACCCCGGCTCCCCCCCTCGCTCCGCCGGCAACCCAGCTCTCTCCCTCCCCCCTCAGAGCCGCTCACAGCCTGCCGCCTCCGCTGAACCCGCAGCCACCGCAGGTAGGCATATGGGGGAGCTGGGGGGAGAGGGAGATGCTGCAGGGGGAGAGATGGAAGTGGGGGCTCGGGGAGAGGCTGCTTCTGCTGTAAACGCTGCTTGCGTGAGAGTGTGTGACAGTGTGTGTGTGTGAGTGTGACAGTGTGTGTGTGTGTGTGTGTGTGTGTGTGAGAGAGTGTGAGTGTGACAGTGTGTGTGTGAGAGTGTGACTGTGTGAGAGTGTGATAGTGTGACAGTGTGTGTGTGTGTGTGTGTGAGAGAGTGTGACAGTGTGTGTGAGCGTGACAGAGTGTGATAGTGTGTGTGTGTGAGAGTGTGACAGTGTGTGTGTGTGTGAGAGTGTGAGAGAGTGTGACAGTGTGTGTGTGGGTGGGTGTGTGCTGTGGTGTGGGTGGGTGTGTGTGTGGTTGCTGGTGTGGTTGGTGTGTGTGTGGTGTGTGTGTTTGTTGTTTTGTGTGATGTAGTTGATGTGAGCAGTGTGGTGTGAGAGTGTGACAGTGTTGAGGATATTGAGTGACAGTGTGAGTGTGACCGTGTTGAGTGTGACAGTGTGTGAGTGTTGACAGTGTGTGGTGTGGCGTGTGTTGGTTGATTGTGTGTGTGTAGTGTGTGTTTGTGTGTGTGTGTGGTGTGGTTGGTGTGTGTGTGTGTGTGTGTCTGTGGTGTGTGTGTGTGGAGTGTGACATGTGTGTGTGTGAAGGTAACATAGTGTTGTAGAGGTAGTGTGTGAGGTGTGATGACGTGTGATTTGGGTGAGAGTGGACAAGTGTGTGTGTGTGGAAGTGTGACATGTCGTGTGTGTGTGAGAGTTGACAGTGTGTGGGTGATAGTGGTGGTGATTGCCAGTGTGTGAGAGAGTGTGACAGTGTGTGTTTGTGGAGAGAGATGTGACAGTGTGGTGTGTTGTGTGTGGAGAGCTGTGCATGTGTGTGGCGAGGTGTGACAGGTGTGTGTCGAGAGTGTGAACGTTGTGTTGCGTGAGAAGAGCATGTGACGGTTCGTTGGTTGGTGAGAGGGAGGTTTGGTCCCCTGAACGTGACATTGTGGTGGTGGCTGTGGAGGGGCTTCTTTCGATCGGGGTCTTTGTTGCACCGTTGCCTTATCGCATTGGGGGCGAGGGGGAGAGGAGAGGGTGGGAGAGGAGGAGGAGAGTCGAGATGAGAGAGGATGACGGGGGGATCGGGTAGAGAGAGAGGGGAGGGCAGGAGAGAGAGGGGCGAGTAGGGTAGGATGAACGTAAGATCGGGGGAGGAGGGAGAGGAGAGGGGGAGGGAGGACCGGAGAGAGGGAGGGTGGAGAGGAGAGGGGGGGGGAGAGGGAAGGAGGGGGGGGTGAAGAGGAGAGAGGGTTGAGGAGAGAGGAGGGGAGGAGGGGGTATATGGAGAGGTGGGCTGGAGGGGGGGCGGCAGGAGTAGGATGAGGATGTGGGAGGGAGGAGCAGGAGGGGGAGAGATGAGGGGGGGGAGAGGGAGACGAGGTGGGGAGGAGGGGAGAGAGAGAGAGAGGGAGGGGCATGAGGAGATGAGGCGTGTAGAGAGTGTGAGAGGAGAGGAGACGGGGGGGAAGAGAGGTGAGAGAGGGGAAGAGAGGGCGAGAGAGAGAGAGGGGGAGTTTGAGAGAGGATGGGAGGGAGGGGGAGGAATGACGAGGCGATGGAGAGGAGAGAGGGGGTGGGGAGGAGGGAGAGAGGGAGAGGTGATGGAGAGGGGAGAGGAGAGAAGTAGTTGGTGGGTTTTTGTGTTTTTGTTTTGGCGTTGAGGGGGTTTCGACGAGGGAGAGAGGAGAGAGAGGGGGAGAGGGAGAGAGTGTGGAAGAAAGGGAGAAGGAGAGAGAGGGGGAGGATGAGAGAGAGGGGGGGAGAGGGGAGAGAGGATGGGGTAGAGTGGGTGAGAGAGAGAGAGCAGGGGGGGAGAGGATTGGGGCAGTGAGAGAGAGGGGGGGAAGAAGAGGTGGAGTGGAGGGAGATGAGAGAGAGGGGAGGAGAGGATGAGATGGGGGAGAGGAGAAGTGATGAGGGGGTTAAGAGATGAGAGGATGGGAGAAAGGGGGAGAGAGAGAGGAGAGAGCGAGGAAGCAGAGAGAGGGGGGCGGGAGGAGGAGGGAAAAGGGGGATGGCGAGGAGGAGAAGGGGGGGTGGAGAGAGAGAGGAGAAAGAAAGTGGGGGGGGGGGTCAATTGACCATGGTGGGTGATGTGAGATGTAGGGGGGGATGTTTAAACCAAAATCATTACAAAATATATACACATTGTTTATTCAAAAGTATGAGTTAATTATTATTTATTACCCCCACTTCTTTACACGTCTATTTTGTGATTTACCCGTCGAACATGTTATCCAGATAGGGGTTCCCCAAAATTTAACAAAATACTTAAAGGGTTCCTCCAAACAAAAAAGGTTGGGAATCACTGCTCTATACACACAAACACACACTGCAGCTCCCACCTCTATACACACAAACACACACTGCAGCCCCCACCTCTATACACACAAACACCCACTGAAGGGCCTACCTCTGTATACAGAAACACACACTGCAGCTAGGGTTGTCACCTTCTATTGAAGGCTAACGCGGAGATAACATTTTTTTAGAGCTATTTATTATATATTTATTTATCTTGCCTTTGGCTGTATCCTCCCCTCCAAATTCCGTCAACATGGCTGCGCGACGTCACGTAATACACATTGCCATAACAACGAGCTGCTCCGTGACGTCACGCGGCATCAAGTTGACATGACAATGGGATACATTATGGTGACGAGGCATCACATGATGCCACATTGTCATGGCAACATGTCACCGCCTGACGTTAGTGTCTTGTTGTCATGGCAACGAGGAGGGGGGGGGGTGACGTGATGTACATTGTTTTATAAATAATGTTTTAAAGTGTCCCGGTTTTTCATTTTGAAAATCTGGTCACCCCATCTATAAATATACTTTGCATGTGTCTCTCTCACACTTATATTTCAGGGTCTGGATGGGAGTAACACCACCTTTAGCTTTTCCTTCTGCCTAATTACATCTAACCACCTTAAAGTCAAAGAAGACTCGTTTTGGAGCTGAGTATTTATTAAATGGGAGCAGGATCTTCCAGGATATCCTTGTTAGAAAAGCTACAAGTAAAGTCTTGCACTCTAGCCTCAGATCTCAGGGAGTTACAGTTTTTTTTGTGTGAAAGGGCCACACCCCCTTCCCCTTTTCAATACAAAAATACTAGTCAAAAACACAATGATAGTTGTCTGAAATTTGGGATCAAAGAGGCCAGTTGGATGCATTGTAAATGTACAATTGTTGCACATTGTAAAAAATATTGGAACAAAACTTGACAGGTCTCAAACAATTCAGACTTAACTCTGATTTTAAAACTCTAATTTGGGGATATTACATTATGGAAATATTTGATACCAGACCTACCTATGTTAGCTGATATGGTCCCTATGGTAGCCTGGAAACCGATTTTTGTTAACTACAGTAGCTACAGTACAACCTCAGCCTTTAAATATCTCCAAGTTGTAAAAACACTCTATGCGCTCACTATGAGCTAAAGATTTGAGGCTTTGCTAGAAATGGGCAAATATTCAAATATATTTTTAGGTAAAGGGAGGACCTACATAAAACGTTTACCTTAAGATATACCACATTTAAAATAAATAAATAAATTATATATATATAAAAAAAAAAAAACCTGTGCAATAGTAAGACAAAATCACAGCCAATTTCATTCATAGCGCGTAGCTAAATCATTTATCACAGCACTAATTTCTTGGAGATCTGAAAATCAATGTTACATAACAAGGATATGGTTTTTATCCTAACTAAAAAACTCAGTTAAAAAGCTGTGAATTTTATTGCACTTATTTTGTAAAATATTTATCTTAGGTGTAGAACATTATTTTTTAAATGGTGCTATCCACTAAGTGACGATTGCTGTTTTAGTAATTAACACCCAAATAGTGTATAGTGAGTTACAGAAGACAAGTAAAGACGCCAAATACATATGTAGCAAGACTTACTGTTCCCGTGACCGCACTAAACCAAGTGCAATTCCCATGTACTTCTTTGCATATCGCGACCCCGTGACCGTGGCTGAGCCACGTCTGCCAAATTATGTTTTAATGTAACTCATCCCTTATTCCCATACACGCTTCCAATGCTAGGACACTACTGATAACAGACACAGTCTTTATAAATTAGGACATATTCATTAAAGTGAATTAGAGAAACATGTATTGTACTGTACATCCGTGTAATATTTATGAAAATATTTATTGCTTTATGCAATAACAGCAATAAGAAAGACTTGGAAAAAATAATGCAATCTTCTTCCACCAACATGCCCTGGCTGTGTGTTTCACCTGTAAGATAATTGAGAGCTAGAGCCATTAATTAAACACTGTGCTGTTTTGTTAGATCACCGGTGCACATGCAAGCTCTATGTATGGAAATCTGAAAAACAAGGCTTAAAACAATGTCATAATTAAAAACAGGCACAGCCAAACTATTCTACTTAAACACTACTGAGTTGTACCCCCCAACATAATTAAACAAACTGTATTTATTTAAAAAAAAAAAAAAAAGTCATGTTTTTGTCAGTTTCAGGTTCTGATTACTCCAGCCCACAGTCCTCAGATGCCTTAAAAGTCCACTAATTGTATCTTTCACGTTCTTAAATACTGCAGTAGTTTATTTATACTGCTTCCCAAGTGCATCTAAAATAGCTCTCCTCAAATTGTTACATATAGCCTTTTCCCCATGGGACCCATCAAAGTTCACATTTCTGGCCCACTCAGCATAAAGTTGAAAAGGCACATGTTGTTTGAAGATCAATTGGGCAAATCAATGTGGCTGCCCCCTGGAGCATGTAGCATATCTTTCCAAAGCTTCCCTAGTTGTTATGAAAAGAGGGATGTCACCTACTGGATCCCCACTGATCGGGATACAGATGCGTTTACGCTTCCATGGTCCAGTTGCTGCAGGCATAAGTAACTGCTCCGGGATGCCACTTTCTTGCATGTAGCATGAGTCATAGACACAATGTCATTATTGCTGAATGAGCATGATGGTATGAACGGGCTGTATGGGCTTCCCACCATCTGGGTATTACTTGGAGGCACATGTGGGGAGAAGAGGCTTCCTCCAGATGTTGTGAACTCTCCACAATCTAATAGAGACCATCCATGTGCCTCACCATATAGTCCATCCTCTCTAACACAAGGTCAAATTTTTTCTTCATTAAATCCAGTCTCTGCTCCTGCTCAGGTAACTGTGCATGATCAGTGGCAGGTCTGGCCACAGGTGTGCAAGGTATACCACATCACTATTTCCTCCACAATAAAACACTTGACAATACCATGCTATCCCTGAACAAGGCATCAGTTAAACTTAGACTGGAGCACAGTGTCACGCTGTGCTCACCACAAACTAGGCGGGACCCCAGTGTTGAGGTGGGAATGGATATTACGCCACCCACAGCCACAAGGACACGTCTTGATTGTAGAGTAGTCTTGGATATCCGGGCCGGGGCAGGAGAGGTACAGGTAGTCGTAGGTACTGTTAGCCACAGGAACGTAGTCGTTATACCATAAGCCAAGGTCGGGAGCGGAGAGAGCGGAGTAGTGGTATTGCTGTAAGCCAAGGTCGGGTGCCAGAGGTTCAGAGTAGTCGTATCGCCGTAAGCCAAGGTCGGGTGCCAGAGGTTCGGAGAAGTTGTGGAGGAAGCCGGTTTGGTACACAGGGTCAAGACTGAAAGACAAGACAAGACTAGGGAGGCAGAGAGTAGTGAGAACAGCAACAGGTTCTATGCTCAGCCGAAGAGCCAGTGACACAGTTGAGCATATGTAGATGAGAGGGTCCAATGGCAGGGCAGCAATGTGGAGGTGTGTGAATGAACCAGGCTGCGACAGGAGATAGGTCCAGATGAGCTCCCTGGGGTGGAGCTAGGAAGGACAGAGTAGTGTGCCTGCACCTGATTGCACAGTGCCATCTGGGTAGTTCTGCCTTTAAGAGGCTGGAGCGTGCATCCGTGTGTGGCCGCGCGCCCCCGAGCGAGTGGTCGGGTGCGCGCCCAGAACCGGCACTATTTGGAGGACGCCGGCGTGCACGCGTGCGCGCCTTAGTGCGGCGGCGATCGGGCGGCCTAGAGGGAGGCAGATTGCGCTGCGCGGGGGGACCTTGCGATGGTGCCGGTGAGGGCAGCGTGACTCCCCGGGTGTTACACACAGTCCTTGGTGAGGTGAACTGGATCTGAGGTGGGGTGAGCTTGGTCTGGGCTAGGGTGTGATGGGTCCATGGGCAGATGCAGTTTGTGACCATTACTGAACTTTGTGCTGTGTTACCATACGGAACAGCCTTGGCAAGCCATCACAGCTGGAGCTGGAACTACTTCTGAAATCCACAAACGTGTATGTGCTCAGACGCACGGCTGCTATCGGGAGGGAGGAGGACGCTGAGAGTGGTGGATCCGCTGTATGAACACTCCTGGCATGAACACCCCATTCAGATCATTCCCCCCACCGCTGCAAACCACGTGTATAAGATGAGAGGGACTCGGCTGTGTGTATTAGCAGCGCCAAGTTGAAAACTCGGAGGAGTGTCCTTGTGCTGCTATCTGGATAGAGACTATCCTACAGGCTTGCTGTAATCCTCCTTTCTGTAAGTAGGATTTCAATTTTTTCCCCATTGGACGACCGGCTATTCCATCTACCACTCACAGGTCATATATGACTATATTTTAATAAATAATTCTCTTGTCTATCACAAGGTGTTGTCCTATATGTTTTGTTAGTTTAGTGAATTTGTCTATTAGTGTAGAATTCAGTGTACCTAACAGTTATATACTATGATATGTTTTTCTGCTTCTCTTTTTCATGATAAGAGACTGTTCGTGTGGCTAAACTGAAGATCACAGAATCATCCAATTGGACATTTATATATGGTCAGAATATCACTGTTTGATATAGGCGCCTGGTTTATTTGTTTTATGTTCTAAATCTGTCTGTACTAGTCAGTATTTTACTCGGCAGCCTGACCTATATGTATGGGTATTTTTCACCTATCACTATATATTGATAATTTACTAGGTAGTATTTAAGTTTTAGCGCTATTATCACTAATCTTTTATCTGCTGCAGAGGTTAGGCATATTGTGCCTCACAAGCATGAGATTCCAGTGTCTGAGTCCAGCATCAGGCTAATGAGACACAATTTGGGCTGGACCTTTGGACGTGTGAGGTAAAGTGCTGTACTGTACAGTTTGTTTCTGCACATGCCAAGTGATATGCCTGAGAATTGTACTATACTGTATTCCTGTTATAACCCCTTTTTCATTATTATTGCAGAGCGTATTCCATGATAAGGGATATTAACAAGATTAAAAAAATGTTTACCAAGCATGTGCATGCATTGAGAGTGGAGAAAAGTTTGAGGATGTCATATTTTTGGATAAAACATCTGTCGCCCTGGAACAATTTACCACTATGGTATTCAGAGAAAAAAAATAGTTTATCCCTGAAACCTTGACCTAAGCATTCACTAATTCATGTGTGGGAGTCAATCTCTAGACTTTGACCAGAACAAATAGTTATATTGGAAGGTAAGCTCACTTTGGTTTCAGTATTGTGAACAATGACAGTATCTTACGTGACCTTGTCCCCTTTCCCACAGTGTGACATTGCTATTGTATCAACAGGTACCACGGATAAAGCCTACTTCCAGGAAGTAATTATAGCTCAGATGGCAGCACCTTACATTTTTGAATGCTTCACATCTGGTCACCGGTTGTTCCAAGATTACACCCCAAAACACAGTGCATCTGCGAGATTCATTAAGGACATTGGAATCAACTGGGTCAGAACAACTCCAAAGTAACTAGCTATGTGCAGTAGTACACTATTTACTACACAAAATTGTACTGTGTTATTGTGTGTTTGTTTTATTCTTGCCAATAACCATACTGTTTTTGTTTCTATACTTATCGATCCCTTGATTTCAATTGGTCTGGCATGCATTAAAGCATTATCTGTGAAAGGTATGTCAAGCCTGCTAACAAAGATGAACTAGTGAAAGGGATAAAAAAAAATTCTGCAATGAATGTCTAAGTGTAGAAACTTGCAACAACTACATACACCATATAAAAAATGTGTTGCCTGTGGTCTATAATTATTATAGTGTCCGTTGTACAGTAATTGTCATACATGTTTGTTATATTTTCCATTCTCTTGTAATGCACCATTATCAAGTTTCTTTGCTTAAGGATCTCACATAAGTCCAGTACTCTGAACAACAATAGGCAGGATTTCAGGAACACAGTGGGTGCAGACAGAGCACAGCTCCAGACGTCCTGCAATGTCAAGCAGGAAGAAACAAACCAGGCCACTCCGCATGTTGTAAAAAATAAAGATTGTAGTGAAAGTAATAAACACATACAGGGAACAAAAATAGGACAAGAGGAACGCACCTACGCGTTTACAGGTGTGTAATTTATCAAGGTGACATAGGGATCAAGTAACTGTACTATTATACCCACCTTGTGCACCTCTAATCAGTGGGTTGCGGCTCCCAATAGCCGGCAGATGCTGCGCAGTCGCGGGCCATATGACGCCATGCTCCCCGAGATAGGGCGCATCAGGTAGTGTATAGGGACTGCCACGAGATGTCCGTCGCGTCATAGAAATGACGTCATCAGCGTGCGGTGCAAAGCCAAGCACGTCGAAGTAGCGTCTATTCCATTGGCTGGACATGTGTGTGGTATAAAAACTTTTTATCAACATACAACTTTATTAACATGAACACGCAAACATTGTTAAAAGTACCAAGAAACCTTGGCTATGACATTAATGAACAAACAACTTTCTGGATAATAAATCACAGACTCCCAGTCCTGGTAAATTATATGTAAGGAGTAAACCTCCAGATTAAATAATTATGCATAAGTGATTAAAACAATTTATAAAGAAGTTAAACCACATACGCAATTTTGACATAATAACCATCTATGGACAGAAAATGATACCTTGTTAATTCCAGAAGACTGCAAAAAAACGATGTTTATAATGAATAATCAAAGGGTAACCAAAATAAAGGATTAATACAGTATTAA
Organism: Ascaphus truei; assembly: GCA_036426205.1. Taxonomy (NCBI): domain Eukaryota; kingdom Metazoa; phylum Chordata; class Amphibia; order Anura; family Ascaphidae; genus Ascaphus; species Ascaphus truei. The sequence goes on from CM071569.1 coordinate 107,161,903, forward strand.
AGGTTAACACATATTACAGTTTATGATATATTAATAGTATATAAACATCAGGTGGAGAGTTAGATAAAGACTCAATTATAGCTCAAAATATTAATTAATAGATAGAAAACATGAATGGGAATTATGTGTTAAATTGCATACTGAAATTAGCCATGTCTCCACAAATAATAATTGTAAGTGACTATGTGTGTGATTGCATACCAACAAATAACCATCTATAGTTAAAGAGAATATATGTATATATAATAGTGGTAAGATATTGTCTATTGGAATACTATAGAAGTATATAAGTGATACAAAAAAAATGTATATGACTATAATTAATTTAGTGTGTGTCTACTAATTAAAAAAATAATACTAAAAATTATAGTGTTTATTTGGGATAGACATAATGATAAAAATCATAAAAAATGACTTAAGTCCCATTCAGTGTTCATTCCTGGGGTGTTTCTGGTTCTAGGTAAAAATCCAATAGGATTCACGTTGTCTAAGTTTGGTCTATCACATGTACGAAACGCTAGGCGCGTTCCTCTTGTCCTATTTTTGTTCCCTGTATGTGTTATTAGCTTTCAATACAATCTTTATTTTTACAACTGCGGAGTGGCTGGTTTGTTTCTTCCTGCTTTGGATCATTGCAGGACGTCTGGAGCTGTGCTCTGTCTGCACCCACTGTTTTCCTGAATCTACCAACGGACGGATTGCACGCATTGATCTGGAGAGTGCCCCTGGGAATCAGCAGGTAAAGTGCCAAAGTGCCTTATTGAAATCCTGCTTTTCATACTTATTGCCTTCTTTATTATACTGTTTGGGTGATTACTGTGTACATCCCTGTGGTTGTCCCAACTGACTCCACTTGTCACTTCCCCTACAGTACTACTCAGTTTCTTTGCATCTTATTGAGGGGCACTCCATTATCACCGGACCACCATATTATGGTTATATTATGTTATATGTCTCAATAGGACACTTGCCCAGTTCTGAGCACCACACACACCACGTTCTCCAGGATTTCAGGAACAGCTGACTAGTATCAACTACTGATGGAGTGTGAATGTCTTATTCAGATTTGCACTGTTGGTAAAAGACCAGCTGAAGGATATGAGGGAAAACTCTATTATTCATACATGTTAATACATCCAATCCACACAATTTAGAGCGATAATGGTTCTGTACAATGAATGTATTCAGTGTATTACAAGAATGTATTGAAACCTTCATGCTTAATGCGGCTGCAGTGCCTGGCAAGTAAAGACTGCGGTGTCTGACAAGAAAAGTATTATAGGACAGAACATGAATTTTGGTCTGTGCAACTGCAGTTATTTAAAGCTACTTTATTGGAAGTTGTGTAATGCAAGATGTGTGCAACTTGACAAATCAATTATTTAGAAAAGTCAGGTTTTGTTTGTTTCATCCCCAAACCGCCTTTTTCTTTTTGCTTTAACATACAGCTGCGATTTGGTGCTCTGAAGCACAGTACAATTAGTGGGGAAAATAAGGTTGGACTACTAATACTGTAATAGCAATTTTCTGAAGTTGTTTTTTTCTAACAGGGAAAGATAATTTAAATAACTAAACAGTAGCCAAAATTATTGGTAAAGGCAACAATGCAAAAATGCCACTATTGTCCTTGATAGTAACTGAAAACCAGTACAAAGGGCCTAGTACTTTCCAGTATATGCCCAGATAAAAAAAAACCAAGACAACATGATAAGTTAGAGGAACATTGTACCATTCATCACACAAAGGAAGCCAATGTCACAATTAGTGAAAGAGCTGCTGATGTGGGGAGCTTCATTACTTCAAATATGGATTCGTAAACACTGAAACACTGAAAAATTATGTCCATTATATTCTTACAAAGCACGAAATTAAAAAAAAAAGAACCTGGTGGAATGAGGGTTTTGTAATGTAATGGTTAGTGTGTGGGGGGCAGGAGGGACTGAGCTATTGTTACATTGTAGTTAATTTATAAATGTTTGTTTTTAATGTATTTTATATTGTTGTACTTTTGTTAGCTATGCAATAAATAATTTTTTAATACTTGTTTTCTTCATTGAACTATATATATATATATATATATATATATATATATATATATATATATTATTACACTATGTTTTGATTTTCTTTCCTTACATGTGTACCCACCACGTGTGGAGCATCAATACCAAAGGGAGAATATCCACGACACTGGTTGTATAAATTTATTTGATTTTTTATCATATATATGGTATATTACTAGTGCAGAGCGCCATAGATATAATTTGTTGCCATACTCATCACCTGACTGGGGGTCAGGATTATATCTCAGGCTGCCTGCCTATTGGGATATAGCGCTACCTATTTGCTTTCCAATTACAGGTAAGTGTTACACTCACTCCTTTGTGATGGATACAAAAGCATTCACACTTTTAAGGGAAATATGGTGCCCTTTAGCATGCGTCCTTGGAGCTCCTCACCGCTCTGCCAGACCAAGTCTACTCCCCACTACTTTCTGTAAGGCTTAGTCCATAGAGACTAAAAGCCGTGCGGAGGCGCGCTGAGCCTCAGGGAAAGCGGTGCTTTCCCTGGCCTTAGAGCGCGCGCCGTCCATGGGCGTGTCTGGGAGCGGGCCAGTGATGTCACGGAGCTGGTTCACCCTCGTTGGGAGAACCGCTCACGTGACCGGCCCTGCGCTCCGACAAGCGAATAAACTTAACATTTGTTAAGACACACGCTTCCACAGGCGTGCGGAAGCGTGCGCGAGCCCCTGCTAAAGCCGCTCTCATTGCGGCTGCAGGGGCTCAGTGCCGAGCAGCAGCACGCCTCAGCACGGGTCAGCGCATAAGCTCTGACCATGCCTGAGGCCTAAGAGACACTCTGGATTTCCAATTGACATGTGGGATTACTGGGCTGGTTGAGTCTCCGCTTTACTGGATACGCAATTAGCAAAGTTCAATCATACGCGTTTTGTGACACTGTCACTTCATCAGGAGAATTGCTATGATCACCAGGATCTGAGTCTTTTATAGTCCCAACTATTGGCTTAATTGTTCAATTAACCTGAGCATATGTTACTAATAATTGAACAGCTGTTACATACAAATAATTCTTACATATAAGATCTTAGGTCACAACTTTACCCCCACAAAACATGGGCAGGTTATCCCCTATCCATATTGCTGAGGGAGAGAGACAGAGATATCAGCCATGTTCATAATCTGTCTATATTGTCGATTTTAATGATCTGTCTGTACTGGTTTAAGTCTATATGTCTATCAACCAGTATAGACAGATCATGAACATCATGTGAAGAGATTATAGAAAGGAAGAAAAAAATTGAAAAACATTTATTGGTGTCAATAATAAAAAAAAGGGGGGGGGGGAATTAAAATGGCCGAAGTGTAAAATGTATAAGTATATACATATCCAAAAAACTACTCATGGAGTCTATTCATGTATGTACAGTACATCTACATTGATGTACTTATTAGTATGTACAGTGTTGTTTGGTGCAGTGGTTACCAAATGTATTTTCATTTGTATTATTTAATTTCTCGGAAATAGTTCAAGCAAATTGTCTGGAAAAAGGTAGTACAAGTTGCAAAATAATACATTTAATGTGTTGTATCAAAAATCTACTTGATTTTTGTTCTATCATTTAAAAAAAACGAAAAATTAATTCCAAGATGGGGACTGCACCAATTTGGTTGAAACTTCTGGCAGATGTAAGTTAGGATGGCAGAGGGGTGCCCTCAAAATGTCATTCAAATCAGTCAAGGCGTTTGGCCTGTGGAGTGATAACACACGAACAAAAACACAAACACACAACGAAAGAGGCCACAAAGTCTAGTGAAAGTCTTTATTTCGATCACTACGCTCACTCATCCAATTAACTTCACAGATAGGATTTCCTCCAAGAAGATATCCCATAACAAATCCTCCAATGTCTCTTACGAATATTATTAATTATTCTAGTAGCTCCACTATCTACTGTATGATTCAAGACCTCACTAACCACTTTAAAGATAAAATGAGGGCTATTCGACATACCAAGCCTGATCCACACCAACCTGCTCCCACTTTACTTCCAAAGCAAACCTCAGTTGCCTCCAAACAGTTACTAAGGAGAAAGTTTCCCAACCTCACCTCATCCCCCTCTACAATCTACTCTCTGAAACCTATCCTCTCACATTTTCTCTGCTCACCCCACAGTAATTTTTGCTACATCATCTCTTCAACCGTTCCCATAGCACAGGCTTATTTCCATCATCCTTCAAGCATACTTCTGTCACACCAATCCTGAAGAAATCTTTTATTGATCCTGCATCCGTTGCAGCTACCATCCCATCTCTCTTCTTCCATTTGTATCCAAACTTCTTGAACAACTCGTTTAAAACGACATGCGCGACTTTCTCTCCTCAAACTCTCTTGTTGATACACTGCAGGGCCCATCCTAACCACTCCACTGACACTGCCCAAACAAAAGACACCAATTTCCTCTCCAAGGTTAGTTCTCCATACCCATTCTTTTGGACCTTTTTGCTGCTGATACCATTGATCATCTTTTATTTCTATACACCCTCCATTGCAATGGCCTACATGACACTTTCCTCTACCAGTTTACTTCTTACCTATATGACTGTTTCATCATTGTTTCCTTTGCTGACACATGCTATCTTTATGTCCACATACAACTAGCGTACCCAGGGTCTGTTCTATGACTTTTACTCTACTCCATTTAAACCTCATCCCTGGGAAGATTATTATTATCATCTGGGTTTTCACTACCATCTGTTTGCTTACAATACCCACATATACCTCTCAGTGGTGGGATTCCGACATTTTAGCAACCGGTTCTCGCTCACCTTACTGCCATTTCATCAGATCTCCCCCAGTCCCCCTCACATCTCCCCCAGTCCCCCTCATCATCCTCAGATCTTCCCGTTTCCCTCAGTACCCCTCATCCTCAGATCTCCCCCAGTACTCATCAGATCTCCACCACTCCCCCTCAGCATCCTCAGATCTCCCTCAGTCCCCTCAGATCTCCTCCAGTCCCCCTCAGCATCTTCACATCTCCCCCAGTCCCCCTCACATCTCACCGAGTCCCCCTCAGATCTCCCCCAGTCACCCTCAGCATACTCAGATCTCCCCCAGTCACCCTCATCATCCCCAGATCTCCACCAGTCCCCCTCAGATCTCCCCCAGTCCCGCTCAGCATCCTCAGATCACCCCAGTCTCCCTCAGATCTCCCCCAGCAACCTCAGATCTTACCCAGCCCCCTTCAGATCTCCCGGTCCCCTGAGCATCTTCAGATCTCCCCCAGTCCCCCTCAGATCTCCCCCCTCCACTCCTCCATGCCTAACTGGGTGAACACAGGCACGGGAAGATGGTATGCGGTGGCGGGCACCCAGCTTAAAGAATTAGCTGGAAGAAGAAGCACTTGAGGTAGAGCAGGAGCAGAGCAGCACAAGGTGTTGAGAGCGCTCCAGTAGCAGATACCGGAGGTTCTGGCTCAGACTGCTAGATGGCGCGCCTCCCCATGCAGTCCTGCTCTGCCTCAAGTGATTCTACTACCAGCTAATTCTTTAACACCTGGGCATCACCGCCGCATACCATGTCCCCTCGCCTGTCTCAAGAATTAGGCACCGGTTAGGCGACTTTGGGAAATTCCAGGAACAGGTTTGCACGAACCGGTGCAAACCGGCTGAATCCCACCACTGCCTCTACTCTCCTGTCCTCTCCAGCTTCGTGTCACTAAATGTCTTTCTGCTATCTCCTCATGGATGTCTCATCACTATCTCAAATTTGACAGGTCAAAAACAGGACTTAATTTTACCTTTTAACCCTAACCTGCCTTATAAGACTTTACTACCCTCCCAATACCCAAGCTAAATGCTTAGGTGTCATTTGTTACTCCTTCCTCTCCTTCACCCTGCACATTCAGTACCTCATCAAATCTTATTGTTTCTACCTATGAAATATTGTCAAAATAAGCCCCTGCTTAACTGATCAATCCACTCAAAGATCTTATTTACTCATTATATCCATGCGGGACTAAGGCAACCTGCTTGTAGTTTGTTTCCCCGCTGCCGTTTGTCCACTCTCCAGTCCATTACTGACAGGTTAATTCCCCTCACTCACTTCTTCTGCTACCCCACTGTGCCAATCACTAGACTGGTTACCCATACGGGCAAAACACTCTACTCTCTGCCCTCATTTTCAAGTACTCTCCCACACGCAATCAATGCTCAGCACATCTACGTTTCTCAACCTCCCTCATTACTTCTTCTCAATCCTGCCTCCAAGACTTCTGTAGACACAATAAACTTTTTAGTTAAATGCCGTGCACTGAAGCACACTTATTTGCTTTGATAAATAGGGAATTATTTGTTAAATTGCAATGGTGGCTATGAGGGCACTAGCGCACAGAAACTCCCATTGATATCAATGTGAGTTTCAGTACAATAGTGTGACACTCAGCACTGTCACTGTGTAACGAATAACCAACTAAAGTCCTACACATATGTAGCGCACTTTCCCCCACCCCCTGGGAGATATGGCAACTACAGTATCTGTGGTGCTTCACCTGTGGCTCACAGGAGGCCTGATCCTCCGCTGCTGGGAGCCTGGGGTGTACCTGATCCATCGGGTGACAGCACCGCCACCTGCGCAGGATCCCAACTGTATGGGATAACCCTGTGCAGGACAATATAAGTAATACACACTGGTATGATATAACAGGTTTATTGAACACATGCGAATAATAAGTATGATACAGAACCAATCAGGCCTCGCAGGGCCATACCCCTTCACCGTGCCCCACAACACCGTGTCCACATCCCGGTGGGGTTTACCCCAAAGTACGGAGATGCCTCTGGGCACCCAACCACCCTGGTGTCCACAGAGTCAACCCACCAAAATAGTGAGACAGCGCTGCCCCACTAATGTGTGTACAGTTGGTGCACTTAGAGTACCTGCCCAGGTGCTCCTGCACCTCGGTTTGACCAGAAGAGGAAACATATCCACTGATCCCAGCGATGGTAGCATAGCCTTCGCTCCATGTTTGGTGGTATACCGCATGGACGTACCACCATGAAGTGTCTCTTAGCTGTAGGTGGTGATTTGGTACCAGACAACGTGATGCCAAGATACAGCTGCATCCTGTCTGTGTCCCTCACACTGGCAATATAGGGCAGTGTTCCTATCTATGGGCCTGACCCTACAGCAACCACAAGCTGAGGGGAGTTGGGGCCTAGTTGGGGCCTAAGGCGGTCTCTGGCGTAGTGCAGGGGCCACTAACACCCTGCATACGCACACCCTACTCTTCTGCTGTCCCAGCTCCGACTGCCATGCTCTCTGAAGTGCCAAATGTATCAATAGCTGAGCAGGGGATTCTACCAGTCCTATTGGCTAAGCGTAGTCATGTGATCTTGCAGCCCCAGAGGCTGCTGGGTACCGTAGTTCCCCTGTGGGGCTTATTTAATAATGGCTGCCGCTACTTGTATCCCCATGCGCATGCGTGAAGCTCTATAATGGCCGCCACACCTGGGAGCCGATTTTGCGCATGCGTGCACATCCAAAATGGCAGCGCCCTATTGTTGTCCCACCATGGAGCCCCGGAGCTCTCCCTGCACACTGCCCACCTTCCCGGCCTGACCAGCGAGTCCACCGCTTGCTCCGGCGGCGCTCACACACACACCTCAAGTCCCCCGCTGCAGATGAGGTGAGCGGGGAAGTAAGGGGGGCCGAGGGGGTTATCCCAGACGGAGACCGGGTCACATATACATTGAAAAAGTTGCCTCATGTATAAGCTTATGTATATTTACTATACATTAATTCTATACATGACGCAGAAACTTATGTAGCCTGGGTGTGTTTCAAAGACATATTTGTAAAAAAAAAAATACAAATGAAAATACTTTTCACTTTATTATTTTAACAAAAATTAAGTTAAAGGACCAATTCACAGGCTTTTTTAATTTATTACTTTTTAATAGATTTGAAGCAGGGGTTCCCCTTAACTAAATCCCATTAATTTCAGCTCTGTGGACCCCGTGCTTTCTGGGATACAGACCTCCGAAGGGAGTGCCGGTATCTCAGCAATGTTTAAAGCCCCCGTTCACGTTGGCCAATAGGAAGCCTCACCGAATGATGTCACGGCTTCCTATTGGCCTGCAGGGCGCGGGAGATTTGAAAAGCGGCCAGTATGTGATCCCTTAGCCGGGCCAGAGCAGCTACCGGCACCCCCTACAGAGGTAAGCATCTCTGGAAGCAGTGGTTTCTGGGAGCTGAAATTAATGGGGTTCAGCTTCTGAGACCACACGCTTCAACCCTACAGTATGTTAACAAAAATAACAAATCATTTTTAAAAACGGCATGAATTGCCACTTTAAGGGCTCAAATGTATGCCAGTGTTTTAAGGATGTAAATGAAAGAAACCCACAGGCCAGTCTGCAGCACAATCCTTTGCAAAATGCTGGACAGAAATACATTGCTGCCCTTTCAAACATTAATTGGTTAGCAATCTGGATTTTTTAAGAGTGGAATGCAGCTCATTAATTTATAAGCTTTGATAAAGAATACCAATGATCGACTTCATTCAGGCTCTAATGCCCTTTTCTTCTTCTTCAGTATTTCTAGAAATAAAGTATACAGTTCACTGAAGAAATTATGCATGTTTTTGTGTGCACAATTATACAGTAGGTTAAATCACAAATGTCTTTGTAGGGGAAACTGGAAATTCAATGTGAATGGGTCCCAATGTGCAGCAGATATTTATAATTACGTAAGTCTCCCTAGTTATGCAGCAGAGTTGATCAGTAGATGGAGGGACATGTTTGCAATTTATGGAAATGAAAACATTTTAGGCTGATGCTATAATATAAACGTCCTTGAGAAAGCACGACAGACAGAGAATGACTGAAAATCCAAATACAAGGAAGAAACTTCAACCATATTGGTCAATATTTAAGTGGTGCTACTCCTTGATAATGTGACAAAAGATAGAGTACCTTCCTGTCCATTCAAATGAATGGTTCATAAGGTGTCAGATGGTGTCTTGTGGCAGAAGACTGCTTAGTAAATATGTGCCTATGTATCTTCTAGCACCAGAATGTGTGTTATGGAGCAGCATCGCTTGGTAAATATGACCATCTCCTACCAAAACAAAGAAAAAAGAACGAAAGCAGGTGAAATGTATAGGTTAGGAGTCAATGAAAAATCTATAACTGCAAATTAAGATGTGTTGGAGTTGACCGGTGGTGGGGAGAAAGATACCAGTTTACCGGGGACAGTAGGACAGTCCTAATTTCTGATTATCTGCTAAGGATTTTTTCCCCATAAAGCCATGTTTTTTAAGTAGATTTTTTCAACTGTATAATGAAAAAATAAAAGAAATATTACATGATGAATAAATATATTGCAAAATAGTAAGGATTAAAAAAGAAGCAGAAGCTCATGTGTGCCAGGCTACAGGCAAATTGTTATTTGTGTTTGCAAAGTAGTTGCGATGTCGTCATTTGTCAAACAGGTAAACATACGTAAGTAGCTGATATGCTTGAATTTTAGAAAAGCAAAACATTACAATTTATCACAAGATACAAAATAGGTTAAACTGTTACTTTTGAAGGTGACCATCTTTCCAAGGAAACTAGTAAGCTGATAAATTGTTTAAAACAAATGTTTGGACCCTGCTAAGCGGGGCTGTCTCTTTATTTGGATTTTTTTTCATATTGTACAATACTATATAGGTAAAATCAAAGTAATGCTAATACCATAACAGACAACATGTTATATATGTATGGTCTTATTTAATTAATCTCATTATTATTATTCCCTGTATGCCTTCTGAAAATTGTTATGGCCAGATGAGTTCTTCAGAAACAAGACTAATGTTTATGAGTGAAAATAATTTTCTTATCTGGTCCTTTTTTTAAATGAATAATAACAAAGGAGCTATTGAGTGTTTATAATTTCCATGTTGAGAAGACAGGCTGAATTAAAATACAGCAGACTATTATTAACTGAAATAACAACCTACTTCAGTATATAACAGAAGCTGTTTGTCTGTTTTTTAGTCGTGACGATGTAATCGGAAAGGTCTGTTTAACTCGTAAAGTCCTGGCAGAGCATCCCAAAGGTAAGAAGAGCCTGTTCAAAAATGTCTTTCCCTGTATTCAGATTTTTATTAAACTACGATCTATAAAAAGTCAATGTTATTTTCTCTGTAGAAAGCGCTGAACTAATCAAAAGCTTGTTTGTTATTTTGAAAGACTATTTCCTTTTTATATAGTTATCGGATTATTTCCTGTACTATATTATTCTACCTCTCATCTAATGTATGACACGTTAATCAATGAAAAAATGCTGTTGGGGGAATGAATGGTATTAGTATTAAAGAGCTTATTTTATATCAGCCGAAACAGTTCGAAAATGTTCGTATTGGACCTTTCAGCTGATATAGAATAAGCCCCTGAGTCCTGGGGGTGAAATCTTTACACTCCAAAGCAGCACCATTAAAGTCTATGAGGATCTTAGGCTGAAAAGAGCCACTTTAACAGATATAGAATTACCTCCTTAGTCTGACAGCCAAGCTATTTGTTCTGAATTATTGTGCAGTAGTTTGTTTTTTCCTGCGTGTGCATATGAGTCTTATATCTTTATCCCAGGGAGCCACATAAGGGCATATGTATCAAATGATACTGTACACATTGGGGATCATGTCATAAAGCTGAAACTCTAAGAATCAATTGCATATTTCGTCCTTCTGCATGTATGCCCCTTTCCATCAACTTTGTGCCACTTGTGTCATCTTTTAATTGGGATGTGGCTTCAGGAGAAGATGGTGCTCAATGCAATGTTATAAAAGATTTCTATTTAAGTTTGCATTTATAATTGGCTCAGTTCTCCTTGCGTCAATTAAATCCTCCAGGTCTGAGCTGGCGTTAACTTCTGTGCCTAAATAAGTGTTACGTCAGAAGAACCTTAGATAAAATGTTTACATTGTTATACTGTGTTGAAGAGCATCTTGAGTAATCTCAATACATATCTCCCTTAGAATTTTACAATGGCATATAGTAAAAAAAAGACTTGCATTGTTTTGTGCACCAGTTTTCTAAAGACATTAATTCTACAACATACTGTATAAAGTGTTATGCACCAATATGCCAATAATAATTATCTTCTTTAAATGGGTTTCAAGAGTAAGTTTTGATCAAGACAGAAACTATAGCTAATTCACTTCTGAATGATACTGTGTGTTACATTGTTTTTGCTTTACAGTTTCACTGATGCTAATAAATGATAAAACATAAATTTGTAAATCATAACAAAGTCTTGCGTGGTGCTGACAGTCTACGCAGGACTATGCAAAGAATTTACTGTTACAGGCAAAATCAATCACTGAAGAAATTGGTATCTACTGTACATTTTAGATACTTGAGGTATAAGGATATAAAACTTGATTTGAAAAAGATTCATCCACGCAAAAAGCCAGTATTTTACCCTGGCACTTATCTTCCTCCTTAATTATCCTCGATTAGTTCATCTTGATACTGTACTTGGGTTTACTACTGTGCAAATACTGATTAACAGAGCTATAAAAAATTTACGTGATGGTCCTCAACCGAGATCAAGCCATTATAGTTGTCTGCAATAAGGAATGGGCTTTTTTTTTTTATGCACTGGTAAAAAGCACATTTGAGGTCTCTTCCATGATTGTATCCTAAAGGAGCAAGATCCATCTCTCTGGTAAAAGAATCCTTGACCAATGTGATAGAGGCACCATATAGTCCAGTGGGGTAGTGCCTAAAATGAGACAAAGATTAAAGAGGCAGTTGCCCCTTCATATATTTTTTTTAAATATTTCTTCTCCATACTGTAAAATGGTGTCTAAAGTAACAACAATGTAGAGATTCCCATTACAGACTTTTACAATACAATATATAGATATTCTGATGCTGCAAACACCCCTAGCATCTAAGTGCAGAGAAAATTCACTGTAGGCAAATACAGGAAAACAGCAAAGCAGAAATAAAATGAAAGAAAGATATTATGCATGGAAAGGAAAAAATGGATCAACTTTTTGTCTTCAAGATTATAAACACAAACATAAAACCCTTATCCTATAAACTGCAAAATCACAGAAATCTCCACTGACTTCAGGAGGGCTTTAACTGTTTTTTTTTAGAATAATAGCCAAAGAGACAATAACTTGAAATCAAAACCTACCCAAAGTAATGAATTGATCATGAACAAATCAGAGTCTAGGAAAGTCGCTGCTTCTCCTGCCGACTGGCACAATTATCTGTAGGAGAAGAACCAGTGGCAAATCACTACAAAGCCGCAGCTGTATCTTAAAAATGGATGCAATAGTAACCAAAACCCGGCCATTAATTAACTCCTAAAAGCCACCTGAGTGTGGTGAAGGAAAACGAGCCTGATGAAGTAGCCCTGGTTTCCCAATGCCCTTAAAAGTGCAAGTCTCTTATCTCTCATAAAAGTATTTTCCTGTGTGCTAAAGAATTGACATACCGTATATAATGGAAAGTCCATCCATATTTACAGAAGAGGAATACTCTGAAATGTTTGCCTTCTCGGAAGCCAATACAGCTACAGGTAGGATGCTGGTCTCCAGTGACAAGAGAAAGTCACTGACAGCTTCTTTAATATTTGACCTTCAAACAGAAATTTTACATTTGAAAATAAATAGACTTACTACTGGCACAGCTTAACTTTAAGCAAACACTTAAAAGAAAAGCACACTCCTCATTACTTTCGTATTCAGTAAGCACCGTTCACAGGATGTCAAAAGCCAGCTCCAAATGGAGTCAAATCTTAAACAAATGTTCCTTTGCTTTAATAGTATTAGTCAATGAGGAATGCACAACGACCCTTTACAAAACAACGTATGAAATCCCACTTTTGGAATGCTGAGCTAAGGCTAGGCTCAATTTGAGCAATTACAACTTACATTAACTAACACACTAGACAAGTATAAGGAGGACCTATTTAGTTTCAAATGTATAAAGATGTGCCTCGTGAAACAGGATTATAAAACCAACAGGTCTATAAGTGACTGAACACAACACATTCTACCAAACGTACTGTATCAATCCTTCACAAAGCTCCTCCTGTCCTTCTGATCGGTAAAGGACTCAACTCTATATCCAGAAAGCAACTCACAAGTCTCCTATTCCTCCACTGATGAGTCTACATCTCCTTTTACATGTAGATTCATGCGTTTTGTTTTTTACAATGACGACACTAAGAATGTCAGATCAAAATACTGCATATTCCCCAGGAGCAGACTATCGAGAAAACATAAGAGCCTTTTTCAGGGAGCCACAGGCATGAACCTATTCAAATGGATACCTACACTAGAACAACTAGTGTGCTTCATTGTGCTCTTTCCTATGTCCCAACGGGTCTGACTCTTCATTTTTCTGTTGAATTATTCAGGATTGTTATTCTAGATTTTGGAAATTGAAAAGTTATTTTCATGATAAAAATTCTTCCCAGTATGCCACTATTCATGACACTAAAGATTCTAGTCATATTACTATACCCTTATCAAAACTGAAAAGTAGCATCTTTCCTCCCATTTCTGTTAGCTCTGTTTTCAAAAAGGTTGATAAGTCAGAATAATTCTCACACCAACCACATAGAATTTCTTCCAACATGTCCCCAAAAACATTTTTGGCCCTCAAATCTTTACAATGTAATAATAATATTAAAATTAAACAAGCAGACAAAGGGGCTTCCATTGCAGTTCTTAAGTGATACTTAGGCAATTAAGTGGTAATTCTATATTGTCTGAAACCCTTAGTGACTCAGCAATCGGCTCCATTAATTAACTATTCGCTCAGTACCTTGACATATTAATACAACCTTTAGCAAATGCTCTGCTCTCCTTCTTAAAAAAATGCTTCTGATTTTTTTGAAGAAGCTAAGCTCTATAGGTCATTTACCACCTACAGTTTTATTGATCGCTATAGACCTTAGTTCATTGTACATCTTTATACCCCATGAATTTGGTCTTGAAACCGTAAAACATCAGCTGCTCATTTCAAATCTTCCGACCCCATAATTGATTCTTTTATCTTTTTGATTACATTTTGTTCTCAACAGATATAATTGTAAATGTAAATAAGACTTTTATTGTACATTAATAGGGACAGTAATGGGTGGTAATATGGCCCAAGCATAGGCCAACCTTTTTACAGGGCATTTTGAAAACCATAACCTTTAGCCTCACCCTTTATTTCAAGAGTTTTGTTCATTCTATGTCCATTACATAGATGATAAAAAAAAATATCTGGACATAAGCAGATATTTATTGAATGCTTTTATTATCCCAACAAGTTATCTACCTCTATTTATTGAAAAACATAGTTCTCCAGTACTCAATTTTCACTATTCATAATAATCCTCTATCTATAATAATAATAATAATAATAATAATAATAATAATAATAATAATAATAATAATAATAGTACACAGTGTTCTCTGTCCTTCTAACAACGTACAGGTACAATAAAGGAGAAGTGTAAACCTAGTCGAAAGCCGGCACTCATGCATCACCTGTTGATTATTGTAAATTAAAAAACATCGCTTTGGTGAATCCAATTAAAATATAGGTGATAAAATGTGATTTAAACAAGTTGTGATCCTGTTGTGTAGAAACTGGTAGTGTCCAGGATCCAAAGTAGAAGTGATAGATCATTTAGTAAGCACCAATATACCACCCACTCCCCATGCCCCCCCATACTGTAAAACCATGATTTTTTTTTAGATACAGGATTAATCCCCAGGCCGATGGTGGTCCCCGAAGGCCCGCCGGGTGTCCGCAGGCCCCACAGTGCACCCGGGGGTGTGCTCACGGGTTTGTCCCCGCTAGGCCCGTGGGCCTCCAGGTGCTACCCGCGGTTCCCAATCAGTAGGGCTATTGAACCAGTTCCCGCCCAAATGTGATGACACAAGCCATATTTAAGGCGTGACGCCTCATTTTGAACCCAGAAAATGAAGAGACAACATCGGTTGGGATCTACCATGGGGTTTTTTTGGATTGTGACAGAAGAAGACAGAAGGTTAGAGATAAAGAAATAATTCAGATGAAAGAAAGAAGAAGCTATTAAAAGTAGAAAAAGAAGAATTGGGGTACCTGATCAGGATCTTCATGGCGGATGGCATCGGATGCAGTTTTCGGGCCTTCACGTACTGAGCTTCCTGTTTCCCCAGAGTCCGGAGGGCCAGCACTTCTAAAGGTAAGTAAAATATTGCTGTTTGTAAATGTATTTTTTTTACAGGTTTTTTCCATTGGAGTGTTTTTAATTTTTGTCTTTGCACATGACTGATAATGTATTAATCTGTACCACTTTAGGGTACAAATCAATACATTATTAGGCCAATAATTTGTTTTGAATTTGTTGCTTTGTATTGATGGTGATTTTTTTTCTTGTTTTTATGTTTATTATGTGATGTAATTGTTTGTCATTTTGCTGCTTTATTTTAATTTTTTATTATGACGATTGATTTTCGTTTTTTAATTAATGATGTCTTGTGTTGGGTAATGCTTTTAATGGTTTTGTGTGACGATATTTTTTCATAATTAATTTCTTTGTTGTTACTGTTTCATTAATTCATTGTTGTTTTATACATTAATTGGTTTTGATTGGTTAATGGTACAATTAATTCATTCTTGTTTTATTAATTTATGCTTTGATTGGTTAATGGTTTAATTAATTCCTTGTTGAGCTGGTTAGTGCTTTCTTGTAACAGTTTTTGATCAAAAGAGTATCAGACACAGATACCCCAATACAAGCACTCTGGGGTCATGTTTTGTATACCAATGGACATAATAGCCCTGCAGTGAAGTGCTGCTAATAGGTCATTGACCAGAATCACCAGAGAGATCAAAAAACAATAACATTTTATTACTTCTACATAGATACTTTAAAACACATTCTTTTTGATCAAAACTGGTTACTACTATGTTTATCACCCTCCACAGCACCTGTCATTTATTGATTAATTATATGGTGATTGCGGTTGCATTCACATATTCATAGTGCTTTTTATTAATTGGATTAGCTGGCTAATGTTTTATTTATTGAATTGGGCTGTTTCTCTGTGTTTTTTTAATGTTTTATTATTGTTCTTTGTGCATTAATGTATTTTGATTAGGGTGCCCATTGAGTGCTATAGTGCTTACATCCATATTATTTATATGGGTATTATGTACCAATATACTACTCAATGGGTACAGGTGGGTATAGTGGGTCCGGGTGGGGTGATAGCCCCCGGGTGTGTACATGCTTTTTGGTTAACCCTAAGTTACATAGCGGTTATTAACCGATAAGGTGATTAAGAGGGTTAGGGGACATTAGAATGATATATTATGTATGTATGCTTTCTGGCAACGGAAGACAGGGACCTGCAATATCCGGAAGACGCCCTTCATGTTGACTGTGGTAGGTGAACTGTACTTATTAACTTTATTTATGCGGGATAATGTTGTGTTTAAAAATGGGCAAATAATCTATTATCATCTAGATAATAGTTATTTTGCCCTTACTTTATTGCATGTGTTTTTGGTGTGGGGTGGGGCGTTGTTTATTGAAATGAGGCCATGTTTTATTTTTTTAAATACAGTTTGGTACCGCAGGGCTGCAGGGACCCATGGAGACCACCTGAGACCCCCCCGGACTCCCACGGGTACCACCTAGAGACCCCGGATGCCCACGGGTACCACCTGCAGCCCACGGGGGACACTGCTGGGAAGAACCGGGGCTCCACAGCTGTGGGGGCCCTGTGGACCCGCAGGGACCATTAGTGGGCCCAGCCCCCCCTTGGGAACCACCCAAGGCCCCCAGACCCCGTGGGCACCACCCGAGGGCCCCCAGCAACCTGTGGGGATGACCCGGGAGACCCCGAGACCCACAGGGACCACCCGTGGACCCCATTTGGGGCCACGGTGACCCACATTAACCTAAGGCCCCCCCAGACACGCATGGGAACCCCCGAGTTCACTGTGGGGCCTGGCAGACACCAATTCTGGCCCCTGGGGACCCCCTCCAGCCTAGGGTATTAATCCAGTAATGTAAAAAATAAATCATGGTTTTTACTATGGGGGGGGGCAAATGGGGTGGGTGGTGGTATCTGGTGTTTATAGATAATTGTAATGCTTATTGGGGGCCTAGGAGGTAGGTATTGTTTTTATGTGGGTAGCGGGAGGGGTGAAGTGAGGTATTTGGCCCTTTTTTGGTGTTATAGCCTTGTGGGGGGTTGGGGTGTTAACGGGAGGGATTAACCCCTCATTTTAACCATTACCACTAGGTAATGAAGAGGGTTTAAGTCCACACGCAACCAACTACACAAGCCAAACCCCCACCAAGGGCCAAATACCCCCTTCACCCACTCCCGCTACCCACAATAAGCCTGGCAACGTTTGGTTAAACCCCTTTCATTGCCTTATGCATTAGCCGCTAAGGTAACGAAGATGGCTGTTATGCATTTTTTTTTTCCTGCAGCTGATTCATCCGGGGGTCCTCCGGTGCTGGTATTAATGGGTATCAGCTCTCGAGACCCCGACATCAATCGATGCTGGAGAAGGCCTGATTTTTTCTTAGTCCCATATCGCCGCCTTATCGACGCTTCTCCCCCCCCTCCCCCAACTTTTCCTGGCGTTTGGATTTGGGGAGAAATTGCCATTCTAGAGAGCCTCGCAAAGGCGTCGAGAACCTACTCGCGGCTACTAGAATTGCCAGTTTTATGAACTGATTCGCTCACTTCGTCAATTTGGCTTTGAACAATTTTTTGGTGGACGATTCAGGTCTTCACTCGCCCACTTATCGACACCTTACTTGAATAGCAGTAGGCATTTTGGCCGATAAGTGCTTGATAATGGCTTATGAACGCTACTGAACTTAAAGTTTTCCTGCAAATGTTTTGATACTTTATACATGGCCCAGACATTTTACATGTCAAATTAACTGTCTAATGATACATAAATAACATAATTTATTTATACATCCAACTTTGTTTTTTACCACAAATGTTTTTGCGGGTTTCATCTAGTTCCTAATAATTCTGGACTTTTTTAATCACTTAATTGTACAAAACCAACTGATAAAAAATACCATATATAGTCCAATGTCACTACAGTTATGGCTTAAACTGGTCCTCCTTATTCCCTCTTATTCTCCAGTTAAATGCATAGTGTCAAATTTTTGACGGGTTTACTATCCTAAACTTTTAATTAATTGCCAATGTTTTAATACAATTTCCTGGTTTTGTAAGTGGGCACATTGATGGCTGTCCCTGACTCTAAATAAACTAAAAACTTTTAAATGTACTTTGAAAGGTATTCTGTGTGATATCTGTGGAATATCAGGGGTGTGTCCAAAATGATAGTCAAAAAGTGGTGTACGTTTATTAAATGTGAATATCCCTGGCCTCACCGCAATTCGCAAGAATAAACAATAATATGTGTAACAACTTTGCAATGAGACAAATCAAATTATGCCCAAATACTGCATGATTGGAGGTGCCAAGAATAGATATTTGTTTCTCTATTCAAACAGAAAGTTAGTTGTCATATATAATATATACTAGCTGATAGACCCGCGTTGCCCGTGGGTTAAATTTTCCTGCTGATGATGGGGGGGTGGACGGTGGGGGGCAGTGGACAAGGAGGGGGGTAACAGTGACAGAGGGGGGGGACAGTGGACAGGAGGGGGGCAGTGGACAGGAGGGTGGGCAGTGGGACAGAGGGGGGGACAGTGGACATGTAGGGGGGGGACAGTGGACATGAGGGCGTGGGGACAGTGACCGGCAGGGGGGACAGTGGACAGGAGGGGGGTCAGTGGACAGGGAGGGGGAGTGACAGGTGGACGGAGGGGGTGTGGTGACAGTAACAGGAGGGGGGATGGGACATGTTACAGGAGGGGGACAGTGGGACAGGAGGGGGGTGATGGACAGTGGACATGAGGGGGGACGTGACAGGCGGGGGGGGGACAGTGGGACAGAGGGGGGGGCAGTGGCACAGTGAGGGGGGGGCGACAGTGGACAGGGGTGGGGGGGACATTGGACAGGAGGGGTGGGGTGGACAGTGGAAGGAGGGGGGGGACAGTGGACAGGAGGGGGGGGACCCGTGGAACAATGGGTGAGGGGACCATTTGGACAGGAGGGGGGCAGTGGACAGGAAGTGGGGTGGGACAGTGGAACATTAATGTTTTGAAAATGTTGTACCGAGTGTGGACAGTGGACAGGAGGGGGTGGGCAAGTGTACAGGAGTGGTGGGCCAGTGACAGAAGTGGGGGCACTGTAACAGGAAGATAGGGGGGTGACAGTGGCCAGGAGGTGGGGTACAGTGACATGGAGGGGGGGGGTGACAGTGGAACAGGAAGGTGGGGACAGTGACACAACCACACAAGTGACAACACACACAGTGACACCCACCACAAGTGAACACACACCAGCGCACACTGTGACACACACCCACACATCTGACACCACATCACACCCACAGTTGGACACACCACACAACAGTGACACACCCACAGTGACACACACACAATACACACACAGTGGACACACACCACAGTGTCCCCCCCCCACACACACACAGTGTCCACACACCACGACGTGACACACCACAAACCAGTGCACACCCTCGCACACAACCAGCCAACACAACACACACACTCACCACAACACACACACGCACACACACACAGTGTCACACACACCACACACACCACCCACACACACACACCACACACAGTGGCACACACACACACAACACACAACACACACAACCACACACACACACCCACACCACACACACACACACACACACACAACACATCACCACACCACAACACGACACACACACACCCCCACTGACAACACACCCAATCCACACACACAGTGTCACACACAGCCACACCACACAGTGGTTCCATACACACAGTGACACACACACACACATGACACACAGCAACATAACACACTCCCACATATAGGTCAACTCTCCTTCCGGGCGCCCGTCACCATCTTAGGCCCCGCGCCGCGAGGCAAGGAAAAAGTCCCTCCGGGCCGCCGACCAATCTTAGGACTCGTCCGCCACGTTCCTGCCACCGCCTTTCCCCGCCGCCGGGAGAGGAGAGAAGACTGAGCGCCAGGGAGGGAGAATAAGCTGAGCGCCGGGAGAGGGAGATAGCGCTGTCCGCCAGGTGAGGGAGAGAGAGCTTGAGCAGCCGGGGAGGGAGAGAGAGGTGAGCGCATGAGGAGGCGCTGACGCCGGGGAGGACAGAGAGCTGAGCGCGGGGAGGGAGTAAAGAACTTAACACGCCTGGGAGGGGAGAGAGATGTGAGCGCCGTGGAGGGATAGGAGCTGAGCGCTTGGGTGAGGGAGATAGAGAGGTGACGCCAGGAGGGAAGAGCTGAAGCGCCGTGGAGGGAGATAGAGGTGAGCTCCGGGAGGGGATAGAGCTGAGTGCCGGGAGGGAGAGAGAGCTGAGCGCCTGTGGGAGAGGAGAAAAGCTGAGCGCCCCGGGATGGATAGAGAGCTGAGCTGCACAGGGAGGGAGACAGAGAGCTTGAGCGCCGGGGAGAAGAGCCGAGCGCCAGTGGAGGGAGAAGAGCTTGAGCGCCGGGGAGGTAGAGCGAGCTGTAGCGCCCGGAGAGATTAGGGAGAGCTTAAGCGCAGGGGAGGGAGAGAGAGCGATCGCCAAACAACGGGAGGAATGGCAGAGCCGACTTGAGCGCACAGGGAGTGGACGAGAGAGGCTGAGACGGCGGTGTAAGGAGACTAGAGAGCTGAGACCGGGGACGAGAGAGAGAGCTGAGCGCACGGGGAGGTAGAGAGAGTTGAATCGCCGTGGAGGGAATACTGGAGCTGAGGTTCCGGGAGGACGAGAGGCTGAGTGCCGGGGAGGGAGGAGAACTGAAGCGCCGGGGGGAGAGATAGGGTGAGCATCACTGTTATGGATAGAGACTAAGCGCCTGTGAGGGAGAGTGAGAGTTGAGCGCCGGGGAGGGAGAGGTATCTGAGTGCCAGGGGAGGGATAGAGAGCTTGAGCGCCGGGGAAAGGGAGATAGAACTGACTAACGGTGAGGGAGAGAGAGGTGATCCGCCGGGTAGTGAGAGGAGCTGAGCGTCACTGGGAGGAGAGAGCGGTGAGCGCCTGGGAGGGTAATCTGAGCGCCGGGGAGGGAGAAGCTAGCTAGCGCTCCGGTGAGAGGTGGAGAGAGGAGCTGAGCGCCGTGAGATGGAGGAAGAGATGAGCACTGAACTCAGGGTATGGAGAGCAAGAGCTAAGAGCGCCGGAAGAGGGAGGGATGGAGATAGAGGTTGTGTGTGTTGGGGATGTTGTGTGTGTAGGGTGTAGGTGTTGTTGTGTGTGTGTGTGGTCGTGTGGTGTGTGTGTGTGTTTGTGTGGTGAATATTGGATGTGTGTGTGGATCTGTACGGGTGTGTGTGTGTGTGGCCGAGGGGCTGAAAGAGAGTGGCAGTTGGGTTGACTTACAGACCCACCAATCCTTGATTGGCAGAAGTCCTGAGGACCAATCAGATTCACGGCAGATAGCCATTAACCTTTCGATTTTATATTTAAGATATATATATATATATATATATATATCTATATATAATATAATATATATATATATATTATAATATATAATATACAACAACAATAATCCGAAGAACAACCAAAAGTAAATGCATTATCTAAACCTATCTTTACCAGAAAAATAACTGAAAAGAAATTACAGAAAAAATAAATTAACTGCAATGCGGTGCTAGAGGAATAAAGTAAATATGAAAACACAGAAAAGGAAAACCTCTAAAAAGCAGTCAGACAAATTATGCAAAATAATGATAGTAATTTATTAAATCAAAAAAATATATGATGAAAAACAAAAAAACAGCTGACTGAAAACCTGCCTGACTGAACAAAAATAGGAGGAAAATCAACAAACCCAAGAGAAACTAAATTACCATATAGAACCAAAACATAACCAAAACATAATATGATCAATATCTAAGATGATATGACCATATGTGCTATATGTGCTTCACTTTCTTACTGGATTAAGGTTATCAACATCCAACAGCACTGATGTTGCCAATTTTCAATATGGACATTCGGAGCCTAAATTGTCCCTATATACAGTATGGGATATGTAGTTTGCTATCATTATTTTGCATAATTTGTCTGAGTGCTTTTTAGAGGTTTTCCTTTTCTGTGTTTTCATATATATCAATATATATATATATCATATATATCAATATATATATAAGTCTAAGTCTCCTGGTCAGAAAGCGTATTGCACAGCAGATGCTAATGCTAATTATTGACTATGGAGACATAGTATATGGCTCGGCTCCTCAAACCCACCTTAGCAAACTTGACACCCTCTACAATTCAATTTGTCGTTTTGTTCTCCAATGCAACTACAACACACATCACTGCGAAATGCTCAAACAACTAGATTGGTCATCACTAGAGTCTAGGCGCAAAGTTCACCTTTCCTGTCTCACCCTCAAATACTTTCTGGGCAAGCTACCCAGCTACCTGAACAAGCTCCTCACCCCTACCACATGCACCACTTATCACCTGAGATCAGACTCCAAAAGACTATTCATGGTCCCAAGACTCAACAAAGTATCCGGACGTTCCTCCTTCTCCTTCCGTGCACCCCAAAACTGGAACAACCTACCAGAGACTCTCATATCCACCACCAGCTTAAGTTCTTTCAAATCTAAGGCTGTCTCACATTTTAATCTGGTCTGTAACTGTTTCATACGCTCATAATATATATTTTCTTTAACTGTGCATGCAATGTCTTGTATATAATGTATACCTTGTTCATTTATGTAACTGTATTTGGAACCATGTATTATTTGTTTTACTCTGTGCCCAGGACATACTTGAAAACGAGAGGTAACTCTCAATGTATTACTTCCTGGTAAAATATTTTATAAATAACGGGGTCGCGCTAATTTAAAAAAAAAAATGGCCGCCGCGTGCCTCTTCGGGAGGGAGTGAGGAGGGAAGGAAGAGGTGTCCAGAAGCCCTACATGCGGGCCACATGCCTCCTCCCTCTCCCTCCCAGCCCCCTCCCTCTCCCTCCCAGCCCCTTCCCGCGAGAGGGAGGCC
Organism: Ascaphus truei; assembly: GCA_036426205.1. Lineage (NCBI taxonomy): Eukaryota > Metazoa > Chordata > Amphibia > Anura > Ascaphidae > Ascaphus > Ascaphus truei. Next base: position 107,185,051 of record CM071569.1, read on the forward strand.
CGGGGAACAGAAGAAAAAAAAACTGCCGGAAGTCATCAGCTCCGGCGCGAGAGGGAGGCCCGGGGAACAGGTGATCAGCCGCCTCGACCCCTGCAGCACCAACCCCCCCAGCACCGTCACCACCCTCCCCCTCGCAGGACCGGGCCCCCCTCGCCCCGCCGCACGCAGTGCCCCCGCTCAAAACCCCCCCACCCCCCAATGACGTCCCACCCACCCCCCCGCCTGGGCCCGTACCGCAAACCTACCCCCACCTACCTTACCCCCCCGTCGCTGCACAAACCGGGCCATCCCACCAGCCCCCTCAATCCTCGGGGGGGCCCCCGCAGCCATCACCAACCCCTCCACCTCAGCACCACCCCCAGCGGCACGAGGCCCGCCCCCCACCTCCCGGTAAGTTCCACATGCCTCACCATCGATCCCCAATGATCTAAATCTTCTTTAGTTTATGTGTGTGTGGTGGTGGTGTGTGTTGGGTTGTGGTGGTGGTGTGTGTGTGGTTGTGTTTGTGTTTGTGTTGTGTGTGGGTGTGTGTGGTTTGTTGTGTGTTGGTGTGTGTGGTGTGTGCGTGTGAGCCATGAGCAGTGGTGTCATGTGAGCCCTGAAGCAGGTGTGTCCCAGTGTGTGCAGTGTTGAGCAATGAGCAGTGGTGTGTCATGTGCCATGTGTGTGCAGAGTGTGTGCAGTGTGTGGTGCAGTGTGTGGTGCATTGGTGAGTATGTGCAGTGGTGTGTTCAATGTGAAGCACTGTTTGTCAGTTCATTGTCGTGTGTGCAACTGAGCAGTGGTGTCAGTTTGATCATTGTGTTGCAGTTGTGCAGTGTGAGCAATGAGCAGTGTGGTCAAGTGTGAGCAATGGCAGTGTGTCAGTGTGTAAGGCATGTGAGCAATGACCAGTGGTGTGGTGGCAGTGTGCAGTGTGTGTGCAGTGTGTGTCGTGTGAGCAATGAGTCAGTGTGTAGCAATGAAGCAGTGTGGGTGCAAGTGGTGAGCAATAGCAGTGTTAGCAATGACCATGTAGGTGTTGTTGTCATTGTGTGTGCATGGTGTGGTTGCAGTGTGAGCAATGAGTCCGTGGTGGCAAATGGAGCAGTGTGTGTGCAGTGTGTGCAGTGTGTGCAAAAGTTGAGCACTGAGCATTGTTGGTGTGACCGTGAGTTGGTGTGCAGTGGGGTGTGCAGTGTGTGCAGTTGGTGTGCAAAACAAAAACTAAAAAAATTATTTTTAAAAAAAAAATTTATTATTTTTTTATTTTTTTTTTATTTTTTAATTTTTTTTTTTATTTTTTAAGAAAAACGGGAGCCACGGAAAACCTGCTTCTAACCCTGAATCGCGTAGAGCGAGGCCGCTTTATAATCGGGGATTTTACACTACCAATCACCTGTAAATTATCTCTAGATATAGATATAATATATAATAATGGAATATTATACTTGTAATGCTCAATCCTTGGATTGTCCCTGCATTCTCAATTCATTCACCTTATCACCCAAGTTCAACACCCAGCACACGTGTTTCTCACTGCAGCGCAGGTGTATTCTGGAAATGACATGTAAAATGAGCATACACTTCCCACCATTTTTTCTTCAAACCATATAACATGTCATTAAGCTTGCTGCATTTCACAGCTTTGAGCACTAGCCTGGGTTAAGATGTATAGCCAGTACTCCCCCGTAATTCTCCCTCCCACCCTCCTCCCCCCCCTCCCCCAACCACCCCCACCCCCCCACATAGTTGCAAAGAGCCAAAGAAATGGTTTAGGCCCGAAAAGTCCGACAGTAAAAAGATCATCTAGAGAGATTGATGAAAGGGGTGGGTTGAGACCAGACACAGAAAGGTTGGTTTATGTTGTTTCCAATTATGGGAATTTAGAATCTAAACCCTCCATTTGAATTATGAAGTAGATTTCAAGTAAATGAGTGTCCATGCTGGAACATGTGAAATCTCAATTTCCATTCAGGACCCTTTGGGAAAAGATCTGATCAAGGTTATATGATAACGTACTGTAAGTTACATTTTTATTTTTTGTATCCTTTTTATTTGAAGAAACTGTCTGCATTTTAAACTATATGTTCTTGTAATAATATTTTTCTGTACCTAAGCACTGTATTTTTTGTATATTAAATTTAAACTTTAATAACTAATGACTTTGTGCTCTGAACTGTTGCAGACTTTGTAGAGAGTAATTTACATTTTCGGACACATTTGCTATAACAAATTTTTGTGTGTTAAGCTCATAGTTTTCATAATAAACAAGACCAAAGGCTCTGTGCGTGCAATTTTTAACCCTTTGGTGGTGACAGCGGATTAAAGAGGTTTTGTGACAGATTGAGGATATATATTATTCATTTGAGGGACCTTTGCAGAAGGTGAAAAGTAGGTCAGCTAGTTAGCTGTGTGAATTAACCCTTGTCACATATATAAGTCATGTGCTCACAGTTTTGCCGTTCAAGACAAATGGTATAATGGGATGGATTGAGAGGAGATATTATTCATTTGAGAGACCTTTGCGGACGCTGAAAAGTGGGTCAGCTAGAGAGCTACGTATAAACCTTTGTCCCATATGCAGGTGACGTGCTCACAGGTGTGCCGTACATGACAATGATCAATCCCGTTCTCTAGAAAAATAATGAGAAAACATTGGTCAGTTCTTTCTACTGATAAAGCACTAGTAGATGGTCATTTGTTTTCATACAAGAAAGGGAGAAGTCTATAACCATTTCTAATTAATTAATCCTAGACATTGATAAAATATTTACTAAGTACCTTTTTGGATGATATACCAGATGCATGTTATAGGTGTAATAATTGTTCTTCTTGCAATATGATGTCCGGCTTTATGTTTAGTCATCCACACATTGTAACAAGACAATCCCTATTAAAACAACGTATTACCGGTATCTCTATTTATGTTGTTTATGCTACTGTTTGCTTGTGCAGATTATACAATTCCTGCCTGCCAAGTTATTCTCTTGTCTCTGAAATCTTTAACATTTAAACTATTGTCCAACAAAACATTTGAAATGGGCTTGTTAGTTACATTTAACACAATATTTATTTTGTGTAAATCTGTAGTGTAATACCTACATTGTCTGAGGCTTAAGATATAGGAGCCTATTTACTAAACCTCAATAAAACCAGTGCATTGGCGAGCAACTTTGCATTGTTTTTTTTTTTTTTTCAACTTCAAATTTTTCTTTATTGGGGTCACATAATCATACATTGTATCACATCCCATTGTGTTACTTCCCCCCAATAATATTTTTTAATCATTTATCAGGCTACGATAACTGCCACAGTACAGGACAAGGACATCACATACAGGACAGACAAGACAAACCAGCCGACGGGCAGGGGAGGGGGGGGAGGGAGGGGGGGGAGAGGGTCGACCCAGGGTGTTCCTGCTGACGTGATGTCTTTTACGGGCCTCCTGTCGTGCTGGTTGGCACTCCTTGCTTCTGTCTCTGGCGTAAAATGTTTTCTCCGTTGATTTGTTTTGGGGGGCTACTACTCCGGGGGCTGTCCACTAACTGTTCGTCGCTATTTGTCGTTCAGTCTCTGACCCCCCAAGGAGAACGCGCCTGAACCTATTAACGCAAGATTGCGGTGGCATCCACCCCAAAAAAAAACTTTGCATTGTTTTACCGCACTCTAAAACATATAAAACATACTCACTAATAAAAGGTTTGCACAACTTTTTTTTTCTCTAAGTGTTATCGCACTGAAAGTGGTTGATTAAACTGCAGCATGGAAGAACTGCATGGAGAGAGCTGCATCTCCGTGCACAGCTCTTACAGGCGATCACGCAGTTTAAATATTCATTTTAATAATAGTGTACGGGGCAGAGGGTCTCCTGACCTGAACCGCATTGATTTCAGCCTCTGGGACACCCTGCTTCCCGAGTTATAGGCCCCGGTATGTGGTGCCGGTATCCCCGCCATTTTTAAATCCTCCACGGCACGGCCCATGTGACCGGGAGATTTAAATACTGCAGGAGAAACCAGCAGCTCATACCGGGGCCTGCAACTTGGTAAGCAGGGGGTGCCTGAGGCTGAAATTAACGCGGCTCAGCTCAGGAGACCCCTGCTCCCGTACACTATTATTAAAAAAAGCTGTGTGTGCTGTGCACGCGCATAGTAAGTGAAACTTCTTTGACTTTTGTCACAGAAATTGACTTATAACGCGCGTGCTCGGCACACATGTGTCAGTCAGTGTATGTGTCAGTCAGTGAGTATGTATGTGTGTCGGTCAGAGAGTATGTATGTGTGTTTGTTTGTATGTGTGTGTCGGTCAGTGTGTGCATGTGTGTCGGTCAGTGTGTGCATGTGTGTCGGTCAGTGTGTGCATGTGTGTCAGTCAGTGTGTGCATGTGTGTCAGTCAGTGTGTGCATGTGTGTCAGTCAGTGTGTGCATGTGTGTCAGTCAGTGTGTGCATGTGTGGTAATCAGGTGGCATGTGTGTCAGTCAGTGTGTGCAGTAAGGTGTCAGTCACTGTGGTGAGTGAGTGTGTGTGAGTGAGTGGTCAGTCAGTGTGTTCTGTGTGTGTGTGTGTGGTTGTGTGTGTGTGTGGTGTGTGTTGTGGTGGTGTGTGTGTGGTGTGTGTGTGTGTGTGTGTGTGTGTGGTGTGTGCCGTAATGTGTGTGTGTATGTGTGTGTGTCATGTCAATGTGTGTGTTGTCAGTCAATGTGTGTTTGTGTGTGTCAGTGTATGTCTCTCTCTCTCTGTGTAGGTCAGTGAGTGTTGGTGTCAGTCAGTGTGCGTGTGTATGTGTGTCAGTCAGTGTGGTGTGATGTGGTAGTTCAGTGTGCACGTGTGTATGTGTGTCAGTCAGTGTGCGTTGTGTATGTGTGTCAGCAGTGTGCGGTGTTGGTGTCAGTAGTCAGTGTGTCATGGTGTGTCGGTAGCGTGTGATGTGTCAGTCAGTGTGCGTTGTGTATGTGTGTCAGGCAGTGTGCGATGTGTAGTGGTCAGTCGTGTGGTGTGTGTGTCAGTCGGTTGTGTGTGTGTGTGTGCTGTGTGTGTGTGTTGTGTATCAGTCAGTTGTGTGTCATGTGTCAGTCGCGTGTTGTGTGTGTGGTGTGTGTTGTCAGTCAGTGTGGTGTGGTTTCAGTCAGGTGGTGTGTAGTCAGCTGGTGCGTCAGTGTTGTGTGTGTGTGTGTGTGTCAGGCCAGTCAGTGTGTATGTGTGTGTGTGTGTGGTCAGTCAGTGTGTGTATGTGTGTCAGTGTATCGTGGGTCGTTCTCTTCTGTATCCTGCCCTCCTCCCTCCTGACCCCCCCACCCCAGGACGAGTGCGGACCCGCGGCCGGCTCTGTCTGAAGACTCTCCTCCCCCCCCCCCCCCCAAAAAGCAGGCAGAGCTGCCGGACTGCGCGGGGCTCCGCTCTGAGTCTCTCCTCCCCGCCCACCCCCACCCCCGGGAGACGCGGCACGCAAACGGGCCCGGCGTATGTGAGGGGCAGATACCCTGATTGAGAGCCCCCCCTCGGCAGTGCTGCGTTGGAAGCGGCGCACTCAAACCCCCGCTTCCCGCGTTACCGGAGCAGTGAGAGGCGAGCACCCCCCCGTGCTGTGCTGTCCTGGCGAGCACCCCCCCCGTGCTGTGCTGTCCTCGTTCAATCGCGTGGATCGGGGAGGGATGGGGACAGCTGCATCTCCACTCTCGGTGCCGCTTCCGCTTCAGCCTCCAACGCTGCTACGAGGGGTGGGCGACTTTGCGCATGCGCTGCCTCGCATCAACGGATGCAGATAGCTTCCTGGCCTGTGGGACCCGGCGGTCAAATCTGCGCATGCGCCTCAACCTCCCATGTCTGTGTGGACGTGTGGGGGGAATGGCGGCTCTCCTCCTCTGGCCCCGGCGGCGCTCAGTCAGCGGGACACATGGAAGGGGAAGCGTAGTTAGGGAGAAGAGAGGCTGAACAGCCGGAGGACTTGCGGGGCTTCCGCCATCTAACTACACCCACACCTGCAGCACCGGAAGCTCTGCGCCAGCCATATTTGTACACCCATGGCAGCGGACGTGTGGGGTTAACGGCGCCGCCGCCGCATGTCACAGCAGGCATGTGGGGGGGAGGGATGGGGGAGCCGTGACGTCACTTCCGTTTCACATTTGTCCCCCATCTCTCCCGTTTTACCCCATCAGAATAGGTGCCACTAAAGAAGTTTCACTTCAAAAAAATAATAATTAATAATTACCTTAACAGCAAGCCTCTAAGGTAATGAAGCTGCTTTAATGTGTATTTTAATAATAGTGTACGAGAACAGGGGTCTCCTGAGCTGAATTGCATTAATTTCAGCCTCGGGACCCCCTGTTTCCCGAGTTACAGGCCTCGGTATGGGGTGCCGGTATCTCCTGTGCATCTGAATCTCGGCATGTGGGGGGTCCTCGAGGCTGAAATTAATGCGGTTCAGCTCAGGAGACCCTATGCTCCGTACACTATTATTAAAAATCACATAAAAAATCACATTAAGGCAGTTTCATTACCTTAGTGGCTAGAAGGTGTTAAGGCTCAGTAGCTGGTTTATTTGGGGTAGAGGGGGTGAGTGAAGGGGGTACTTGGCCCAGGGTAGGTGGTTAGGCCTACCAGGAAGGTTGCGTGAGGAGTTAACCTCTTCATTACCATAGCTGTGGTAACCACTATGGTAATGAAGGTATTCCCTCCCGCTACCCACCAGGTAGGCCTAACCACCCACCCTGGTCTGCTGGGCTTCCCGTGTCTGTGTGTGCCGTGGGTAGTCCCTCCACACTGGAAGACAAGCCTGTTGCATGCTGGTTGCTCGTGGTGGTCTTCCCGGCAACTTCTGACTAACCAATATGGCAATAAATGGGCAAGCTACAAAGAAAAAACAAGCACTGAATAAAATAAATAACTGCAATAAAATAAAGAAATGCCAATAAACTAATTGATTGGCACAGTGGTACACCATGCCCATATAATATGAGCATGATTTTCTACTATGGCAGTCTATGAGCAACCTAAAAAAAAACAATCAACAAAAATACAAAACAATTAAATATAAACAAGCCCTAAAAATACGAAACATAACAATAAAAATAAGCACCAAAAATACAAAACATAACAATTAAATAAAAAAAAAAACATTTGCCAAAAAATGCATTGCTTATCACTGTGCTTATCTATAGCCCGAAAGGAGCAAAGATAAACACATTGGCAGTCAATGGGCAACCTAATTTTTTTTAATAAAAAATACAATAGAAATACCAAAAATAAAAAAAAAACATACAATCTATGTTTTTCTTACTTTTGATGTGTTCACCCTCCGATTCCGACTGCAGCAGGAACCTCTTCATACTCGACCCAGTGCTCCTCAACAGCCGATGCTCCTCCGGTAAGTTCCTTTCTTCTTTCTATTCTTCTTTATTTGTAATCCAATCAAATGGGGTGGATGTTGTTTCGTCTTCTTGGCTTCAAATGAGACGGAAGAGGCCTTATATAAAGCCTGTGATGTCACATTTGAGTGTCAAATGGTACATCCCCAATCCGATTGGCTGGTGTACCGTGTGACAGGGTTTTGTTTTTTTTAAAGGATGTGACGTCATCTTAAAGGGAGGTACGTCATATCCTTAAAAAATTGCTGTCATCACATGGTACTACAACCAATCAGATTTGATTGTAGTACCAAGTGACAGCTTCCATATTTGTTAAAGGATGTGACATCCCTCCCTTTAAGATGACATCACATCCTTTGGAGAAAAAAATGACAACCAATCAGATTGGGGTATACCATGTGATGTCTCACATGGTATGTCTCCCAGTCCGATTGATTGGAGTAACATGTGATGGCAGGCATTTTTGTTTTGGTGATATCATCTTAAAGAGAGGGAAGCATAGCCTTCCTGATTGGCTGGCTTACCTTCCTTTTGATGACGTCACATCCTTCAACCACAAAAAAAAATCTGTCATGTGGTACACTAGGCAATACACCAAAAAGAAAAAAGAACTCCGTGGATAATAGCACTCAATATCACTAATGTTATATGGCAATCTTAAAAATAACTTTTATTTACTTGATTTTAAAATGATAAGAGGGTAAGTATTAAAATACATCATGACACTACTTGTATGTGTCTAGTAGCTGGCACAGTGCCTGAAATAGCAAGTCGCTATCATAGATTAGATGTCAGGGTCTCCTAGACCTCCTGCCTAGCCATAGTTCTTCTTTGTCCACTGGGTGTGCTGCTGTCTTCTGTTTCCTCTGGGCACCTCTGCCTGTCTGTCTTCTTGTTGCTCCTGTCTCTGTCCTTTATAGCTTCTGCTTCCTGGTTGGTTCAATTGCCTTTGCTTGAAATCAGACTCCTAATGCACATGCCTCTGATTCCTGATCTGTTTCTGTACCTGTACCTGTATTATAGAAGTCTGTTCACAGTAAAAGCCCTTGCTAGTAATCTGGCTTGTCCCTGTTTGTTCCTTGCTCCCCGGTCTCAGTCCCTGCTCCCCGGTCTCAGTCCCTGCTCCCCGTTCTCAGTCCCTGCTCCCGGACCTGTCCTGCCCCGCCTGTCCTGTTCCAGTCTCCTCGTTGCCGACCTCTGCTTGTTACCTGACTTCGCTACCTGCCGCCTGCCTCGGACCTCTGCTTGTACCTGACTTCGCTACCTGCCGCCTGCCTCGGACCCCTGCTTGTGACCCCTACTACGCTCGTGCTGTTCCGGCCACCGAGATCCTACCCGCCACAGGAGTCTCCCGTGACAGAAAGCAAAGGCCACTTCTGGACCTCGCTGGAACAGATTCTTCTTCTGCCTGCACCCTTTCCTGCCTGCTGCAGCAGACCACATCCGCATGGTTGAAGATAAGTACTTTAGTTTCTTTTTTGGAAATCCCAGTTGGGAAGGTTTTTTTTTGCTGCTAAGTGTTCTTCAAGAATTATTGCGTTCATAACGAAAAAACATTTTTGCTGAGGCTAGAACTGTTGCTGCAGAGACTAGTGCACCTTTCTTTGAGATTTTTCTTTTGTGCAGTGCCTGGGATAACCCTTGCAGTACCTGTTGCCACCTTTTAGACTCTGACTTTTCATTCCCTGGACAAGGCTTGTCTCTGCATCACTGGTTGGACCACTGCTGTTCACAGGGTTCCCATTTCAAAAGACAAGAGTGCTTCCATTATTTTGTTACTGCATACTGTGATTTTTCCTGCAATCTGTAGTTCTTCATATGATTGGTTCTAAGGTTTCAGGTTTACCTGCAAGTTCCCCTAAAGTTTGTTTCTCTGCAACATATGATATCCCTACGCCTGATATCAAAGGTTACAGATTTAACTGCAGGGTTATCTGTCTGACATCCCTACGCCTGATATCTAAAGTTTCAGATTTAACTGCAAGGTTCTGTCTGATATTCCTATGTCTGATATCTAAAGTTTCAGATTTAACTGCAAGGTTCTGTCTGATATTCCTATGCCTGATGTCAAAAGTTTCAGATCTAACTGCAAGTTTTCTCTGTAGTAATTTCCTGCTGTCTATGATATTTCTATGCCTGATTTCTAAAGTTTCAGATTTAAACTGCAGGGTTTCTCTGTCTATGTTTTTTCCTTGCATTTATAAATCTCTGTGACTGATGCTAAAGTCTCAAAAGGTCAGCTCTCCTATCTTGTGTCTCTCTGTGTCTAATATTCCTGTTGTTCATTCTAATGCTTCTGTTTTAAAAACACATTTCCTCTTTACTGGTTTCTTGGGAAGTGTGGTTTCCCCATGTCTTAAATTATGGCTCCCACTCAAACAGTCTTGAGCAGTAAATGTGAACACAGTACCACTGATTCTTCAGAACTTCTCAAAGCAAGGAAGAAGAAGAAAAAGAAGGGAGGCATTACTGTGGAAGTTGCAGAAGGAATTAAGAATGAAAATTTAACATCAGAGTCTGCATTTGATGAAAGAGATATGCAGCAGCTTAAGGCAACTCACAGGCGTATCCCAAGAATAGTGGAAGAAAAGAAAGATGCCCCTACTCAGACGTTCAAGCTGCACAGAAAGCGATTGATTGCCTTTATGGACGTTTAGATAAGGAGCAAGAAGCCAACGCTGCACTACAAAGCTGTCTATCCTCAGCAATTGCTAAGTGTGTTCTCCAGGAGAAAGAAAAAGAGCAGTTGGAGAGTGACCTGGATGTCATGTCAGGTGAGCTGGAGAAGGCATATACTGATGCTGCTGAGAATCGGCGCCTCGCTTCTAAAAGTAACGAATTCCTGGAAATCTCTATGAAGGAAATTGACAGGCTTAATACAGAGCTTAAAGTCTCCCAGGAGGAGATTTGCTACTTCAAAAAAGAGATGGAAGTCGTTCGGGAGGAGAGATGCTACTTGAAAACAGAGATACGTTCTATGAGAGACGCCTCCGAAGAGTTAAATAGTAGGTTTGAAACTATAAACCAAATGAGTAAATACTTCTCTGTCCAAGCCAGTGAAGGAGATAAAAGACTCCATGAATCAGAAGAGGAGAAGAGACTATTGATAGAAGAAAAGTCAAGGATGCAATTAGCGCTGGAAAAAGCAGAGGGTGACTGGGAAAAAGAAAAATATCAGTTGGAGAATGACAGGTTGATCTTGTCAAGTAAGCTGGAGAAGGCCTACGCTGATTCTGCCCAGTACCAGACTTTCATGGCTCAAGTTGACGCAGCACTGGAAGCATCTCAGAAAGAGGTTCACATGCTTACTACAGAGCTGGAAGCCTCTAAGGAGAAGAGTTGCCACTTCAACACAGAACTATGTTCATTGAGAGAAATCTTCGAAGGGTTAAATATCAGTTTTGAAACTGTAACTCAAGAGTGCAAGAATCTCTATGTCCAAGTCAGGGAAGGAGATAAGAAAGCTATATCGATGGCGTTACGAGCCATTCACCTCAAAATCGCAGCCATAATGAAAGTAAGTATCTATCAGGATGAAATATTACTGACTCTGCCAAAGTTAAAATAGCCCCGTCGACGATTGTTTTGCGATGTTCTGCTTTCTCAAGACTTTGCCTAGCCCAATATTGGCAGTGTCAGTAATATTTCATCCTGATTGATACTTACTTTCATTATGGCTGCGATTTTGAGGTGAATGTCTCGTAACGCCATCGATATAGCTTGATAGCTTACATTGCGCTCTCCTTCTGGATCCCTGCGGGCGAGAACTCTGTCTGTGATCCTCCTTACAGACTCCAAACAAGGACAGTGACAGGTTCTCATTTCCTGCACTTTATACCTGTTAATCAGGAATTTAATTACCTCCACCTCCCAGTTCAGGTAGGAACCCCGACACCAGTGCAGTTTCCAGCCCTGTAAAGGGAGTTTAACTCCTTGACTCCCTTACAGGGGGGTTGTCTATGTACAGTAGAGTCTCGGTTATCCGACATTCAGTTAACCCAGTGGTTCCCAAACTGTGCGCCACGGCGCCCTGGTGCACCGTGGCTTGGCTAGAGGGGCGCCGCGATCAGGGCCGCCAGCAGCGGGGAACAAGGGCTGCTAATTTAAAAAAAAAAAAAAACCTCTGAACCCGGCGCCGGGTCACCCTGGTGGCAGCGTCACCGTGCTGGCAGCGCCGGAAGTAAGCAAGAGAGAGGCCCGGCGCGCGCACTGGAGAAGCAGCACCGGAGACATCTGTCTCTCCCAGCAGCACTGCAGCTCTCTCCCCCCCATGTGGTACACCCTCACCCCACTGCCTGGGGTGATGGGGAGAATCCAAGCCCCACCGCGAGGATAACCTCGGGGTGGGCCATGGGGTATTGAAGCCCTAGCCCAGACCATCCTGTCGGAGGAGATATCTGTGTGTGAGGAGAGCGGAGTAATAAGTACAGCTTGGCTGTTGTTGTTGCGGCTGCTGGACGCCATTACCGTTGGGAGTTGCTGATCTGCCAATAAAAGAGACTATCCTTTGTTACCAAAGACTGTGTGTGAATTGGAAGCTATTGCCCTGGGACCCCAGGGGTTCTTCTATACAGGTCCTGTTCCATATTCCTGGGAGTATAGAAGATGGAGGCGCTGCACCACTAAGAGATCATGGAGGCTACCACCCCAGAAGCCCGGTCCTGGCTCCCCAATAACATCGCGGGAAGCTCAGGCCCTCCTGTTCCTCACAGGTATGCACCACACCGCATGTAATCTGCCCTCATGCACCCTAGACACCACCGTAGAGTCTGGGGGAAGGGGGGGAAGCAGGGTTACACTAGTATTGGTTAGTATACAAATTCTGAATACACAGAATAAAAATATGGGACAATGAAATAGTCCTTTGAGTTACAGGTAAATAAATTAGCACATACAGTAACCTTCTCATAAGATATATGTGGAACATGGTGAGGCTTTGTCTGTAGGCTAGGTTTGTATTTCAAGTATGGAAAACAATTTTCTGCCACATTAGCAATAACTTGATTAATTTTGGACCAATAAAAAAATGATCATGCTTTTTTTTGCATGTCCCTACTCCTAAATTATCCTCATGGACTTTTTGCAGCATATGTTTTCAAAGTCTCATTGGTAATAGAGAATGGAGTCACCCAGAATGGAAGATATGGGGCTCAAGGAATATGGGGTACTACAATCTTACTGCACTTTAAAATTATTCCTTTTCTTCCTGAAAGTGCCTGTCGGCAGTTCCAGTAGTCTCGCCCACTTATTTCCTTTTTCCGCAGGCCACCCTTTGGTTATGACATTTATAGAGATTCTTAGTGAGTCATGCTTCTTTGTTTCTCGTTTGATTTTTTTGCAGTGGATTGTTAGCTACAGGGATTGTATTTACAATTTGATTAACATAAGCCTGAATCTCTGTTTCTGAGGTCTTCTCATCGTGCGTTGAGGAAGTCACTGCTCTGGAAAGTGCCTCTGCTGTAAACAGGAATTTACCTGGCACCAAGGTTGCAACTAACTCATTCTTCTGCAGTTGTATTGTCATTCTTTCAAGCCCTAAAGGTATTTTGTGGTTTTCCAAATAAGGCGATCATGGTCATAGATATAATGACCATATCATTCACAGGCAAAAAATATTCCTACAAGCTCCTTCTCAATCTGTGCTTACTTGGTTTCCACGCCAACAATAGTCATTCTTTCACCCCAAAAATGCCTTTCTTTTTGCACTTCAAGTTATAATATTACTACATGCTGGGATGTTGTCTTTTCCTTGCTGCAGGACCGTTTAACTGCATGCACATGAATGGGACAAACATTCTCCAGCATGTGTGAAATAGTTTCAGAGTATATTGAGAAGGGGTCTGTTAGCATACATTTGACACAAATATACAAATGAATTTTAAAAAGGAATTATATTAGCTGACAAAATCCATTATTATATTGCTGGTCATTGAACTTTTTATTGGACCAACATGAATGTTTTTTTATTTAAGTATAATAGTATTACTACTCTGGTCTGATAACTGCCTTTTATAGTATATATGACTTTCTTGTTAGCATTCAAATGGAAGTCATGTAAACAATTGATGTTTTATGACTCCCCAGTGACCAGCAGTGGTAGAACTTGGAGCAATTATTATGTGTTGAGGAATATACAGGACATTCTTGAAAGGCAAATGTTTTGTCTTGGGAGGAAGACATAAACATTGTCTTAACAACCCTTTTTACCATGAAAGACATTTGGCAAACAAGTCTCCTTTGATATGGAAACTCTCAAGGTAAAAGGGGATTATTACCATTGTTACTGCAGATTAAGAAAAACAAGATTGCAATACCTGATAATAGTCTCATCATCGATCTTCACAATGCAATATGGATCACTGCTACCTGTACTGAAAAAACACAAAAATCACCAGTATGAGTAATATAAATGAGACTATTTCATTTTACATGCGGTGGACCAAATAAAATAATAATGCCATAATAACAAACACTGCTTCTTTCTACAAAGACTAAGTTATAATAAGGAATGGAAGAGGGCCACTCACTCAACTAAAGTCTATGAGATTTGATAGCCATTCTTTCTAATTAATGCCATTCAAGCAAATGCCCATTAATTACTCTTTCAATGATTCCACCAGGACTCCTTTTCAGGATCAAGCACCAGACAGGACACAGGGATAAAATAAACAGTGTTTATTTCGGCCGGAGACAACAGACGCAGCACAAAATTGCAACAGAGCTTACACTGACAAACTTCAGCGCAATACAGAGGGAACCCAAGTTGTTTTGGTGTCTGGCGCCACCAAAATGACTTTCCCGGAGCAGCTTCCACTTCTGTAGTTAGTGCAGAGAATCCAGGCAGTGCTGGGTGCAAGTTGGAGCAAGGCAAGTATAAATATCTTGCTTCAGAAATGGCACGCAGCCTCGTCTTGTGTGTCTCTGGCACAACCTCAGAGAACACCATTTAGTCCATCTACACGTCAGTCCAGGAATGACCTGTAGAACTGTGATCGTCCGCTCCATTCCTGCTTCCATTGGAAATCATAGAGAATGGATGGCGACCAATCACAGCACGAATCGCAGAGAGAGCTACATAGGTCAATCAGGGCGGTGGGAAATTCAACTAACTCACCACTGAGACCTGAGTCAGTTGGCTCTCACCCTAAAACATCAGGGTCCAGTTTCAGCTGGATACCTCCTTTGGATACCTCAGAGTCTGAGCTGAACAATGGCCCTGCCCTCATAGTCACAGTTCCCCAAGACTGAGTACACACCCCTCCCCCTCCAGTCCCAGCAATAGCCATTTCTCCAGGCATGTGGGCTGAACAAAGTGTTTCTCAACCCTACATGTCCAGAGACCTTGGCTATGCTTTAAAACACATGCTTATGCTTGAAGTTTACACATTTATATTACTGGGTAGTTTAACACATAACATGCTGGCCACATGAGCCACAGGTAGATGGGTGTACAGGGCAATCCTGTATATCCATCAGACGGATAAGGGCCAGATACTGGGCTTAACCTTTAATATGCTAGTTTCTGGGCCCCTACCATCACAATGACTATCGCTCTTTAGTACAAAAACACAGCATCGGATGTACACTATTAATAAAGACATGTCATTGATTTAAATGAGAATCTTCTTCTTTAATAAACCTGGTGCTGTTTTTTGCAGTCAGGAGACTTTGATAAATGACCAAAGTAGTTTGGTGTCCATCTAGGACACATTTTAATTACCCTGCACAAGACTAAAGAGGGAGCTCAGTGTCAAAGGCAGATACAGTTGCTGACAAGTAAGAGAAAACTGTTGAGAAGTTGATCTTGCGAGTCCTATTTTTTACAAAAAGTCATACTTTCATTTTCTAAGTGGGCTGCAATATGTGCTTCTACGGGGAAAAAAACCCATATGCTAGTAAACATTTTTGAATAATTGACATAGTTAGTGCTTGAAATACATTTATATATTTTAATTAATGCACTGGATATTTACCACTGGAAATAGAAGCTTGGTTCATATGAAAATTATATAGAAAGGAGTTTACTCAATTTAAGTCTATTTTAGATGAGAATGCAATTGCTTTAAAAATCTATTTTCCTGAAGAAAACTACAAACCCCTGTAACTAATGTATTATGCGGTTACAGTATGTAATTGTTATTCTGTGTCACACAGGTAAGCCCCGGCTGATAGCCTAATGCTTTTCTCAAGGTCAGTTAAGGGCCAATATGTTAGGGATTTATATCACATTCGGAGAACAATGATTAAATGCATTTTTTATAATGTGGAAATGGGAGCTGATTTCTGTGCGTTTGTATATTGTTCTTTTTCTGTATGCAGAAAGCAGTTATATAGTACTCTACATGAACCTTTTCAATAGGATTGCATATTTCAGCTAGCATGATTGTACTAGTATTTATAGCAAACCAATCATAGTACATATATATGTGTAATGATGCAGTATTACTCAAGAAAATTGCTCTTCTTTTTGTGGCAAACGGCTCCCTTTGTGTAGCACTGCTGTTTGCCCAGGCTCTTCGTGACACTGTCCTCTAGGGTTATAAATGAGACAAAAAGGATAATACAAAGCATTATGTTGCTTAACTCAGGCTTCTGTCTGCTTTATTTCATCATACTAAGGGACTGCAGATTTAACAGGTATAGGCAGGAGGCACTCAGTCATTAACCTTCAGCGGTTTACTCATATCAGTGACACTAAACATTTCAAACACCGTCACTTTAAGAAACAAAATAAATCATAAAAATAACATCTACTCCTGTCAGAAGTCTAATTCACAGCATATCCTATCTGCAATGTTGGCTGGGTAAGCCAGTTACCAACTTTAAATAACACACAGATATAACATTGAATTATTAACTGTCAGATGGGGACATCATCCCAATAGATTCTCAGATGCTGCAACATGTGAAGGGAACGTCCTCCCCAAACTGGATACAGGGGAGCAGCATGCCCCAGGCTCTATAAGAGAGAATGAAGCAGCAAACCTAACTGCAATATATTTCTGTTCCTCAATTAGGAGAGCAGGTGAGGGAAACCAGAACCATTGTAACGTCTGGTATGGATTTCCGATCCACCAGCCTTAGTGACTGTGCATCTGTGGGGCAGATCACTTCCATACTGTCTGCACTTTCTGCTATAATCAGACAGAAAGCTGCCTACTATCCTGGCAGTATGTCACATTTTGTATTACTTACTTATGTGCCTGTGATACAAAACTGGTGCAAATTATTTGCCTTAGACATAACAAGTTTTTTTGTGAATTGTTGGATTACATTAAACATTTTTGAAACAATACAAAAAAATCCCATGAACAAAATTGAATCGAATTGAAGTAAACCGCTTAAATATTGCCAATGTTCTATATGTGTGTTTATTTTGAATGTTAATGTAGCTATTGCGACATTCGTGAAGCACTGAAACAGCTTTGAACATTTCTTGTCCTGAGCTTACCAACCCTAAATATAATTTTTTATAAGGTGCTACATCGTATATGTTTTAAAAAGTGAAATTCCCTATACATTAAAAAAAAGTTGTTCTGTACCGTTCACAGGGATATTTCTCCACATTCCTAAAAGCCCTCCCAAATTTACTTTCTAAGTAAGAGAAACTCTGAAAATTCCTACTGCCTGGGATAGAACACCATGGCAAGTAGATGGATTCCTGCCCAATTTTGTCTGATGTCGGGGATCTCTCTTGAGAGAAAAAACTAGTATACAGTGAGAATGAGACAAGCACGGAAGGCTGGAACAGTAAATAGCAAAGCAGAACCTCTCTTAAACTAACATTACTTTATAAGTTGGTATTAGGTGTAATTGTCCATTCTTTCATAATGGCGTGTCTAACTCAAAGTTGATATGGGGTGGGATTGCTCATTTAATACATTAATGCTATTGGACACAAGATAAAACTGCCTCTGTTAAGGAAATATTGAATTTAATTATTATTAATGGCTTTAACACTACAGTAAATCAGTTTCAAATTAACTGCAAAATACATTTTGTACATATTTCTTAGACTTTATCATATTTTGTTTTCTGAAATTACAAACTCTCTTTTTGTGTTGAGTTATAAAAATAGTTCATGCTGGCAGATTATGAAAGATGAATGTAATGTTCCAAATATCCGGAAAGGCTATCCAGCTTCAAATTGCTCTTTTCTGTCTCATTTCAGCAACATAAGGAATCACATGATCTTTTAAAAATGTTCTTTTCCCTGGTAAAGAAAACTGCAAATGTTCCTCTGGCTTCAGATCTGCTGATAATTTCAAAAGGGAAGTCTGTGCAGGATCTAATACGTTTTTCCAATGACTGCAGTAATTTCTCAGCTAAACATATTCATGCTCACTAAATTCTCTCTGGTGCTGGAGTAAAACAAGGATACATCTGCTTCCTGACATACAGTACATCCTAAGTTACAGGTCGTCCTGTCTAGTTCTTCAAGTCTTTTTGTTTTAATCACTGCAAGTAGAGAGTGACATACAATTGGCAAACAAAAAACAAAAGATGGGTTGTTGAAACAGTATCATATATGGTACCAATAACTAACTTTTTGATGTCTTTTTTTTATGAAGGACAGTTGCAAACCAGATGATTATTCTGAGGCCAGAGTCATGTGTAGTATGAATAGCCCAGATAGCTTCAACTCATTCCTATTACAAGCACAACAAGTTCTTTGTCTTTTCTTACTTTATTGAGGAAAGCGTGGATACACAAAGGCACTTGTGGAAGATTGTGTTGTGAGAGAATGTCTCTATGGTGTGCTTGATAGTAGGGAAAGGTGAAAAGGATAAGGCCTTGCCAGTAGAGAAGTAACAGAACGTACTCACTCAGCCAATGTTGAAGGTAAAAGGAAGTGTGAGGGAATTCTGGGTAGCAGGAATAGTCTTGGGACAGACTATCTGGAAACAAATAAGAGAGGAGGGCAGAATAGCCCATTCTGAGAAGAATCTCAGAGATTGCTGTAGCAACTCACTGGCTACCTGCTCACAGGCAGAAAGGGCAACATATTGATATATTACACAGGCACGGTGTGTGGATGTGGAACAAATGCCTGCAGCTGAACTTAAGGAGCTGACAAGCAGAAGGGGGATCAGGCAGAAATTTGATTCTTGTTCCATGATAATTATCAATCATTAGTTATTCTGCTTTTAAGAAGTTTCAAAAATACATAAGAAGGTAACAAACACTCTTTCAAGTAAAAATTACACAATGTTGAATATGTATCAAGATCATGCAATTTGTTCCATAACAGTAATGTTTTTTTTCCTTTTGCATTTATTTGCTGCGACAAATTGTATACAATTTTTTTTTGTATATTGATCTCTTTAGCAGAGTGGTTAATGCCACTTTAGATGACATGTGCTTAATATATAGATTAATATTTTTTAATGCTTCCCATTACAAAATTGTACTGAGCAACTTTTTTCCTGTATTCTCCAAAAAACATTCTCCAAATTGCACACTAATACAAACACACTGACATGTTACATAGTAGATGAGGTTGTAAAAAGACGCTGTACAGTATGTCCATTAAGTTTAACCTACAGTATGCTAAATTTAGACATATATACGTGGAAAGAACAGAACCCTATGCAGTGCACTCAGAAGAAAGCTTTCTCATAATAGTCTCAAAATAATACATTTTTATTGAGCCCTGTCTGGGTCAGGGTAGAATACATTCCGGAGAAGCGTTGAGAGAAAAAAAAGTTCCCTAAATTATGAATTCTTCATTACAATGTGATTATCTGGGTGCTCAAGGTGTGAATATGTAAAAAAAAAATATATATATATATATATATATATATCCCAATTCAGATCAGTATATTATGTATAAGGGATGGTGCAAGGAGTCATAGATGCAAGAAAAGCATTGATTAAAAAAAAAGTTAGACAATATTAAATTCATAAAATACAAAAATAAATGTACAAAAATGTACAAAGACATACACAGATAAAATTGGAAGAGCAGAGCAGAGAAAAACTGAAGTAAAGATTTGCATATTATATTGACAAACTCTTGCATGTTTAATAATATCTTACAGTTAAGAAAAATATATACAGTGAGGGACTGTATAACTCAATTATATGCAGGTTTGGAAACCTCAAGGGTACCGATTGGCGCCTTGTAATTAAAGGGATAAATCTCACAATGTGCCCACACTGGTATAAATAGGGCATCCATTATTAACAAAACCCAAACACAGTGTAACATCACTTATTCTCATCACGCGTCTGGGAGCAATGGGTCTACTCAAAATCTTAAAGCACAATAGTAAAAGACAAATTGTCCAAATATATCCATGATAGCAGTAAGGAGAGAGAAAAAATATGTAATCAGAGCGGAGCGCAGTGCTCCCCAAACAGAGGAGACAGCTGTCTGATGGCCACACACAGCAGAGCAAGGGAATCACAACTGCGGTTACTCAAGGGAATCACAACTGCGGTTACTCAAGGGAATCACAACTGCGGTTACTCAAGGGAATCACAACTGCGGTTACTCTGACAGTTCACATTAATATATATTTTCTCTTTCCTTACTGCTGTCATGGACAAATCTTGCTTTAAGAATTTGAGCAGACCCTTTGCTCCCATACATGTGATGAGATTAAGTACTGTTCCAAATACGTCTTGCTGTGTGCATTGTGTTAATAACGCACGTCCTATTTACATCAGTTGTTGGCACATTGTGAGATTTATCAATTTGATTACAAGGGTCCAATCGGTACCCTTGAGGTTTGCAAACCTGGAGAAAATTGAATTGGGAAAAGTCACTCACTGTATATATTTTTTTTTAACTAAGATATTATGATACAAGAGGCCTCTAATATGTATTAGCACCTTGTCTCTGCTCCGCTCCCCCAATTTTAAATGTGATGTCTCTGAACCTACAGTAGCAATATTTTTGAACATGAATTTTTGTACTTTTTGAATTGAATATTGTCTAATAAAATTTTAATGAAGAGTGCACGATTTGGGGTACTTTTTTCTCTCTCAATGCTTTTCTTGCATCTATGACTCTTTGTACTGTCTCTTACACAAAATATACTGATCTGAATTGGGATATATATATATATATTTACAAATTCACGTACCTTGAGCACCCAGATAATCACATTTTGGTACTTTCTGTAAAATATATTCCAGACTAGAGACAAGATATTTTTTTTTGTTTTTGAGACTGGGATACCACTTGGCTGGGTGTGCTCCCCACATTCTATTAGTAGTACTCTCTCAATCACCTTAGGCCTCGTCCAGGGTGGTGCAGAGCGGACGTGTGCGCTCAGGCTGGACACATTGCGACAATGCATGTGGCCTGCGTGAGCGGGTGGGCGTGCCTGCTCGGCGCTCAGCTACTTGCCGAGCAAGCAAAATTGATTTTGCTGCTCGCAAGCTCGTCACGTAAGCGGTTCGCCCAATGAGGGTGAACCAGCTCCGTGACGTCGTGGCCGCGCCCCCAGACGCGCACGCACCTAGCCGGCCAGGAATCGCCCGACCGAGCGGGGCGCAGCGCTGGTGCGCCAGCGCGCCTTTTTCCACCCTGGACGAGGCCTAAATCTACCTCAATAATATTAGTACTGTTATTGTTTTTTTCTAGCTCCACAGGAGCAGTCAGTGTCACACTGCTTTGCAGTGTCAGAAAATGTAGTATAAACAGAAAGTGCAGAAACAGAAGCTTTCCTTGTTACTATCCCCAGGTTTAGTATTAGTAATAGCAATAGTACTACTGTAACTACACCAAATACAGTATTCACATATTTCTTCTGTCATTTCACTCTGCATATTTCATTGATACTGCATTTGCACTGTTGTATTTACTCCTACTGTGTCTATTTGTTACTGCAGTGCTTCCGTTCCAAGTATTTGAGGGATGATGTCCTGGGCACATGCGGTAGTTACATTTACTGCAGGATTATTGTGAACCAGAATGTGCACAGATTAGATTTAGAAAACGACTAAGTAAAAATGCCATACCTTAATGGAGTAATGTTGGCAATACTGCAAAGTTGTTCATTGGAACACCTACCACATATACTGAATTACATTTTGTGATATTTTGGAAACAAAGCTGAATCTGGATTTACTACTGTATGTTTGTGCCAACTTTTCATTCAAATTGAGCTTTTATAGCCAATGTTATCAGCAATAGCAGATGGCAATGTGGATAATCACATTCTAAATTATTCTCCATCAAGCATATGCTGTACAATTGCGGAAAGAGTTGGAAGATGTCCCTGGCATTCACTCAATGTTCATAACCTGAATGTAAAAATAACAAAATCACGTACTTTAGACATACTGAATGTTTGACACATACGTAGGTGTTGGTTAAACATAAGGCACACACATGTTTACATTTATAAAAATGAAATATTTTATGGCTCACAATGCAATCTTGGTGTATACTATTAAGTAAATTAAATATAATAACATCATACAGAAAAGGGCAACTAAATATTTGAGTAACCATGGGGTAATTTACAATTGCAGCCTTTGTTCTTGGAAAATGTGAGAGGATAAATAATTTAGTGACATATTGTCCTTTACCACTGAAGATAGGATGATTTCAAGCATAACAATATATATTATATCATATATATATATAATATATATATATATATATATATATATATATATATATATATATATATATATATTATGTAATAGGTACTTCCCTTATCCCAATCACAGATATAGTGTGTGTGAGGGGAAACCTACGTGTTACCAGCAGGGTTGCCACCTTCGACTGACGGTCAACCCGGAGATTTTTTTTTTTAAAATAACACTGTGTTGCCATGACAACGGGATGCTATGTAACGTCACGCGGCGTCAAGTCGCCATGACAAGTGGCACCGCATGACGTCGTGACATCATGTGGCGGCTCATTGTCATGGCAACGAGCATCACGTGATGCTGTTACGTCACGTGACGTTCCCGTTGCATGGCAACGCAGCGCCATTTGACGCCACGGAGCCATATTGAGAGTAGTTGCAGGGGGAGATGGCGGGAGACTGCTGTTGCGGGCACTATTGCTGCGTTAATGCTATATGGAATTATACCTTACATCATTTATATTATTATAACTAACGCTGATGACAATTGTTGAAACAGAGTCGTCACTGATCAATATTAATTATTTACAATGTTTACTCAGTTAACTTTACTTGAGTTAATTTAACAAGACAGGTTACCTCATTGCTATCAAAGGAGGAACTGAAGCAGCTTTACTGTAGAAGAGGAAGAGGGGGGGGAAGAGGATACGAGAGAGAGAGGGGGGGGGGAGAACGGAGACGGAGATACCTCTTCGAAGGATATTGATGTTATTGACACTTGCTTCAGTTCTATGCTGCTTTAAGCTGAGGGGGCTGGCAGACGATGAGAAGACTTTTCCCTCGGAGGGTCGGACCCGGAAGAACCGGTGAGAAGAAGCAGAAGAGAGCAGAGAGGGGAGAAGACGAGAGAAGGGGGGGAGAACAAGCATGAGAGAGATCTTGAGGGGGAATTGAGCAAGAGAAGAGAGAACCAAGATCGAGGAGGGGAGAAGACGACCGAGGAGCCCGGCCGCCGGAAGAGGAGAATCGAGATGAGAATTGGGGGGCAGGAGGACACGCAGCATGACGAGCGACGACGGGTGGCCCCTCGAGAACTGTATGATTCCGAGTTGGAGCGGGGGGGAAACGAGCAGACCCCGACTGGGGGTGTGTAGATGAGAAGAGCGTCATGAGATCGAGGTTGGTTTCTCTACGAGGGGGCTGCGACTGAAGACAGACGAGTTAGAGAGAGAGAATCTGACTGGGGGTAGGGGAGCAACGAGAGGAGGGGGAAGGCAGAAGCAGAACTTTCCGAGAGGGCCGGAGAGCATTTTCGACAAGTGTCCCCATTCCGTCCTGAGCGCAGAGACGGGTGTAGGTAGGGATCAAGAAGAAGTCGATGATTATCGCGACGCTTCCCGGTTGTACCGTGCGGGAAATGAGTGCTATGTAGCGTCGGGCATCCCGTTATCGTTTTTTGATTTTCATCCTTCCATCTCCAACCGACTGGCAGGGCGCTCGTACTCTGCTCCCCGCGGGGCAGGAGAATCGTTCTTCTGTTTACTCGACCTCCCTCACCACCGTCCACGAGAGCTCCCGAGCTGTCTTTCTCTGTACCCCGGTCTGCAGTTGGGCCGCCGCTTCCTCGTCGGTCCGGGTGATGGGCAGTCCGTAGGTCTCCAATTCCCCTAGTACGTTTCGACATCTGTCACCCCGATGACTTCAGAGGTTCGGATTCTCGGACCCCCCCGCACTTCGCTCGGGCTGCCGCCCCTTTGCGGGTTCCCGCTTCGACTGGGAGAACACCTGACTGCAGACCTCCGGGATCGATGATTTGGTCTACGAGGCGACTGAAACCCCGCAGTATCGGGGCGAGAAATGGTTGGCGACGTCAACGCAATGATCTCGAGGAAATCTTAATTGGAGCATCGGCGGGCCACGATCCGTCGGATCCCCCGCATGACGAAGACGACCGAGCACGCGCAGGGACGATCCTCGTGATCCAGCCGGGGGTGTCCCCCACGACCCTCCGAAGTAACGCTGCCGTTAGTAATGTCAGAGGGCAAGCCCCTTGCTCGGTCGCTTCAAGGGGCCTGTCCTGCTGTCCTCTAATTGTTCATTGTGCCCTTTCTTGTTTCTGGTACCTTATCCTCAGTACATTCTTGCTTCTTTCCCCATTTGAGTGGACGACTCGAACGTGATGCTATCAACGAGACGCTTACTCTTCTAACACGGGTAATCTGAGGTCCCACGGGACAGTCTCCTCTATGCGTGGCTGTCTGAGGAACTTATTTTCCGCAGCAGACTGAGTCATTTATGTTTCAGGACCTTTTCTTGGGCGCGGCGCGGCTGTCTGTTACATCGCGGCCGAGCGATCAATTTTTCGATCCCATGCTTTCCCTCGGTGTTTAACTATAATTCGATATCCCTACATGATAGAACTTAATCTTGAGCTTAGTCGCTCCGGAGTGCCCCAGCTTTATCAACTCTCCCCTTTTACTGATTACGCCCGTTTGGTCTGTATTCTGTTTATTGGTATTCTTTCTTGCCCGCTAGGACGTTGTCCCTTTTTCTTAAGCGGAAGGTTCGACTTTCAACGTACGTTGCCGACGCCAGGAGATGACCGTTTTGTAGCGTCGCCTTCCCCGACTGAGGTTTCTTTGAATGTGTGATAGGTTGATGGTCGCCCCTTCCCCTTGTGGGAGAAGCCGCTATCCCCCTCCTTATTCAACGACCCGCAGTTGTCGGAAGGGATGCACTCCGCGAGACGCGGCCGCCCTAGCGACCTTCTCCCTGTACCTTTCCTTGACTTTTATCCTAAACTCTCCGGATCGACCTTAGTGTGGGCATCTGCCATGCACGAGCAATCTTTCCCTAGTTCCTGCACTTGTTCCTCACTTATTTATCTGCCGCCGCGATGATCCTTCTTAGAGATAGTGACTCCCCCTGCTTGCCTCTCGCTTCCCTTTCCCTATGTCAGGTCCTCGTGTAGAGGGTCTTGGGAGCCCGGAAGAATGCCGAGTCGAGAGAGCAAGCAGGGGGTCTGGAGAATCAAGGAAGGCCACACCGCCCCATCCCGTTGTGTTTAGTAGTGATCCCCGACGAGGTCGGGGGAGGTATCTTTTTCGGGGCAGTACCTCGAGCGAGGCAGAAGATCCACGCACGTTGCTATTTTACTTCTGCGGATCCAGTCTCTTCCCTGGTTTCCACTGGTCGATTCCCGAGAGGGTGGGCGACGGTTGGCGAACGGCTAGAAGACCATCGAAGATAGCATTTCTCTTAGTGTTCGACGAGGGGTCCGGAGGAGGAAATCGGTATCGAGAGAGGAGCGGGTACCCTTTGTTAGGATGACAACCGAGTATCGGTCTCTACCTGCAGGTGGGGGTGAGGAGAAGAGCCCGACAAGCGCCTGACGGGATGGCGCTGCTGTTCTCGGAGGGAAGTTATGTTTCTTGCCCTCCCATGCGCGGAGGAGAGGGTCCTTGAATCCTCCCAGTCTGAGGACAGAATTAGGCCTTAGTACGCCGTTAAGTAGAGTCGACTCCGATCGCTCTGAGAGGGCGGACTGTGATTTCGTGCGCCACCTGTGGGGACGACAGGGGAGGTCAAGTGGAAGCCTCGCTTTCCTCCTCCCCTCGGCGCTTCCATTCGTTGGACGCGGGTGTTTGTTTCCCTGTACGTTTGACCTCGCCGCACGAGAGAGGTGAGCTGACCACCCCCCCCAGCTTGTTCCTCATGACTCCGTTCCCCCTTTCGGCTTCCTCTAAGAGTTCTGACTGGTTTCTCCCTTCTCTCTCATATAGACTTTGTGTTGGGGGCTGGCGGGGGGGGGTCATCTGGACCATTCCTCTTTCCCCTCCCCTCCGCCGTGGGGATCTTCTCTTGAGGCTGCGGTATTCGCGGAGGAGGGGTGTAGCGAGGTGACAGCGGAGGACGCGGAGCTCTACGCTAACGGTTGCCTGGTGAGCCACATTAGTCCGTAGGGGTGGAGAAGGACCGAGCTTTGAGGGGCGGGGCTTGAGGGCCCGCAAGAAGGCGACTTTGTTTCGCCTAGAAAGGGGTGGATCTACGGCCGGAATGGGACCCCCCGAGGGGCGCCTACTCCCGGAGGCCACGAGGAGGCGGGCCTTACGTTCTCTCGCTGCGGATGGATTGAGGGGAGGGAGGGAGGGGGGGAGAAGGAGAGAGGAGATAAGATACAGGGGGTGCGGTGTGTGTTCTCTATCAGGGTTCTAAGAATGTTACTGTTGCTTATGTGCATCGATCTTGTTAATAAAAACTACAACTCCCACTGGATTACCCTAACTGTGAGAATGTGCGTTAGGAGCATTAGGCTGTGGACCCGATTGTAGTTAGGCAGTGAGAGTGATCACACAGACAGTCCCGTGTGAGAAATGAAGGAGGATCTGTGAGTGATTAGCAATGCGACACTTACTGTGCTACCATGTTCTGCAGACAACACGACCACCCTGGAGATTTCAGGACACAAACCCGCGAAGCCCGGAGAAGGGGTGCCAAACCACGGAAGTCTCGGGTCGAAAACAAGGAGATGCTTTTTTTTTTTTTCGGGGGGGCAACCCGGTTACCAGGTGGGGGAATATACCTGTAGGTTTCACAAGAGGCCGGAGCCTCCGCTTATGGGAACTGGCGGTGGTGAGTCTTCGGACCGCGATCGAGATTCACAGCGCCTCCACCTGTGTGAGGATCAGGAATCCGTAGAAAAGGTTTGCCTACACGGACCAACATGCACAGTAAGCCACATTTTTTATAAAAAAACCACTGAGATGTTATATAACCAAGGTGTACGTATACGGCCTGAATAATCCGGTAACACTTAAATCAATTTCAACAAAACCACCTGTGCACTTTATCATACTAACTTCCTCTAGGGGAGTAAACTCCACAACAGCTGAACGTACATCTCAAAGTGTCATTCCCTCCATAGGAGTGTACCTCTCCACCACCCGCTGTACCTACACCGGTTTGTCCAAAGTTATACCCCCCCCCTTTGTCCCAGTGGTCAGCGCTGCACTATGTGAGAATATATAATTGTAGGTGATTTGTTTTTTCTTGGTGACTTATGAAGGGAGGTACTGCCGAGCGCCTCTGCACTCGGGCCTGCCAGCAATTCGAAAAAGGACCGCCGCTTGGTTGATCCGGTGCTTCCTTGCGACGAGGCTCTGCAGGGGCGATCCCCACCAGGAGATAGTCTTTGTCTCTTGGGTGTAGGCTGAGCCCAAGCCTCTTCTCGGGGAGCCAGCAGCGTCCGCGTTGTCCTATCTAAACATGGCTAATGTGACAGGGTCCCTAACCTAGGGGCAGTCCTGTAGCACCACCAAGATTGTTAAGGGCTCAGGAGACTAACTGGACTCCTAGGGGGCTTCTGGCCTAATGCGTGGGTCACAAGGACCCCTGCAATCACCTCATTCACCATAGCTTATTCCTGTGGGTTCCTGACTGCCACGTGTGGTCGCGCGCGAAAAATGTATCAAAACGCCTCTAGCAGGGAGACCTGAGCCCTAGTGCTGCCTGGCGTCACGTGGGTTCACCTAAGGCTCAACCGCGGGACTCGTAGTCCCGAGTGAACACGAAACCAGGCAGGACTTGACGAAGCGACAAGGGTGAGGCAGAAGGGGGAGTGGGGAGGGTAAATCTCAGTTCAGATTAGGAGTAAAGGGGATCGGAACCTCGGCTAAGAATGGAGAAAGAAGGAAAGAAGGGTGAGGGAACGAAGGAAAGAGGAAGGGTCCAGGGGATACGGAAAACGGTGATGAAGAGGCGGAACTTGTACCTCCTGATATACCTTCCCTTCGAACCGCACCCCTCCAATGAGAGCGAGCAGAAGAAAGAGATAAAGGAAGGGCCAAAAACAGACAGAACGTGAGGGTCAGGGGTCTATAGAGTGACCACCCCCGGCAGTGGATGGTAACGAGGGGAGGGTGGTCGAGGGACAGAGGGACATGGCTACATTATATACATCATAGTAGCCAGGTCCCCTTTGGGCTCGTGACTGTCCACCTGCCTCTTCCCCTTAACTCCACATGTTGAGAAGGACAGTTGTTGCGGCGCGGCGATGAGCCGTCTAGCGTGGTGTCAGGGCACAGCCGCCGCCATTTTGTATAGTTTGTCCGCACGGCAGGCCGCAGAGACGGCTTGCGCATGCCCATACTGAGGGATGGCACAACTATAGGTGAGCTGCGAAGCCGGGCCTTGAGAGATGCCGCCGCTCGTAGCGCAGGGGACTCCCAAGGCTCAGCGCCAGGCGCAGGATAGAAGAGAGCCAGATGGCGGCATTACAGGGTTGCCAGCGAGGTGGCAGAATAGCGCACACGACTGGCCCTAGTTAAAGAGGCGGCATACGCCGCACTACAACTACCAGCAGTCTCTGGGGACTGCCCTTCCACACTCCAATCAACCGTGCAGACCCACAGCAATAAGACCGTTGCAGCTTCTCCTTTGGATGAGAGATTACAATGGTGCAAGAGACAACCACGAAAAGCACCCTCACGTGTCAGTGGAGCCTGGAGAATGGGAGGAGAGGAAGTGTGATAGGAGAGCAAGGATGGCTTCTAACTAGGCCAGGTTACCCACGGCCCCAGCTAGGCCCAACTCACCAGTAAGATTGTACAGCTGCTTGTGTTGGGGAATGCCACTAAGCGTAGGGACTTTGCCCTTTTAGGCAGTAGCTTTAGACCAGTGAGACAGACGCTGCACTGCCGTGCTCTGACGCAAGGATAAAGGAGCAGGTTGTGTGAACAAGTGGTCTGGGATCAGACCTGCATCACTCAAGATAGAGACTTATGTGGGGTTTGAGACTATCTGGATGGGGAGAGGACGCCATTGCTGCGGATTCAGCGTTTGGACGCAACAGGTCCTTTTCTATGTTGCATGAACCCAGCACATGAGACCAGGGCACAGGTATTTTCTACAAGTGCACAAACTAGTACCCTACATACCGGTTTCCTTACAGGCATGATCACGCCTAGTGAGGTAGGTTAGCTTGGGGACCTATTGGGACACTTCGGTATTTACTGGTGTAAGGTTAAGCCCAGTTAGGGGCAAGGTTATAGCTGCCAGCTAGTGGCAGGGAGGGTTGAAACGGCTGTGTTGCTATATGTGATGTGATGTGAGGTGATGTTATGTGATGTGATGTTATTGTTTGGCTTGGTTTGTTGTTGGAAGGGAGCGATCCAATCAGGAACACACCATGTGAATAAAAAAAACATACAAAACAATAATTGTGCAGTATCGTGTATTAAAATGTTGACTTGATGTGAATTTGGGCTCTAAGGGAGGAAACCTACTTACAGCAACAAAATAAACAAACTCACTGTTTTCTGACTCTGTCAGGTAGTTAGTGGAATTACTGGTCGTTTTCTTTAGGTAAATGTTAGCCCCAGTCAGTTCTACGTAGGTAGACTGGTCAGAGATGATTACACTAGATCCCCGTATGGTATATGTGAATAAAAAGTAGAAACAGCCCGATAGTGCAGGTTACAAAAACACGGGGTTTATGTATTGTAAGAGGTGAAGACATGTACCTACCAACTTGGTACAAAAAGATAGACATAAGGGTTTCTTTGCGATTCGATCGCTCGTGGTAGCTGTATTGTGTTTCAAAGATCCTCCCTCTATAGACAGTTCAGGCTGCCGGCGGCGGTGGCGTGTTTGCGTCACTCCCTCTCGACGTCTATTCACATCGCTGAGGAGATGGACTGTGGCGCGGCTGGGGGAGAATCTGGATGGACACAGGCACGGGGAGGGCTCCCACGGGTGCTGCTCTGACTTAATCAGAGATTCTACTACCAGGCCTAATTCTTTCACCCGTGGGAGCCCTCCCCGTGCCTGTGTCCATCCAGATTCTCCCCCAGCGCGCCACAGTCCAGCTCCAGCGGATGTGAATAGACGCGAGAGGGAGTGACGTCAAACTGCACCCCGCCGCGGCACTATGGCTAGAGAGGAGGATCGGGGAAAACAATACAGCATCCACGAGCGGATCGACGCAAAAAGAAACCCTTATGTGTACTATTCTTTTTGTACAAAGTTGTGAGTACATGTCTTCACCTCTTAAATACATAAACCCTGTGTTTTGAACCTGCACTATCGGGCTGTTCTACTTTTTATCAATATACCTAATGGGATCTGAGTGTAATCATCTCTGGACCAGCTACCTACGTGAGGAACGAATGGGGCTAACATTTACCTAAAGAAAAACACCAGTAATTCCACTACTACCTGACAGCGTAGAAGAACAGAAAACAGTGAATTGTTTTATTGTTGCTGTAAGAGGTTCTCCCTTAGAGCCAAGATTCAAATCAAGTCAAAATTAATCACGATACTGCACAATTATTGTTTTGTATGTTTTTTATCACTGGTTGGTTCCTGATTGGATCGCTCCCTTCCAACAACAAACCAAGCTACATTCGTGGAAAATCTTAGCACATTTTCTGGAAGTTTGAGAAGTATCCTGTTGGGTAACATCTTTTATTTTATTTTATTTTATTTGTTAATTCACTGGTTATTTAAAAGGAAAGTGTGGCGCCTAGGCAAGTCATTTAAGTATATATGTTATTGTTTGGCCCATATAGTAAACAGTTACATATATATACTTCCTTGTATGTGTTTCCTATTTGTGGGTCCTGTATCAGGGGTCATTCTATACATACTGGACACCTAACAAGCTCCTATTGAACCCCCAAAATAACCACAACATATATATAAAAGCATATGAGTGTCACAGAGGAGTGCTACTGAGCATGGCAAATATATTTAAAACCAGAGACAGAACATAAAAACACAGACAGAGCTCAGTTTTAGCACATCCAGTGAAACTCATACACGGTACAGTGCCTAAATATATATGTACAGGTTAATAAAAGCTTCAATCAGACTTAGAACTTTGCAACTAATATTGACAGATTTACTATAAATCATTCTTCCTGTTATTACACAGGTTATTAAGAATTTATATTTGTGGTCTGCCGTGCAGTTGGCTCAGGGGCTTACAACAATTTTGGCCAAAAATGTTAAACTAAAAGACCATTTTACTAATAGATATTTATAATATATATAGGCACATGTACCGTGTATGAGTTTCACTGGATGTGCCTAAAACTGAGTCTCTGTCTGTTTTATGTTCTGTCTCTGGGGTCATCTATACACCTGGAAACCCTGCACAAGTGGAGGCCGCTGTAAGAATACGTTCCAGGATACACCCCAAGCTCCCATTGGCGGAGGTTCAGGCCTCCTGTGAGCTTAACAGGTTTTTGACACCACACTGTAACATATGTAGATTTCCCATATGGTCCCTATCTGCGATTGGGGGGGGGGGGGGGGGGTGGGGAATAACCGTTTACATGAGAGTATATTATATTGTAATCTATTGATATATATATATATATATATATATATGTACATATATCTATCTCCAATAAAGAATATCACTTGTGAGCACATTCATGTGCTGATTAGACATATCTGTATCCTTGCCTTTCACCATTATCACTTGGCATGCAGTGCTTCCACTGCAGCAAGGGATTCTGAGAAATGACATGCAAATGAGCAAACAATGTGTCACTTTTGCCTGAAATCCATTTTTACATGGAACCCTTATAAGATAATGCTCGCCATTCACACAGCTTTTAAGCACAGCATGGGATTAGATGCAAAGCCAGTCAAACCGCTCACAGATAACTGTTCCAACCTTTTGGGTCTCATCAGTGTTAGGTTGGTTGTACTGGCTCTGCAATTTTCTACCCAACTTGCAAATATAGAAACATAGAAACATAGAAACATAGAAAATAATATGGATGTGGTATGTTTATTATTTTTATTTTTCCCATTTAATGTTCACATGCTACTGTTTTAGCAGGTGGATGGTGTTATCAAATGGAAACAATCCATTACAAAATTATATTATCTCAGTAATAATTACCATGCTGACATTGAGACAGAATTGTAGGGGATAAAGTGGGAAGTGTAAAATAGTTAGATACAACTTAACAGTGAGTTAATTCCAAAATGTTGTTAATGTTCTGTAATATCATTTTAACAAAGGAATAAAAAGAGAATAAGCAAGATTTGTGTGTAATTTCATTGATTCAAATTCTTCTTTACATAGGGCCATATTTACTAAGCAATTCTATGCCAAACAACACCTTCCGCTGCGTGGAAGGAGTCTTATGGAATAGCACTCCTTAATGTATAAGGGGTAATAATGACTTTAACACTCTATATTCATGGCAAAGTCTAATATGGAAAACAGCATTCATTTCTTTCTTTCTACAGAAAACTGGTTGAAGGAAAAACAACTGAGAGTTGTCATAAATAGAACCTTTTCAGTTTTGGTACTGGAACCCCATCCTTTTTAACTTGTTTATTAATGACCTTGAGTTTGGCACGGAGATAATAATCTCCATCGTTGCTGATGACACTAAGGGCCTCATTCAGAAAGCCTCGATAAGGCCCTTATCGAGCACTTATCGACCAAAATGGCTTCTCGTATTCAGAAAGCCTCGATAAGTGCTCGATATCAGCCTGTATCGACGCAAAATGTTATGATCCAAAGAAAATCGCCAATTGAGCGCCGATCAGCCGCTTATCGACCATTTTCGGAAGGATCATAAACTCGCGCGATTCAGATACCCGAGAGTCGGCTGTCGCGGCCTATCGCAGCCCTAAAAGGCGTTCTTCTCCCCAAATCCAATACACCACAAAATTTGGGTAGATTGGTGGGGAGATGCCTCGATGAGCTGCGATGTGTCGGGACTTAGAAAAAATCATGCCTTTTCCTGCCTCGGATTGATGCCGGGGGTCTCCGGAGCTGATAGCCATTAATAGCAGCTCCGGAGCCCCCCGGCATGCATCTGTAGCCCTCTTTCCTGCTTCTCTAGAGTGACTACTGGTACTGTACACACCTGCTGGCTCAGCGAGATCTGGGCCTCCGCTAACTGGGAGCCTGTGGGAATAATAATACTCTTGGCAGCGCCTCCACTTACCCAGGATCCCCAATAAGTGAGATTCCCCAAGGCAAGAACAATAGTAACACACTTCAGTTTGGTAACCGTTTACTGATACGCATAGGTAGAACCTTATCTTATAACTATAAGTAATAACACACATATGATATAGCATTGAACTGACTGACATGCAATAACGTGTACAGGTGGCTCGGCCACTCTCCTATAGAGAAATGTCACTTGCCCGTCACCGCGTGCACCCCACACCGTGTCCACTGATATGTATATATATATATGCGCAGTTCTCTGGTCACTCAACCCAGTGTCCCCAAAGAGTCCTCCCCCAAGGCGTGATCAGCGCCTGTTGGTACCAGTGTTGGTGCACTTATAAAATACCTTCCGGTCACTGCGGTGACCGGCAACAAACTTCGAAAAGGATCCGCCGATCCAGCACAGTCTCCCACACGTGGATGATGTCCAGCAGCTTGGGCTCAAACGACTGTCACCACCGTAGCTCCGCGACACTGTGTCCTTATCTGCCTATGCAGTAAGTGATTAGGTGTCGCTACCTATATAGGGCGTCCCTGCAGCACCACAAGCTTATGGTGACTCAGGGTATACACTGGGGCCTGAGGGGGAATCTGGCCTACGCAGGTGGGTCACTGACCCCCTGAGCACACACTACCTCTCCCCTTGCTCCTCCGGTGCCCTCTGTCTAGCGTGGTCTCTCCCCCACGCTTCCCTTTCCTGCCTGTCAGCAATCCCTGCAATCCTATTCGCTCCCTGGCGTCAGGTGACTTTGCTGAGGCTCCTGGGGGTTGTAGTTTACTGCAAAGTCTCCCTGGGATTGGCCAGCCGTTCGCGCGCTTTGCACTGCGCATGCACGAACTCTCTCTGCTCTGCCAGTCACGCCTGACTATTGCGCAACAACATGGCGGCGCCCTGGGCTGCCGGGCCGCCGCGGAAAATCCGAACGCTCCCTCAAGAGGCACTCTGCATTGGAGGTAGAAAGGCAAACCAGGACATCCCTACATTCTCCCCCTCGTAGAATCCAACGACCCCGCTTGGGAACGTACCAATGCACATATTTACACAATAAAAATGCATAATGAGAACTACAAGTTATCACTGTATACTGTACATGAGGTTATACATTTCATTGAACATTCCAATCACAGATCTCACTCTATGGTGAGCCCACTGCTGAGCCTCATAATGGGGTGCCCCGAATTGATCATACGCCATCCTCATGGGAGGTTGACCAGTTCTTTGGCTTCTGCGCAGGTGCTCTTCCGTTTCTCCCTCTGGAGAGTAACAAATCTCGCTTGGCAATTCAAACTCTGCCCTTGAGGGGCTCAATGTTTCTACACAGTCTCTTTGGGGCACAAAGCATGGGCTCTGTGGGTCTAGGGCTGGCTCATTGGAGTCAGAGTATCTGTCGTTGGACCAAGGGGCCCTTTATCTGTAGCTCCTTTGGGAGATGCCCCCGCGGTCGGGAGGCCCTTTTGAGAGGTTCCTTCCATAGGATCCTCAGAGGTGGCATTTACTACAGTCTCTGGGCCATCCTCTGTACTATCTGACTCTCCATCGAGCGAAACAGTGGGCGCTTCCAATTCATTGTCCCCTACTTGAGGTATGGGAAGGAGATGGTTCTTATGAGTCTTTGATGCGATATACCGGGAGGCCAGGCATCTGCGACTCCACTTCATACACGCCATCTCTCCATCGGTCAGACAGTTTGTGCTTTCCGGGGACACCCAAATTGCAAAGGAGGACCGCATCCCCTGGGCGGTTTCCCTATGGCGCACTTTGTGATCATAGCGCCTCTTGTTATTCACATTTAGTTGCGCCGCCGCCTTCTCGGCCAGCTTATATGCCTGATGCAAGCTGTCTTGTAATCTTTGCACGTACCGGAAAGGCGTCCTGTTGGATACCCCATCGGTAGATATCCGCAGTCGCACATCCACTGGCAGCCAAGCTTCTCGTCCAAACATTAGGAAGTACGGTGTATAACCTGTGGACTCGTGGCAAGTACAGTTATAAGCAGTGTTCGACAAACCTATACATTTGCTCGCCCCGGGCGAGTGGATTTAACATCGTGGCGAGCTCCTATTGGCCCAAGCAGCATACGTTTGGTACTAGGTGGCGAGTAGATTTTTTTGTGTGGCGAGTAGATTTTTTGGTGATTTGTCAACCACTGGTTATAAGCATGCACTAAAATCTCCACATGCTTACTCCACTCAGTCTTCTGTGGGCCCTTCAGGGTGCCCAACATGTCAAGCAGCGTTCGATTGAAACGTTCGGGCATAGCGTCCCCTTCCGGATGGTACGGGGTAGTTCGTGATTTGGTGATGCTCAGCAACTTAAGCAATTCTCGAATGAGGTTACTTTCTTGATCAGAATGCTATCGATGTGGCAGTCCATAATGAATGAAGTATTTTTCCCACAGCACTTTAGCCACCGTCACCGCCCGTTGGTCTTTGGTAGGAAAAGCTTGAGCATATCTTGTATAGTGGTCTGTGATTACCAGTACATTTCCGATGCCCCGGGTGTCAAGCTCGATGCACAGGAAATCCATACACACCAGATTCATGGGGCCTGAACTTTTCAGATGGGCCATGGGTGCCGCCCGAGTGGGGAGTGTTTTCCTCTGTATATAACGGGTGCACTGCCTACAATGTATCTCCACAGATTCTCTCATTTTGGGCCAATAGAATCGATCACGGAGTAGACCGAACGTCTTGTCAATGCCAAGATGACCATGATCGTCATGTAATGCCCGGAGTACCATGTTTTGCAGAATCTTGGGCAGAAATAACTGTCGCCTGTCGGGATGATTGTGATACATCTGCTAGGGAGCACAATGCCCGTACGCCAGGCCCCGGAATTTCCTCCCATACCTCCTCGTCAATAGTAGGGTTGAGCCCAGGTCTTCGGGACAGAGCGTCCGCCCCTATGTTCGTAGGCCCCGGATGGAATTTGAGATTGAATCGATAGTTTGACAGCGCCGCTAGCCAACGGTGGCCTACGGTGGCCTGTCGCGTCCAGCATCACAGAAGTATTGATGTAGGTCATCGGGCTGTTATCAGTCCTGACCTCAAACTGAATGCCATACAGGTAGTCATGTAACTTATCCACTATAGC
Organism: Ascaphus truei; assembly: GCA_036426205.1. Taxonomy (NCBI): domain Eukaryota; kingdom Metazoa; phylum Chordata; class Amphibia; order Anura; family Ascaphidae; genus Ascaphus; species Ascaphus truei. Next base: position 107,221,028 of record CM071569.1, read on the forward strand.
CCACTTGAGGGCTAGGAACTCCAGCTTGTGGACTGGATAGTTTTGTTCGCTTGGGGTCAAACTTCGACTAGCATACGCCACCGGTCGGAGCCCAGTGTCATATTTCTGATGTAACACTGCTCCCAAGCCGTTGAAGTTTGCATCCACATGCAGGACGTACTCTCGGTCAGGATCTGCATACGCCAACACCGGGGCCTGGGTTAGATTGGTCTTCAACCCTAGAAACGCCTGATCACACGCAGGAGTCCACTTGTCCCCAAATGGTGCTTGAGCTGAGGTGGCTTTCCTTCCCGTGTCTCCAGGGTATATTTTTAAGAGATTATTAAGAACTTTGGCTTTATCCGAGTAGCCTTCCACGAATCTTCGGTAGTACCCGCAGAACCCCAGAAATGACCGTAATTCTTGGACGTTATTGGGTCTGGACTAATCCACCGCAGCTTCTATCTTCCCAGGACTGGTAGATATTCCTTCAGTCGACACAATGTGACCCACATAAGTCACTGACGTACGGCAGAACCGACACTTGTCCATGGACAGCTTAAGCCCTTCGTTGCTGAGTCGATCCAGCACTTTCAACAGCCGTTCCTCATGTTCCTCCAGCATCTTCCCAAACACTATGATGTCGTCAAGGTACACCAGGCATTCCCGAGGGTTCATATCCCCAATGGTCTTTTCCATCAGACGCTGGAAAGTGGCTGGGGCACCGCATATTCCTTGAAGCATACGCGTGAACTGATAGAATCCCAAGGGGCAGATGAAGGCCGTCTTTTCTTGGTCTTCAGAGTCCATGGGCACCTGATAGTACCCGGACCTCAAGTCCAGCACACTGAACCACTTATTCCTGGATAGGGCGTTCAGGATGTCCTCGATTCGCGGAAGGGTGTACTGACCGGGTACGGTTGTTCAACGTTCTATAGTCCACGCATAGGCGTACGGTCCCATTCTTCTTGCGCACTACCACGATAGGCGATGCATAAGGACTACACGATCCTCGGACAATGCCGGCCTCCTCCATTTTGACTAGCAGCTTCCTCACATCTTCCACATCCCTGGGCGCGATGCGCCGAGACCGTTCGCGGAAAGGCGTTGTATCGTTCAGTCGGATGGTATGCTGGGTACTGCGACTGCACCCCACATCCATATTGCTGGTGTAGAACACTTCACGTCAGTTTTCCAGCTTGGTCTGTAGTCTTCTCTTCCAATCTTCCATCAAGGGTGAATGCCCGAACTCAAATGCCAACTTTGGGGTTGCAGCGTAGACGGTAGTGGCCGGCAGCCTAACTTCGGTCTTCCCTTCAGGCATCACAGGATATATCCGGCCTAGTTGCTGCCCGTGATCAATGGGCATGGGATAGGGGGAAATGTTCCTCACGTAGACCTGCGTTCTGCGCGGAATTCTAAACGCCCACTCCTTCACGAAGGCCAACACCTTGTAGCCGAGCTGCTGGTCGTCTATGGCATTACTCTCCAAGGAGAGCCGGTCCTCCTTGCGTCTCTCCGGGTAGTAACACTCGGCGGCCATCATCCGTCCTTCTCCGGGAGGAATCTGCGTCAATCCACACTCCAAATTATACAACACCCCGTGCTCTTCTTCGGCCGCGATCCTAGCGCAGGCCTCTAGTAACGCTGGGCATGCGGCTAGAGCCAGCAACGGTAGTTCACCCGCTTCCTGCAAGTACATACGGATCACGGCCTGCACTATGTCCATATTTGTCCCCATGATTATAGGGGCGCTGGGGTGGTCTTGGGGTTCTGGACACACTAACGCTTCCACTTCCATCGGGTGATGCTTGCCGGTATTCAACTGTGGAATATCCAGATGTACTCTCGCCACTCCATCGATAGGGTAGTCTTCATGGCTTAGCCCTCTCAACCTCATGGATTCGGCGGACAGTAGATGCTGGTCATAGAAAGGTCGATACACAATGGTTACTTGGGAACCAGTATCCACTAGGGCCAATGCATAGATACCCTCAATAACAACCTTGACGATGGCCGGCGGCCCAATGCGGCTACTCATCGGGGATGGGGCCGGCGCTTCACTGGCCTCCTGGGCAGCCCCCTTGTGGGATGCCAGGCCGGATTCTATGGCCTGGGGAGTACACAGCATGGATTTTGCCGGTCGGGGTGCCATTCTTTGTTTGGTAGGACATTGCGACAAAATATGCCCCATCCTGCAGCAGCCGTAGCACTGGATGTTACTTCTTAGGGGGCTACTCCGGAATGCCGGGGGAGATCTTCCCGAGGTGGAGCCTCCATGGGCGGCCTCGTGTTCCTCAGGCTCCTCCTTTTCTGGAATCGCATCCCCAGCAGGCCCTACTTTAGCCTCTGGTTTCTTGGCTTCCTTGGGGGAAACCCCCGTCTTCTTGGCCGGGTTCAAGTCCCGACCCAACAGCACGATCTCATGTGCCTGTACTCGGTCCATCAGTTCATCAAAAGACAAGGCTTGTCCCGGCACCAGGTATCCGCTGACTCTTACGGACACCGTAATGTAATGGCAGAATTCCCCTCAGCAGTTGTGTGGTTCTCAGTCCGTCTGCATCCGCCTTCTGTACTACCTTCCTCCTCACCAGGGTCCAGAGATCCAAGTGTAGACGCCTAAGGAAATCAGACACCATTTCTCCTTCTTTCTGGGTTAGTGCGTGGAACTTGGCCATCAGTGCAAACGCATCCACCGGAATCCCATAGGCTTTTGTGAGTGCGTGAATAATGCCATGCGTGTCGGTGTCAGGGTGGTCGTCTCGGTACCAATGCACCATATGGGAAGCGGGCGGCCGTAGACATTCAATTATGCGCTGCCTCCTCACGGCGTCAGTGCAGGACCATTCAGGGAGTACCTGCTCAGCATGATCCAGCCACTCTTCAAATCCGACTTCTCCCAGGGGTGTCGGTTTGTCTCCAGAGAACGCCTTTAGCTTCCGGTACTGATGCGACTGGGTGGATTGATGTATGGCCTCTGCTAGCACCAGAATGGTCATATCATTGGGCGTGATATTTCCTGCAGAAAGGACATTTGTATCAAGTCTTGACATATTGCTTCTGCTTAGAGAGGGCCGGATGGTGGAAGGGGTGAAAGATACGCCCAGGCCCATGGCGGCGGGCCAGCGAGGGTTCAGACTGCTCTCAGGGGTACGGAATGGAGTGGCTGTTACAGCACTTGACGGGCTAGGGTACTCCCTCTGAGGCATAGACGTAGGCAGGGGCTCGTCCGCTCCCACCTGCACCAGCGAGCAATTAATGCCTGGGGCTTCAGGCATGATTAGTATAGAGGTTACTGCTTCGGGGCATATGTCCCGCTCGGTGGCAAATAGTATCTTACGCCAGGTTTGCTCCGCATCGTACTTATGGTCTACAACTCGGGCCATGGCCAGGAACGGAAGTTTCCTCACTTGATCCCCAACGGTGCCCAAGGATGTGGCGGCAGGGACATTTCCAATGGCAATGGCACAGGTCAGTGGGACCTGGTGTTGTTGGGCCCACTTGCGCACCTCGGTCTGTGAGGGCACAAACATGGTTACGGTAAACAGCACAATTTAATTTCTGGAAGGGGCACCCCAGGTCTGAGATCTCAGCAGCGCCTCCAAATGTAGCCCTCTTTGCATGAGGGGCCGCCGCGGATCATCCGAACGCTCCCTCAAGAGGCACCCTGCATCGGAGGTAGAAAGGCAAACCAGGACATCCCTACATTCTCCCCCTCGTAGAATCCAACGACCCCGCTTGGGAACGTACCAATGCACATATTTACACAATAAAAATGCATAATGAGAACTACAACTTATCACTGTATACTCTACATGAGGTTATACATTTCAGTTAACATTCCAATCACAGATCTCACTCTATGGCGAGCCCACTGCTGAGCCTCATAATGGGGTGCCCTGAATTGATCATACGCCATTCTCATGGGAGGTTGACCAGTTCTTTGGCTTCTGCGCAGGTGCTCTTCCATTACTCCCTCTGGAGAGTAACAAATCTCGCTTGGCAATTCAAACTCTGCCCTTGAGGGGCTCAATGTTTCTACACAGTCTCTTTGGGGCACAAAGCATGGGCTCTGTGGGTCTAGCGGCTGGCTCATTGGAGTCAGAGTATCTGTCGTTGGACCAAGGGGCCCTTTACCTATAGCTCCTTCGGGAGATGCCCCCACGGTCGGAAGGCCCTTTTGAGAGGTTCCTTCCATAGGATCCTCAGAAGTGGCATTTACTACAGTCTCTGGGCCATCCTCTGTACTATCTGACTCTCCATCGAGCGAAACAGTGGGCACTTCCAATTCATTGTCCCCTACTTGAGTATGTGCAATTCTCTGGTCACTCAACCCAGTGTCCCCAAACAGTCCTCCCCCAAGGCGGGATCAGCGCCTGTTGGTACCGGTGTTGGTGCACTTATAAAATACCTTCCGGTCACTGCGGTGACCGGCAACAAACATCGAAAAGGATCCAGCGCAGTCTCCCACACGTGGATGATGTCCAGCAGATTGGGCCCAAACGACTGTCACCACCGCAGCTCCACGACACTGTGTCCTTATCTGCCTATGCAGTAAGTGACCAGGTGTCGCTACCTATATAGGGCGTCCCTGCAGCACCACAAGCTTATGGTTACTCAGGGTATACTGAGGGGGAATCTGGCCTACGCAGGTGAGTCACTGACCCCCTGCACACACACTACCTCTCCCCTTGCTCCTCCGGTGCCCTCTGTCTAGCGTGGTCTCTCTCCCATGCTTCCCTTTCCTGCCTGTCAGCAATCCCTGCAATCCTATTCGCTCCCTGGTGTCAAGTGACTTCGCTGAGGCTCCTGGGGGTTGTAGTTTACTGCAAAGCCTCCCTGGGATTGGCCAGCCGTTCGTGCGCTTTGCACTGCGCATGCGCGAACTCTCTCCACTCTGCCAGTCGTGCCTGACTATTGCGCAACAACATGGCGGTGCCCTGGGCTGCCGGGCTGCTGCGGAACATCCGAACGCTCCCTCAAGAGGCACCCTGCATCGGAGGTAGAAAGGCAAACCAGGACATCCCTACACATCCGATGCAGGAAAAATGCATTTACAGCAACTTCATTACCTTAGCGGCTAACCGCTAAGGCAATGAAGGGGTTAAACACCCATGCCAGGCTTACTGTGGCTAGCAAGGATGGGTGAAGGGGGAATTTGGCCCTTAGTGGTTGTTTAGGCCTTGCGGGAGGGTTGCGGGGGACTTAACCCTTCATTACCTTAGCGGTTAATACCGCTAAGGTAATAAAGGGGTTAATCCAACCGCTATCCACCCGCAAGGTCTAGACACCCATCCTTAGGGCTAATACCCCCTTCACCCATCCGTGAAGCCGAAGCACCTACTCTGGACTGACTATACCCACCCTGTACCCATTGAGTAGTATAGTGGTACATCATACCCATATAATAATAATATGGGCATGATAAACCACTATAGCACTCAATGGGCACCCTAATTACAATACATTAATACACAAGACACACAATAATAAAACATAAGTAAAGTCCAAAAAACCACACATCACTAAATAAAAACAGTAGCCAGCTAATCCAATGAATACAAGCAATGACAACATCAACAATGAATTAATTAAACCATTAACCAATCAAACCAATTAATTCCTAAACCAACTCAAAATGAATAGTAACACTAACCAATCAAAACAATTAATTACTACAACATTAATGAATGTAAACATTAAAATAGAAAGAAATTCTAACAATATCTAAAATAACCATAAAACGCACTAGCTAACATAATACAACATTAACTACAAACTAACACCAATCGCAAACCTTTTATTAGCATTAAGCATGAAAAAACAAACAATCACATCCACATAATAAACTGAAAGGAAAAAAGCAACAGCAATACCAAGCGAGAAATGCCCCCCAAATATGTCATAATAATTGTATTAATCTGTACCCTAAAGTGGTACAGATTAATATATTATCAGTCAATGTGCCACCCCCCAAAAAATCAAAAAAACACATCCAATGAATAAACCTGTAAAAAGAGACATTGAAAAAAATCAAATATATTACTTACCATTAGAAACGGTGGCCCTCCGACTCCCGGGGTAACAGGAAGCTCATGTACCTTGAAGCCCTCCAACAGCATCCGATGCCATCCGCCATGAAGATCCGGATCAGGTACCCAAATCTTCTTTTTTCTTTCTTTAATCACCTTCTTCTATCTTCACCTGTAACCATTTCTTGATCTTCTTAATCTTTTATCTTCTTGTTGTAATCCAAAAAGCCCCATGGTGAATCCCAACCGATGTTGTCTCGTCGTCTTCTTGAGCTCAAATGAGACGTCACAGCCTTAAATAGGGCTTGGATGAGATTTAGCCTCCAAATGGTTAACAGCCACCTGATTGGTGTTAAAACCATGTTCCGACTTTAATTTTTTTTTTTACATGACGTCACTTAAAGGGAATGATGCCAGCCAATCAGAATGGTGTGCTCATTGCCTTTAAGATGACATCACGAAGTCGGCGTCACATGGTATTTCAGCCAATCAGATCGTGGGAACCAATTCACACCTCTGATTGGCTGAAAACTTTGTGACACGGCCATATTGGATTTAGTGACGTCATCTTAAAGGCAAATTAAGCACAGCCATTTTGATTGGCTGGCATCATTCCCTTTAAGATGACGTCACTAAATCCAAGATAGCCGGTGTCACAAGGGATTCAGCCAATCAGAGTGTGGAATTGGTTCCCACGATCTGATTGGCTGAAATACCATGTGACGCCGGCTCGTGACGTCATCTTAAAGCAAATGAAGCACAGCCATTTGATTGGCTGGCATCATTCCCTCTAAGTGACGTCATGTCAAAAAAAAAAAAAAGCGGAACAGGGTTTTAACAGCCAATCAGTGGCTGTTAACCATTTGGAGTCTAAATGTGACGTCACAAGCCCTATTTAAGGCTGTGACGCCTCATTTGAGCCCAAGAAGACGACGAGACAACAAGGTGATTAAAGAAAGAAAAAAGATTTGGGTACCTGATCGGATCTTCATGGCGGGGATGGCACGGATGCTGTTGGAGGCCTTCAAGGTACGTGAGCTTCCTGTTACCCGGGAGTCGGAGGGCCTCCGCTTCTAATGGTAAGTAATATATTGAATGTTTGTAAATGTCTCTTTTTATAGGTTTATTCATTGGATGTGTTTTTTGATTTTTGGGGGGAGTCACATCGACTGATAATATATTAATCTGTACCACTTTAGGGTACAGATTAATACATTATTATGACAATATTCGGGGGGCATTTCTCGCTTGGTATTGCTGTTGCTTTTTTTCATTTCGTTTATTATGTGGATGTGATTGTTTGTTTTTTCATGCTTAATGCTAATAAAAGGTTTGCGATTGGTGTTAGTTTGTAGTTAATGTTGTGTATTAGTTAGCTAGTGCGTTTTAGGTTATTTTAGGATATTGTTAGAATTTCTTTCTATTTAATGTTTACATTCATTAATGTTGTAGTAATTAATTGTTTGATGGTTAGTGTTACTATTCATTTTGAGTTGGTTAGGAATTAATTGGTTTGATTGGTAATGTTTAATTAATTCATTGTTGATGTTGTCATTGCTTGTATTCATTGGATTAGCTGGCTACTGTTTTTATTAGTGATGTGTGGTTTTTGGACTTACTTATGTTTTATTATTGTGTGTCTTGTGTATTAATGTATTGTAATTAGGGTGCCATTGAGTGCTATAGTGGTTATTCATGCCCATATTATTATTATAGGGTATGATGTACCACTATACTACTCAATGGGTACAGGGGTGGGTTTAGTCAGTCAGGGGTGGGTGCTTAGGCCTCCCGGGCTTTGTATCGGGTCAGAGTGGGTTAACCCCTAATGACTTTAGCGGTTAGTAACCGCTAAGGTGATAAGGGGTTAGGGGCCATTAGATGTCTTTATTATGTACTGTATATGCTTCTTGCTACGGAGGACAGGGGACCTGCTGTTGTGGTAAGTATAACTGTATTTATTTACTTTATTTTGTATGCTAATGCAGTGTTAATAATGGGCAAATAATCTATTATCCATATCTGGATAATAGTTATTTTGCCCATACTGTACTGTATGGGTTTGGGCGGAGGGGGTGGGGGGGGTCGTGTGTTGATGATGTTTATTAAAATATTTTAAATACATTTCTTTCATAGTGTATATGTGCAGGGCGTCTCCGGAGCTGAACCGCGTTGGTTTCAGGTCCAGGGACCCTCTGCTTCCCGAGACAGGCACCTTATGGGGTGCCGGATCCCTTGCATTGAAATGTCCCACGTCATGTGACCGGGACATTTCCTTGATAGGAGATACCGGACCCATAAAGGTGCCTGTATCTCGGGAAGCAGGGGTCCTGGACCTGAAACCAACGCGGTTGGTTCAGCTCCGGAGACCCCCTGCACATATACACTATGAAAGAAATGTATATTTAAATAAATAATTTTCGGGCGACATTTCAGCTGGGAGAGGCGGCTCTCTCAGAGCCGCGCTCTCTGCAGCAGAAATGAATCGCTGGTTCAGGCCCTTTCAGAGGCTCGATGCTCTCGCTGGCAGCAACTCGCCCGTTTTGGGAATTTTGCTATCACAGGTAATCGAGCCTTTCTGAATACCGTGATAGCAACACCCAAAAAAAGGGCATTTTAAATGCCCTGGCGATAATTTTTATCAACCCTCTCTGAATGAGGCCCTAAATTGTGTAAGGTAGTAAAATCTGAGCAGGATGTAATTTCTCAACAGAAGGACATGGATAAACTGGAAACTTGGGCAGGTAAATGGTAGATGAGGATTAATAAAGATTACTGTAATGTTGTGCATTTGTGAAGTAAGAATAAACAGGCTACTTACAAATTAAATGGGACAAAATTAGGTAAATCCTTGATGGAGAAGGATATAGGAGTGTTTGTAGAAAGCAGGCTTAGCAATAGTGCTCAATGTCTGGCAGTAGCTGCAAAGGCACATAAGATCTTTTCTTGCATAAAACGGGTATGGATAGTAGGGAAGAAAGCATCAATCTGCCACTGTATAAATCCTTACTAAGACCATACGTTGAATATGGAGTACAGTTTTGGTCACCACTCTGTAGAAAAGACATTATGGAACTAGAAAAAGTATTGAGAAGAACCACCAAATTAATAAAGGAGATGGAAAATCTGACTTATGAGGAAAGGCTAGCTAAATTAGATCTGTTTACATTAGAATATAGTCATCTAATAGGGGATATGATAACTATTTACAAATATACTCAGGGTACAAGGAATTTCAAAAAGAACTATTCATCCCAAGAACAATACAAATGACACAGTGTCATCACTTAAGGTCGGAGGAAAGGAGATTTCACCAGCAACAAAGGAAAGGGTTCTTTACAGTAAGGGCTGTTAAAAAAGGGAATTCATGACCCAAAGAGATTTGGATGGCAGATACAATAGATATCTTCAAGATGGGAAGGATGTTGGAGTCAGGAAGGAATTTATTTTTCCACTTATTAGATGTTATTGGATAATGTTTCAGTGGGTGTTTTGTTTGCTTTCTTCTAGATCAATAAACTGTATATACAAATATAGGATTATTATCTGTCGTCTAAATTTAATGTCGGTTCAACCTACTACTGTATATAACTATGTAACCTAGAACTCCCATTCAACACTTGTCCAACATATTTATCAAAGTATCACAACTTCACGATTGACATACTAGCGTACATGGTGCAAATGGAAGACTTTGATGAATAGCTTCCATAGGAAGATAGTTCAGACCCCAACATGTGGAACTGTACAAAACTGTCTAGGTAGAAGAACTTGTATACTGTATGCAACACTCCTTGAAAACCCACTAATTTAACAACTGTTATGTTTTATGGATAGTGGGGTTGATTTCTAGTGATAGAAAGGTTCTGCCTCTGCATTTTCAACATCCGTTCATAGTTGTCCGTCCTCCCATTTTATTTAATCTACAGTACAAGCATTGTATTGTTGATCATGTGAGTTTGTGACTTCGATAAATACGTTCTTTCTTTTCTACCAATCTCTGGCTCACCTTTGGCATTTTACATATTGTTTTGGAGCTGGAAGAGAGGGCCAGATGAGGAGGTGAGGAGGGCCAAAGCCTACTTAAAGCTCCACATATCTCTCTTACTGCAATCTGCTGTGATAACAAACATATAGCATTTGGTATTGTTCCATGTCATAATTTAGCAGGTTTATGTGCTTCTTTTCTTATGAATCTTGAGGTTTCTCATGTTACTAATAAGTCTCACATTGATTGTGGAGATGTAATCAAGGTGCCGGTCTTCACTGCTTACCTTCCTGTTTAAAGAAGTGCATGGTACTTAAGCACAAACAATAGAGTGAATACTACTTAAATTATACATCTGGCACTACGGCAAGAGAAGCATTGTTTGCCTTGCATAAACCACACAGCTAGTAATCCGGGAATGTTCTTTGGGGAAATAATAGCTTTTGGCTAGAGAACTAAATGTTTTATGTTGCTGACATAGCATGGAAGGGTCCCAGAGACTATAAAGGAGAATGTAGCACAGTAACAGGAAGTACACGATTAGGACATCATCACTCATCAAGCATCAAGTTTGTCACCTTCACACATCATGTGTTAGGAAAAATATTTTCACTCTCAAAAATCAAATATCAATCATCAAGAAAAGGTTTGTCTTCCTCATTTGTCAAGTATGGGGAAATATTTCTCAGTCATACATATCAGGAAACCCTCCATCATGTATAAAGGGAACCGTTACTAATTATAATATCAGAAACTGCTACTGAGCTAGTCATCCTCTTCTATCTATTTATAAAACAATACCTGTATACAGGCAAATATAATACGACATATTTCTCTGCATTTTAAATAACGATTTTGAAAAAACACATTAGGTGTTTTTTTACCTTCCTCAAGTCCTCATGGCATGTTGCTGCAGTTTTTATTCTCTCTGCATTGAGGCAATAAGTAGAGACTGACAATCATGTGTAAGGACACTAACCATAAATATGATTGTTGCTAAGAAGTGGGAAAGGGAGCGGAATTGAAAATCATGAGTGATCCTGGTACCTGAGGGAGGTTTTCTTAATAGATGATGGAGGTTTTCCTGATAGAGTTTTTGAAGCTGAGAGAGTTTTCCTCATGCCCCATTAAATGAGAAAGACAAACGTTTTCCTAATATCTGTTGTATGAAAATGACAAAGTTTTTCCTGATATATAATGGCTATAAGCTAAAGATAGTGATCTGTCACACTCATCGTTTGAATCACTGGAGTCCCGAGGACATTTTTAAGTGCGTTTTTTATTTGACAGAGAAAGAAAAAGCACAAGGTCTCAGGAAGTCCCTTGTGGGTGATTACAACTTACATGGACAGTATTTACATGTATATACCCTCCCTGTTTGATAGTGTGTCTCCATCCCTTGTGCCAAATTCTGCACTGAAGTGATGTCAAATCTTGTTGTATACTTCATAAATGAATACTTTGCCTCAAAAAGTTAATATGTATCTATATTTTATAATAAAAATATCTGTATTTTCAAATGAATCAAAATATGCATAAGGTATTTGTTTATCACAATGTCACGGGGAGCAACTGCGGGGCTGGAGTCCAATAGCTGAGAGAGGCTAGCAGGCAGGTAGCAATGGTCAGGAAACAGGCAAAGGTCAGGGATGGCAGCAAGCAGGCAGAGATAGTCAGGGCAGGCAGCATGCAGGTAGAGATAGTCAGTAAACAAGCAGCATGCAGGCAGAGATAGTCAGGGCAGGCAGCATGCAGGTAGAGATAGTCAGGGCAGGCAGCATGCAGGTATAGATAGTCAGTAAACAGGCAGGTAACCGTGGGCCCCAAATGGGGTCTCCATGGATGGGCCCGCGGGTGTCTGGGGGTCCCCGGATCAGCCCCACAGGTGTCTGAGGGTCCTCGGGTGGTTCGCACGGGGATCTGGGGGCCCTTGGGTGGTCCCTAGGGGTCCCCCGGTTCTTCTCAGCAGGTGTCCCCCGTGGACCCGGCAACCTTGTACCCGTGGACGTCCAGGGAGTCCTCAGGTGGTCTCCAGAGGTCCCCGCATACAGGACCCTGTATGTCAAAAAAATAAACCTGTCCTATACATTTAAAGAAATAAATACCACCACCACCACTACCCGCCTTCCCCCACCAAACACACATACAGTACAGTAATGGGCAAAAATAACTATTATCCAGATATGGATAATAGATTATTTGTCCATTATTAAAAACATTAACTAGCCTAATAAAATAAATACAGCTCTACTAACCTCAGCAATACCAATCACCTCCATCAGCAAGTGCCCTCTGTCCTCCGTAGCCAAAAAAATACATAGCAAATACATTGTGATATCACTTAACCCCTTAATCACCTTATCGGTTAATAACCACAAAGGTAATTAAGGGGTTAAGCCACCCTGCCCCGATACCCACCCTTCACCCATTCATTTGTACAGTGGCTTCATCATGTATATATATATATATATATGATACATATATATAATATATATATTATATATGCATTATTAACCAATATACAAAGAAATGGTTAAGGATATACATGCCGAAATACAAATATCTCCCAATATCAAACAGCACCAAGCCAAATCAATATCTAAGAAATGCAAATAAAAACACTCAATATGACAATGTGTACATGATACAATTAATCTGTGCATCATGTATACGTTGCCAAGCAATGCTCAAAATCAAATTATCTATTCCAAACAAGATACAAATCCAATCATTAAATAAAAACAAAGCAAATCACAGAATTTAATTACCATCAATTAATTAATCCAATCTCAAATCAATTACAATCAAAATCAATTACACAATTCAAATCCTAAAAACAAACCATTCTGAAAAATAATCTATGTCAAAGTTACCACTATCTGACTAAATCTAACTTCCAAAAATAAGCCAATTAAATAATCTATTGCAAACAGCCTTTAAAATAACATTTGAAAAAATAAAATGTACATTACAAACACATTTTTACACAAAGCAGCAAATTACAACAACAAAAAAACCATCAAAACAAGGCAAGCAAACATTAGGCAAAGAAGTTTTTATTATACCTGTATGTCCATCTATAGTTTACATACATACATATATACAGGTGCAATAAAAGAGCATAAAAACAATTTAATAACATTATGTAGCCCCCTGTAAACAGCACAGGCTATACCTATCTCCCTTCTACTGTGGTAAGTCCTGTTAAGATCAGGCACCAGTAATCATCACGGGTTTTCCCCCTTCATAGCCCTGCCCTGAGTGGTAGATGCAGGCCTGGACTCTGCTGCAGGCGTGAGCAAGAGGGGAGGTTCGGCTGACATCACGAGAGGTGGGGCTAGCTCTATATTTAGCAGCCAACTCCTGGGAGTAGTGTGAGTTATGCCGAGAGTCTGGAGTTGCCGGTGAGTTATGCCGAGAGTCTGGAGTTGCCAGTTAGGTATGCCGAGAGTCTGCAGTTCAGTTAGTATGCCGTGAGTTGAAGAGTCCTGCGGATCGGTCCGTGGAGTTGGAGGAGACCGCGGTCTCACCTGCGCAGCGTGCAGGAGCAGAGAGAGGAGTGGAGAGATTCAGCCTACTTTAGTAGAGCTGATAGAGTTATAGACCTGGTGGACCAATGCCCCTCACCCCACTGCCTGGGGTCATGGGGAGAATCCAAGCCCCACCGCAAGGATAACCTCGGGGGTGGGCCACGGGGTAATGAAACCCTAGCCCAGACCATCCTGTCGGAGGAGAGGCTTGGAGGGAAGGAGAGAAGGAATTATCTGTGTGGAAGGAGAGCGACGTAATTAGCAAGTCTTTGCTGTTTTTGTTGCGGCTACTTGAAGCCACTACTGTGGGGAGATTGCTGATCTGTCAATAAAAGAGACTATCCTTTGTTACCAAAGACTGTGTGTGAATTGGAAGCTATTGCCCTGGGACCCAAGGGGTTCTTCTATACAGGTCCTGTCCCATATTCCTGGGAGTATAGAAGATGGAGGTGCTGCACCACTAAGAGATCATGGAGGCTACCACCCCAGAAGCCCGGTCCTGGCTCCCCAATAACATCGCGGTAAGCTCAGGCCCTCCTGTTCCTCACAGGTATGCACCACACCGCATGTAATCTGCCCTCATGCACCCTAGACACCACCGTAGAGTCTGGGGGAAGGGGGGAAGCAGGGTTACAATTAAAAATAAATATACAATACGTCCATGTACGTATGTATATCCATAGTGACATACATAAATTCAGGGCCAATAAATGGACATTAAAAAAAAATGGATGAGATTAAAAAAATTCAAAAAAACCTGTCAAAGTAAAATAACATACATTTCTTTTGTTTACTTACCATTAGATGACCCAGTCACCGAATCACGTTGGACCGTATGTCTCGAACAAATAATCCAACAACAGGAACCAGGTAACCATAAAAAAAAAAAACCCTTGCAATCTTAAAGTGTCTGTATCTTCTTTCTTTTATTTGTAATCCATAGCGGGGGTCTTCATCTGTGTCTTCTCCGTCTTCTTCTGTCTTCTTCCGGGTCTTCTTATCTTCATTGGCCATGCCCTGCTCTTCTTCTTCTTCGGGAGCTCCTTCCTCCTCGGCGCCTGGCTTCAAAATGAGACATAGGCTTTTATAGGCCTATGACGTCACATTTTCGTCATATGGTTCCCACGGCGCTGATTGGGCCGTGAAAACCATGTGATTTTTGCCAAAAAATAAAAAAATTTGATGACGTCATTTAAAGGCAATGACTCCAGCCAATCAGAATGGCTGTGCTTCATTTGCCTTTAAGATGACGTCACCCAAACAAACATGGCCACCCTCACATGGTACGGTAGCCAATCAGAGTTGGGATTGAGTTCCCACGCGGTTAAAAACCGCTAAGGCGATTAAGGGGTTAGGGGACATTAGATTGGCTCTTTTTATTCTTCTGTATATTTTTCAGCACCCGAGTGTATGGGCGGTGATGAAGATGAGGAGGGCCTTCATCGTGGGTGCCGGACAAGGGATATTTAAATTCTGCAGGGGATACCGGCACCCCATATTGGGGCCTGTATCTCCTGAAGTATGGGGTCCCCGGACCTGAAACCAATGAGGTTCAGCTGAGGAGACCCCCTGCACATCTACACTATTATTAAAAATCATATTTATACAGCACGATCGCCTGTAAGAGCCGTGCATTGAGACTCAGCGTCTCCATGCAGTTCTTACAGGCTGCTTTGTTTATATCAGTTATCGTGCTATATAACTTTAAGCACGATAGCAGGGAGGAAAGAAGGTGCTCGCGCGATATGGCACTTTTTGGCAAGGCAGGCCGAAAACGCTCCAAGCTGCCTTAGTGAATAGTGCATGTGGCTTCACCCTTTTGCGCCCGAGCTAATTTTTCCCATTTCAGTGCAAATAATCGGAGCTTAGTGAATCACCCCCATTATTGCTTGCCTGCGCGAGAATTATGCGTGCGATTGCGCTTCATCGCACACGCAGTTGCGCACTCTATGGCCTGCCTCAAGAGGTACAGCCGTTTGTTCGCGCTGCGCACGGTCATGCAGAGTATGGACGCGGCCTAATAGTTCTTGTAAGCACAAAATGCAGAGCAGGGAAGTGGAGAACATAATTTTAATATAGCTCTGCGAATGTATGCAATTCTGCCAGTGGCTCAGTGAGTAAAGACACTGACTGAGTTTGAAGCAGGGGAACCATATGCTTTTCTGATATGCAAATAACTCTTATTAGCACATTTCCCAGGTACTGTCGCGGCCGAGTTTATTCTAACATTTACCCGGTCTCGGCCGCGACAGATACCGGGCGCGCGCCGCATTCTCCCGCGCACGCGCCGGAGCCTCGGAGGATCGGTCCTCCGATCGGGGCATCCCCCTCCCCTCTCCGGGTCCGCCGGGTCCCCCGGAGCCCCCCACCGCCATCCCCCACATTAGAGGAGCCCTGGGCACGCGCGCCATGCGCGCACACTCCCAATGAAGCGTGACCGCGCATCGATGACGCGCGGCACGCCGAGGGAAAAAAACGAGCAAGCCGGGAAACCTCCCGGCTTGCGGCACTAGCCGAGTGAGGATAAAGTATGCCGCCTCTGTATCTCTGGTATTGCCATTTGTTGTGGACAGATGGCTCTCCACATGTTGTCTAAATGTGTGCTTTGGGGGATATACCGTATATAGCAATTGGGACTTTAGTAATCCCACCTTCTCCCCAGTAAAACCAATATTTCTGGGTCTAGGCAAATTGAACATTTGGAAGGAATTTGCAAATAGTGTCCACTGCTGGAATTGCATACATTTTAAAGTTAATCCAATCACCGATTTTTTAAATCAATCCCTGAATAGTCACGCGTGTGAATAAATGCCAAATTTGGTGCGAATTCGAATGTTGGCAAATAATTCATCCATCTCAAATTGTAAGCTATTTAGGGCAGGGACTCCTTTTTCTCAATGTTTAATGTATGTCTTGATGCACTTATTCTATCTGTATTACTACTGTATATTCTTTATATTGTATTTGTTTTGTAATGTTATATAAATATAGTCTACTGTTCACAGCTTTTATATCTCACCAATGTTATCAAATTATTATGGGACTGTCATATGGTCCATATCTCCTTCAGTAAAGTCAGATTCACTGCCAAAATTCAATGCATTTGTTTCTGTTTGTATCTAAGAGATATTAGCTAGTCTGTGAACACTTGCCTTATCCTAGCAACTATGCTGTATATGTAGCACCCTTGCTAAATTGAATTCTAATGAGTTGTGGTCCCAAAAGGGAGGTAAGGGGTGGTTTATTTACTGGCCATAGTTGTTGCACACGTTGTGTATTAATATGTATCTGTTTTAAAGGTTAGTGTCTGGTACCGGCCAAGTAGTCTGGAAGTGACTGAGAAGCAGGCATATGCCTGAAGGCCTATCTCTGGGGTGACACCCCTAAGGGAATGAGATGAGCCAATACGAGGAGAACATACTCTCTGTTACCTCAATTAGGATACATTATAGAGAGTGAAAAGTAATGCAGAGACAAGCACTCATTTATCTTCATATGGGATATTCAGGGTAATCCCAAGCAGGGGCCCTGAAATAAATAGTTATACAATATTATAAATGTATGTCCATGTACCTGGTTCAAGAGATGTGCCTCTCCATGGATGCTGTAACGCATCTGAGGAAGAAGTTCTGCTGTTTTAAATTAAAAATTAAAAATTCCTGGTGCCCCCTATTTTTTCCTTTGCCGCTTGCCAAGAGCCTGCACGGACCTACAGCACCCTGAGAAGAACAAGGTAACTGCTGAGCACCCATACACTCAGAAGTACATTTCTATTTAAAGAGACAGTAACACCATACAATTGGTTTATGTACTGTATGTATCCAATTTTATAAATATTATGATGATGTGTTTTGCACTTTATATGAGGTTACTGATTGTAATAAGTTTCAGCAGCCCCTTATATTTAAAGTCATTCAATTACATTCACTCGGGACGCAGATTGTTTGGTTAAACTTCAACATAACTAGTGTTTGTTCCAGTTTTATATATGACTTAAATGCCCATTTGAAGCTTCTTGTTTTGGGAGTGGGCGGGACACTAGATTCAATTGCTCCCTAAATTGATTCAGAAAGTAAAACCCAGGTCATGCTAAAAACATTGATTGATGATTGAAACCAGGGCTGTATTGCCCTATCGGGCGATCGGGGTTGCCCATGTGGGCTGGTGCAGTGGCTGTCCAGCAGCAGCTGGCGACTGCTCAGCTTCCCATGCAGCAGCCTGGCGGACACTGTCTGCCATATTCTTCCTCCTCATGCCGGCGCCAGGATCCAACTTATACCCGACCGGAGGAGGTTGCTGCAGAGTCCCAAGGACTGCTTCTCACCCCAGGGTAAGATTGTTGGTGTGGTGTGTCTGTGTTGGAGTGGAGGGAGAGGGGGGAAGAGAAGGGTGTCTCTTATCTTCTCCGGAGCGGCATCTCCAGCAGCGTCATGTTGTCATGGTGACCCAATGTCAAATTATGCTGCGACATCACATGACAACATATCGTTACATGGTGATGCTTCTCCATGACAAGGCGACATCCCATGACGTCATGATGCAGCGATGCTGCAGGAGGAGGGCCACTAAAGGAATCGCCGGGACCGGTATGTACTGCACCAGCGATCTGCCTCTGATTGAAACATTCAAATACATCAAATGCTTAAAACAGGTACAGGAAGGAAGCATATTTCAGAGAAAAATAAGTTCTAGAACAAGAGGTCATGCTCTGAAGCTGAAGGGTGGGAGGTGGGTGAGATGTGAGGATGTACTTCTTCACGGCTGGTGGATTTGTGAAATGAGAGGCTAATACAGTACTGAATTACAGAATGCTTATATAGCCCTGGTAAGAAATGGGGCTATATGTCTTTCCTCCTCCATGTATAAGCCCTGGTAAGGGCAGGCTGCCAGGAGTTATCATGGGTTTCCCCCATATCAAGCCCTGCTCTGAGTGGTGGAAGTAGGTCACCTGACCCTGTGTGGAAGGCATAGACACAGGGGGGCGGTACCTGCTGATGTCATGAAGGGCAGGGCTGTCTCTATTTAGTGTGTCAGTTCCTGTTAGTGACAGGTCAGTTAGTTAGTGTTAGAGTGTCAGAGAGAGAAGTGCATGAAGTGCACAGCTGGAGTAGGGCCTAGTGAGCTATAGGTGGACCAATTCCTCTCACCCTGTTTAGGGGGTGAGGGAAGAGCTAGCCCCACCCTGAGTGCCCTTGGCTTGGGGTGGAGGCAGGGAACAGAGAGACCATCCTGAAGGAGAGCAGTTTGGGGAAGAGAGAGAAACTGTACCTGCCTGTGTTCCTGCTGCTATTCTGCTGTGCTGATGTGAATAAAGAGCTGCAGCTACTTTTACATAAAGACTGTGTGAGACTGAAATCTCTCGTCCCTGAAAGGGGGACTCTCTGGAAGGATTTCACCCTACGTCCCTAGGGCTTACCAGAGATGGAGGCGTTGCACCACTAGAAAGAACGGAGGCATTCACCCCAGAAAACTGATCCTGTCATCCCCCATGCCATCGCGGGAGACTCAGGCCCTCCTGTTACCAACAGGTATGCACACCCACAGACACGTAGCCAGACGCTAGTACAGCGTAAGGGGCCCGATCTGCGATTGGCCCCGGGAAGAGGTGCTACACTTAGGATAGACATAAGGCTAGCCTAAACATGAAGGAAAGCTTATGATCAAATAGGGTCTGAGGTTTCACAACAGGTAGTCTAATGTGAAGACTACAGTTTGTGGGCCAAGTGGGTTTTATCTGCCATCAAAAAATATGCTTCCATGTTACTGTAAATTGCTGGTATTTGCTGTGATTGTGTTTGCAGCATCATTTATCACACCATAATTGAAAAAAAAAAAAAACTATTACAATTGTCTTTAGTATTTTTACACATGACTTTGAAGGTGTTACTTTAAAGAGTGTTTTTCCTTCAGAGTGCTTTCACTTGAATGCATCTTTTATATGCCTCACTAAAGGGGACCAGTGCTTTAACCTCCATATATTCAACTAATGTGCCAGCATCCTTGAAATTGGATTTTGTTTGCTTGTCACTCCAATACATTAGCCACCCGCCGTGCTAATGATAAATGCAGCCATTTTCAGCTGCAGCAGCAGGAGGCAATGATTTCACAAATGATCAAAGGTGAATTCCAAAATAGAACCCAGCTGCGCACTAAGGTAACTAGTTTCTTAATAATGTTATTCTGCAGGAGTGGTTATGGTCACAGAAACAAGGATGAATCGTCTGTGCTCCCAATGGCCCTCTCCGGTAGCAACAGATGCAGAATTTGGTGTACTGTAATTTGTTTCATCACCTTAGATACAGATGCAGCGGCCGTTATTCAAACAAATCACGGCGCCGTTTTCGTGTACTCCATGCGGCATTCACGCAGCCAATCCCCCCAGGCACTCGTGTTTATCGCGGTTGCTTTGTTTAAATTTCATGGATTGTGTGCAATTAAATGCAATGAAAGTAATTAATTGTAATGTGTACAGTACTGTGCTACTGTGTCAATTTCAGTGTTTAAAAACCAGAACAGTAAAATGCCATTTTCTGCACTCGTCTGCGCTCGCGTCTTAAGGCGGTAAGGTTGGAAGAAATTCCGCGCCATCACATGGGTATTCCGAGGTATACACCGTGTGAAGTGTTCAAATAATGGCCGCTGCATCTATAGATCAGTGCACAAAGCAAAAAGGATTTTTGTGACTGGTGCAAAGCGAACTTATAAGTTGCTGAATGTTTCACGTACTCTCCAAAATCCCTTTTTGATCAATGAGAAAGCAAGTGGTAAAGAGGTGGCACTCATTCAATGTCAATGAGGGTAATTGGATGTTGAAATTGTTTGTACTGCAAACTTTTTGTCCTTCGCAGGGACTTTTTGTCCTATAAAATAGGACAAACATTTATTTTTATCAAAATATATATGTGATGCAGACAATTTGGCTTATGGTTAATTTAAGGAAAAGAATAATTGTATAACCTGGAAAAATATGTATTATACAGAACATAAGGCAGCCACACTCCAAATAATCAAGCAATGGTGATAATATTTATTTAACATTGTGGAACATTTTCGTACAATTGAAACAAATATTTAGCAGAAAAGAAAGCAGTCAAACAGCAGAATAAAGCAAAAAAATAAAACGTTAAAAGGACAAGAGAGTACAAAAAAAGGATTTACTGAAAAATCAGATCAAAATCTGTTACAAGGCTGTGTAAAAAACACAAAACACATACATCTGACTTTCAAAATACGAATGAGCTGAGACATGAACAGTCCAGGAAAATATACTTATCCACAATAATACATACACTCTTAAAATATTTAGCAGCCTTCTAAACATACAATCGGGTACATACATATAGACTTCCCTGTCTCTTTAGTGTGAGCTACAGTATGGAGAGAAGGGAAGATAAGAAACCTGCGCACTGTGCTTCCTTTAGGGTCACGTTAGGTGGGACTGTAGCCTACATCTACACATGAGCATTCATGGTTTATACAATGACCATATGGAATATCCATTTGTGCTATTTGACTTTTGTTTCTTGTTTTGTTGTGGTTTATGCTGATTTTACTTAGCTGGCTTTCAGACTGTAATGGTCTAAATGAAAACAGGATTAATATTGTACATGTATTTATGTCTGTATATGTCTAAATACAGTATGTCCATATACATATTTGTGCTTGTTAACTATGGAAAGTAATAATAATATGCTTTGCTTATGTAGCACTCCCAGATTTGCAGGAATAATGAAACATTGCCATAAAGAGCTTACAATCTAATTTTGGTCACGTTATCTTCCAGGTAATGGGAGTGCTTGTTGATGTTGATGTAGATATGTGAAAAAATAAAAATACAAATAATGGTGTAGCCAGACATGAGTAAGTGACATATATATATATATTGTGACAAACGGCTTACTCCGGGGCTCCGCCGTCTGTCCGGGACTGTTAGAACACAGTCTTTTAGGGTAGGTTAAATGACGAGGCGTAACGTGCTGTTCCTTTAAACAGGCTATGCCTGGTTTATTCAGTCCCAGGCACTGAGACTGCCACAGTGCATACAAAAGAAACACAAGCAAATCAAAATCCTGCTCACCTGAGCACTAACTTAACTAAGGTTTCCCTGACTCAGGGTTGGAGTGGCTTTTCCACTTCCAACAACAAAAATAAGGAACTTTGCAGTTTTAAAAAAAGGAGTAGAATGGTTTCACCTGTTTGGGGAGAGGCTTTTCCCCTCTCTGCTTCCAGTAGCCTTCCTGCCTCCAGGCTCTTGGGGAGAGGGAAGAGGAACCAGGAAATCAGTCTTAAATACCTGATTTCTAACTAGCAGGACAGGTGACAGAAATCAGGCAGCAGACAAACTCTGGTCTGGATCCCTCATCCCTCAGTTCCAGCACTTGCCAAACTGTGGGATGGAGTGCATGTATTATGAGGCTGTACTTTCCAGCCTAAACAGGATAGAAACTGTTCAGTATCCTGGGAGCCCTATATATGGAATTTATTACCATCCCCTGGTTTCTGTCACAATATATATATATGTGTGTGTGTGTGTGTGTGTGTGTGTGTGTGTGTGTGTGTGTGTGTGTGTGTGTGTGTGTGTGTGTGTGTGTGTGTGTATTGGTCCCACACAGATTTCGTGGTTGGTAAAAGCATATCAGAAATCCACCTCTCTCTGATTGTAGCACTGGGTGATGATTCCTCCCAAAGGTGTACTTTAACTTCATCCAGTGTAACCCAAAAAATGAGAAAACTCACAATGGTGTAGTATGTCTAAGAAAGGTATATTATACAAACATGAAACATCAAAGTTACACTCACATTTCTGACATAAGTGTGGTTCAGTGGAGAGAACTAAAACTGAGGTTTCTGGCATTAGACCGGTCTCTGCCTGCTATGCTACTTGCTTCCACATCCGTAACGTCCAGTGACGTCTTTACTGCGGTCGGAAATAGCTGTGATCCGGTCACTCGGCTGCCAGGTGTTCAGACTCCAGTGCTCTCAGCAAGATTCGCAAGATTCAACGCGTTTCGCTGTAGCTTCTTCAGGAATCGATAATACTAATAATAATTATATATAAAAATAATAATAGACTTTGCTTATGTAGCACTCCCAGATTTGCAGGAATAATGAAACACTGCCACAAAGAGCTTACAATCTAAATGTGGTGCCCGAGGGAAATAAAATGACTTGCATAAGGTTGCACCACTGACACTGGGATTATGACACTGGGATTCAAACGACTTCAAATGTAGTGTTCATAGCTCATAAATGAACTATTATTGCAATTAGTGGCATATTTCCAACATCACATTCCATATTTAAAAATATAATTAAAAACAAACATGTATCACATTGAGCACAGCACTTTAACATCTATTTTGCTATCAATGTAAATAGGGCTAGCACGATGTGTTCAGTGCAGAAACCTTATACAGTAGATGGAGCTAATGTAATTAAAAACAAATATTTACATTTACAGGTTTGAGATCCATTCAGATAGTTAACTGGAATGGCAATCCAATAACGTAATAAAAATCCACTGTCCAAAGTTTCTTATATAAACAAAGGCCAATTCTGTTCTTCAAAAGTGTAGTGGGGTGATCTTAAACCCTGGGAGGGGGTGCCAATATGACTTAAATATCGTTAAAAACAATGGCATGCTTTCAACTATACCAAATCCTGGTTAATGTCACATTATTTGCTTAAGTGGCTACTGGATTATGATTAACATGATGTTAACTTCGGTTAACACTATGTTAAATAGGTTAACGAAGTGTCGTGAATTTGGGCCATAGATTTAATCAAATCTCCTGGGTACAGAAGCTGTACATAATGCTGAGTGCTATGAAGTCACTTCAATGACTTTACTTGTTTGAGAAGAATAAATTACAGACTCCAATGGATTATGCACTTTCATACGGGCCAAACAATTAATGTGGGATATCTTCAGGGTTGCTAGTGTTTTTATTCTGCAACTTTAACTACTACATAAGTGTGCAGGAGAGAAGACAATGGGCCACATTTCCCAATCACTGAAGTACAAATGAGAAGATGTGCAGTACTAAAATAATAGAGCAATAGAGTATATTATACCTGTAATGATGGGGCCTAACTAGATTTAGTATTATACCACTTCGGCACACAAAAGTTTAATTTGAGTTACAAGTAACATCAGAAAAATACATGGTATTGTTTTATGGCAGATTAGGCCAATGACCCCGGTCTGGTTTTCCGTGTTTGTCTAAAAGTGGGGTTATCTAACAGCAAACCTGGTCTGGGATTGAGGTGTGATTAGAACCATGGATCCACAATTCTTTTTGACAGGGAAAATGAGCACAGTTTTTCTTATGTATCTTAAAATAAATTCCTTAAGTGATCTGGGTAACGCAATAAGGTGTGGCCAGGACACTATTCCACGTTTGTGTAAGTTTACTAAATATGATATTGTGAATCTGATGTAATTCACAAGAATAACAAATATACATTTGTAACATTTGCGATCAGACGAATTAAATGATGCTAAACAATCTCCTATTGTGAGGGTGCACAGGTCAGATATTTGTTTACCACTCAAATTTAGGAGTATCCCTGTGCAGACTAATCTCTTTGCCTTCGGCAAACTTAACTGAATGCGCTGAGGTGGGGTCCAATATGTTAGGAATTATGGGAATAGAGTTATAAAACATATAATGCTCTGAGACATTTTTAAGTAAAAAAAAATCAATCTTTTCTCTGAAGTCATAAAACTGTTTTAGAGATTGATGAGATTATTCTGTTTCCATTGCACGGAGGTTTAAGATAAAAACCAGTTATTTGGGATATCAATTTAGAATTCAATAAGAATTGTGTGTTACGCCAACAAAACAGGTGAATTCTTATCTTCCAAACTCCAAAGTCGTCTTTTGGGAGGGAACTGATGTTGGTCATTGGTAGCGTATTAGTTCTCTGTTTTTACCATTATTTTATTTAACTGTTTGCATATACTGTACTGTATATTTTTTTTAACATATTTTTTTCTGAAACTAGGCACTGTATTCCTCTTGTATATTCAATTTAAAATGAAATAAGTACTGCCTTTTGACTTTGCACATTATAAAGAGAGTAAGTGCATTTTTGGGCACATTTTGCTACAATAGTTTTTTGTGTGTTAATCATATTTCCTCCTAGTAAACAGGGACCAAAGACTCTGCAAGTATTAATTGAAACTATATTTTGCAGTGGAAGTGATTTAAGATATATATTGTGATGGATTGAGGGGAGATATTACTAATTTTTGGGGCCCGGCAGGGGGATTAGTGAGTCAGCTGGACTGCTGTGTGTATTATCCCTTGTCACATACACAACTAACGTGCTTATAGGCGTGCCATTCGTGACACTACCATCATATACAAACAAGCCAGAGAACATTAGCCAGGTGCAGTATCAACACACTTTGCTGTGTTTTGCAAAGTGTTCATTCCTTCTTCATCAACTCCCACTAAATTTATGACATAAAACCAAGGGAGTGTTTAAGTACTCTATTCAACATATGCCCCAAAATATGTGTATATCCAAACCCACAATGATTGTGTGAGAGCACAGTGTAGCACAGAATAGTATTGCTCTGTTTGGTTTTCTGCTTTGCTATGCAGGATGTATCAAAAAACAAACAGACATTATTATTATAAAAAAATAGCTGGCAGAAGTGAAGTCAGATTGTTATTTTTATCTTGTACTAGTTCTGTGTTTGCACGAGTCAAAAGATTTGGTACAGCAAAACAGGTGGCAGTGCAATTTCTGGCCAACTACAATAAATGTTATCTACCGTAGTTATATATTTAAATAGTAAATATGGATACGGAACAATGAAGAAGATAAGGGAAAACAGCAAATTGTGTATCTTGCCTCTACTGTATTTTTGAGCTGAACTGTTAAGTGCTGATTTTTCTTAGTTGTACTAACGTGGGCACATGGGAGATGAGAGCCATACTGGCGAACAACTGAAAGCTTCTTTCAGGGAGAATTGGGATACAAATGTGGACGGTTTCTTGCACTGGGATGATGGAATTACTTTCAGGAAGACAGCAGAAAATGTTTCAGTTAAAATCAGGTAGTTTCACTCAGAAATGTGAAAGAAAAAAGAGAAAGAGTGCTTGTTTACAGGGATTTCTTCTCTTTATGTATTTGCCAGTTTCACTCATAAATCAGAAGAGTTTGTCAATATGATGACAGCTAATAGAAGCATGCCTGTAACCTGGATCTGGAATTTAAGTGGGATGTGTAAACTGCTCCTTCTTTAATAACATCCAAAGCATACAATGTTCAAGGTGGGAGACATGTACAGTAGTATTAATGACTTCTCAAAGTAAAGATAGATAAACTAAAAAAAGTTAGTCTGTTAATATATGTGTGGACATACAAAATGGCAGCTCAAAACATCAACAGAAACAACAGAGGTAAGTAGGAAACACCAAGGCATCATGGCTTGTTGTTTCCTACTTAGCTCTGCTGTTTCTGTTTTGATATTGTGAGCGGCCATTTTTTATGTCCACACATAAATATTAACATTTCTATATGCTGCATCTGTCTAT
Organism: Ascaphus truei; assembly: GCA_036426205.1. Classification (NCBI taxonomy): domain Eukaryota; kingdom Metazoa; phylum Chordata; class Amphibia; order Anura; family Ascaphidae; genus Ascaphus; species Ascaphus truei. The sequence continues at coordinate 107,247,108 of CM071569.1, forward strand.
GCTCCGTCCTCTGCCTATACCTGTTTTACCCTTACCTTGTGTATGTACATAGCCTCTTCCTTGTTGTTGCTTAACAACACTTTCCCAACCCCTTTCCTGTTTACTGTGAACTCCTACTTCCTTTTGGGTATTTAAATGTGTGACTCCCAGCATGCATGGTAACCCCGAAACGTTGGGCATATATGCGCACTTTGAACCCAATAAACCACTTTTACGTCATCATCCCTTGTGCTATATCCCTGTGAGGACCCAGGGCACATGCCACCCTCGGCACGGCTCTTCCCTACCTACCCGACCACCCGCTGCTTCCTCCGTCCCTCCTCTTCAGCTCACAGAGCGGCGTCTCCGCGCACCACCGCCCCCCCCCCCCCCCGTTCTTTCGCGGCTATCTCACACGCCGCTGTCTCAGTCTCTGGGCGCGCGCTCTGCCTGCTTACAGAGCATGCGCCAAACAACTTAATTTATGCACTGCACCCGGCTGCTGGTTCCGCCCATCGCCCGACCCAGGATCCAGGCTCACGTCCCCCAGCCGACCAGCTGCAGCAAGACAGGCTATCACCCCCTGCCCAATCACAAGTGGCTCCTAGGCTCACCTCCGCCCCACCTCCTCCTCTGATTGGACCTCCTCACTTTATTATTTCTGTAGCTCCTGTGCAACGTCGATCTGCATAGTTTCGTTTGCCTCGTGCTGTTTGTATTCTATGCCCAGCTCCCTCTTACGTTTCAGATCTCGTTACCGAACTGGCTTGTCTACCTACCTACCCTCTCTGGCTCCTCGACCCCGGCTATCTCTCAACCTCGCTTACCTCTCGGTCCCCACGGACACGGCTCACGGACCTCTACGACTCGGACCTCTCCTGCCCTCGACCCTCGGCTTTGGACATCACTACGTTCCTCTCTTTACGCCCGGATCTGGCAAGTACTACGGCTAATCCCTTGTACCCTCGGCCTAGGCCACGCTATCAATCCACACCCCGTGCGCGCCCTCACTACTGCGGGTGCGTGGTCTACTCAATCTCCACCTCAGTACTGGGGGTTAGTCTGGTCTGCGGGCAGCACAGCGTGACACTCCCTCTCCCTCCCCCTCTCTCCCTCCCTCTCTCTCTCCAAGAATGAAATACAAACCCAAAACATAAAATTAGTAACATGTTTTTTACCTGAAGAATGTAGATATTGATGTTCCCTTCTGATACAGTATTGCACGACATGGCACAATATAGTACTGCCACTATTTATCTTCTGGCCTCTACAGAGGGATCTGTTTTTAATGTTAGTATATACATATTTTTTATAGTTTCTTTTTATAGGATCGCTGAACATTGATTGTCTTAAGCAATATGGATTATCATGACATCAGGAAGAGAACACATGGACCTGTCTATGTTCTGGTATCACAGGACTGCTGGGGCAGTGACGTCTTTGAAAATCATAACACACAACTAAAGGAGAGAAAGAAACGGTAAAGAAGAAGGTGTAACTTTGTGGCTGATCAATTAGTGTTGGAAAAATGGGTTCCTAGTTATTGTGTGGTTGGTGTCCTGGCCAAACGTGATAACATGGAGAACCTCAGCTCTTTTGTTCATGGTAGGAATTAAAATATACACATTACAAAAGTATCTAGTGTTAGTTTTGCAGATGCCATACCTCTCAATTTACCCTCGTTGTGAGGGGCTGGGCTCATTTTAATTGCAAACACACTTTTCATATTTCATACACTTCATGCAATCAGCCTTATAAAAAATACTAGAAATATTACCATTAAAGCAGCCTTTAATGGTCTTTAACAGGGACACCCTTTTGGAAGTCAGAAATCGCCCTCATACTGAATAAATAACACGAGTGTTGCACAGAGTTATTTTTTGTGCTGAAAGTTAGAAGAACTGAGCTCCGGCAAGGATTTTTTTTAAGGCTCAATGAGAAACTCCATAAAGTGGCTATGAAATGATTGGGGCCTGCATTACTAACTGGGAGTGGATACATGTTTTTATTTCATTTCTAAATGATTTATTGTTATTTAGATAAAATTATTTTCTATTTGCTTGCATTTCTGGCTCCTGTTTCCCCACAAAATAAACACCCACGAATGGGGCTAAGAGTATTGCAATTAGATAACATAAACGGTCATAAGAAGTGCTATTCCATGAGACATCTTACATGCAGGAAGACACCTAACAGCCCGGCTCCATTCATGTAAATGGGCTATATTGGGTCCATATTTACTAAGCAGCGTTAGTCCATAAGACACTGGTGCAAGAAGAAACCTTACAACACATTTGAATGGGCCGTGAAGATCCATATTTCCTAAGCTGTGCGGGAAAGTGTTTTACAGAGTAGCACAGCTTACTATATATGACCCAAAGGGATCCTCTGAGCTGGGGTATTGCACTCCAATACGGTAATAAATGTAATTAAAGTCAATGACAGTTACCCCGCTGTATTGGGCCTTTGATATCCCACATTATGGGATAGTAAATGCCAGCCATAGGGCCTTAGTATAATTCTGAGCTGTGTTCTTATTCTACTGTAATCTGAGATATGATACAATCACTCGCTTGTTAGAACCACTTCCACCTGTTCATCTTCTGCTCCCTTTGTATAGTTGATCAGGTGAGCTTGGCATATGGCGCTTGATCCTGTAATACAACCTGATACCACTCTACAGAAAGAAAACACAAGGAGCCTTATCTGTTAACTGTGACATAGGGTCATTGTGATATGGTTGTGAAGGCTTTTGAATTTTATTCCTGAAAAGAAAAACCTATAGGGCAAAAGAAAATGTAAGCCTGTAAAGATAATGCGTAATTCTTTCATGGTCCGAACTAAAAGAATTTCTTCTTGATCAGGTGTTTTTATCAAATAAATCAGACACTGAGATTTGACAAAAGGCAAACCATTGTGTGATGCAGCTTGACCCCGAGGCAGACAGGCAGAGCAGACCTCTGTTCCGTGCCATTAAGTTGAGATGACTCAGACTTAGCACTATCTACTATCAATTTGTGAGTGCAATGTGCATTTTGTATGTTTTAATATTGTATTAAATAGGATCACACTATGGGTTGCATTTTGCCAAATCTCTTCAAATTTTTCGCTAAAAACCATTGAGATGATGTCCTACGGAAGGGAGAAGAAGCCCGGCAGTATCAGTATTTGATCAATATGACAAAAACACCTGATCAAGAAGAAATTCTGTTTGTCTGGACCATCAAAGTGGGGAATTAGCCATTATCCTTACAGGCTATATATACTATGTTCTATTTTCTTGCTTTTTCACTATAGGTTTTGCAACCTGGATTCTGCTCCTTTTCTCTCTGGGGAGAGATCAAACCTCAGCAGCAGGGAAACGTATAAAGTTATATATTTCTCACAAATTAATTGCTATTTTATGTGAGCTGTCACTATTTGATAAACGCATTATTGTGGGCTGTTCTATTTTCCGTTTTCAATGTTACTCCTATTTGAAATTAAAAAAATATGAGTCCATATTTACAAATCCATGCTAATTCATAAAACAATGGGCTAAAAGGTATTTTATTAATTTAGCAACACTTGGTAAATATGCCTCTATATGTCTGAGTTTCAAATACAAATGCTGAGAAATAAGCAACATTTAAGTTTCCAAATAATATATTTTAGGAACAAATTATACTTGTAAAGAGGAACAGGTTCATAGCCATAACCAAGGATAATGAAAAGTACAGTACCTCTATGCTTGTAAACTAGATCTTGATCCATTTGGACTTTATCTTATTTACAAACCTAGTTTAAGACTTATAGATAGGAAGGGGTTTCAAGAGACACTTTACCTGTTACAATTACTTCAGTTGCACAAAAACTCGAACATTTCCTAGTGTATAACACTTTAATGCTTTAATATCTGCTTTAATGTGGAGCTCATACAGTGCATGTACAGTATTATGGATAATAGGTATTTTTTTTGGTAATGGTGTTACACAGTACTATTTAAAATCATACATTTCTACTGAAATCACAGTTTAGCTTTTCCGTTCAAGGAAAAATAGAGGAAATACCCCTAGCGATGCTGACCAGGAAATGTTCATGTATTGAAGTATTATAACACTTGAATCTTCATATTTCTCCAAACAAAGACAGCTTAATGAACTCAGGACTCCAATATACAAACACTGTTGTCCCTTTAAACACCACTATGTATAGACTCCCACTAGCCTGCAACAGGTAGATCTTGTGTGGTGGTCAAAAGTGGTTATGGGAGCTGGATCATCACATGAATGAAGTAACAATTCCGTTGAGTACTATTTTGTGTGAAAGCATTGTGCAGCATCTTGCATTTTTCCTTAATTTTTAGAGATGGAATAAATTACTGTTCTTTATATTGCAGTAACGGCCCCCTCCCCCTAAAACAATGTACACATTTGAGTATGGCAATATTTTTTATATTTACATAGTAAAAAGATGTATAATAAATATTTGTTGTTATTCTGCATACAATGGAGTTAAAGTAAGTAAAGCATGAAATACTCATTTGAGGTTGCAAATTTATTATAGGTAGAATGACTTCAATGGTTTATTGCAAAAACCTCCAAAATGTTCAGAGTTCTGGTAATGTCTAACTGAACCACAACGAGGTGTGTTAAACTGCTCCTGTACTTTCACTGCTTAAAACAAATATTTAAAAACACTGCCTTATAATAATTGCACAGTTACATTAAATCTTTGTATTTATGTGATTGAAAGTCCAAAAGACGAAGAACCAAATTCATGTGATTTCACAGATAGTGTAGGTGAAATAATAAATGTTAAAAATCACATGCTAGCTCCCAAAAATTAACTTACCAAGTGGTTATGAGTATTGGTTTGCAGGTCATCTGGCTTTAAATGGGTTAACAGTGCTATTGTTATGTAATGTATACCCAATTTTATTTAGAAAGGAATCAGCAATGATATGCTTAAAAAAGCATATTGTATTCATGCAAACAGCTAAGCTGCCAGATGTTACATTATGCCCTAGAACAAGAGAAACATCTGAATGTGCAATTGTACCTCAGCATCATTGTGAGCATCAATAGTATATTTATTACTTACATGTCCTTTGCTGGCAAATTCTTTCCTTCAACAATCCGAATAAACAGGGAACTCCTTCTTGCCATGGCTGAAGAAACAGGCACTGAGATTGAGCGCAGAAATCAGCAGCCTGCTCTTGTTTTCAGCTACTTGTGCATTAGTCCATGGGGTTTGGTATAGCAGGTGCTAGCTGTAAAAAAAATCACATCACAGTCAGTGGTTGGAGGAGACATTAGAGGGAGGGATCAAGAAAGTGGAAAGATGCATTACTTTTTTTTTTTAATTCATATCTCTATGTAGGTGCTCTACTTTCAGCCTCTCTGTGATGTAATAATGCAGTGGTTTTCAACCTTTTTTTGGTTCAGGAACCCTATAATTATATTGTGAAATTCTGCAGAACCCCAACCCTCTCTAATAGCTCCTCTGAGATCAGATGCATTGTAAGGAGCCCCAACCCTCTCTAATAGCGTGTCTGAGATCTGATGCATTGTAATCTGATGAATTGTAAGGAACCCCAACCCTCTCTAATAGCGTGTCTGAGATTAGATGCATTGTAAGGAATCCCAACCCTCTCTAATAGTGTGTCTGAGATTAGATGCATTGTAAGGAACCCCAACCCTCTCTAATAGTGTGTCCGAGATTAGATGCATTGTAAGGAATCCCAACTCTCTTTAATAGTGTGTCTGAGATTAGATGCATTGTAAGGAACACCAACCCCCTCTAATAGCGCGACTGAGATCAGATGCATTGGAACCCCAACTCTCTCTAATAGCGTGTCTGAGATCAGATGCATTGTAAATTCTTCTGTATTGGTACAATGTTCAAATTACCACAACATTTCAGGGAGCCCTGTAGGGAAGCCAGAGAGAACCCAAGGGTTCATAGGATCCCTGTTGAAAAACACTGTACAGCATCATTTGTAGTACCTCACCTGCATTGCAGATACATGTACATATTAATTCCCAAAATTATACTAGCTTCTGCTACTCATTAGTCCAGTTGCATTTCTGCAATTAAAGTGAGTTCTTTTATACATTTTTATTGTTTGACCTGAGGAAAAAAGTTAACATTCTCTCTTGAAAACATATTTCGTTAGTCTAAAGAAGTACTCTGATATGTGCAAGAGCCAAGAGCTCTCAGTTCCAGTGGAAATCATTCCTAAAAATAAACTGCTTAGTTGCATTGTGGAATGTGGATAATAAATGCAAAACACTCATACTGTAGTACAAATAGGTTACAGGAAAGCAGAAGGTAAAGGTTAATATAAACAGTGTGGGTGGTGAGACCACGCTGACCAACGTGTAAAACATTACTACCAGGGAGACAATTGAATTGCATTGGGTTTATTGAGATAATAATCAGTTATCAACTTTCAGTCTCTTTCATTGATAGGGGAAGCTGGTGTCAGGAGAGGTTAGAATTAATGTGGAGGTGAACATGAAGCGTTTGACTGTGAGTAGATTATAGTGCTGAGATAAAGTGAAGATAATACATGCAGGTAAGGTAAGAGGCAGAGAAAGAGACTTATGTTGTGACTGGTAAAACACACACAACATCGGATGTTTCACACTCGTGCAGAAGAATAAGAGATAGAAGTTAGGGCAAAGTACAAAAGTAAAAAAGACATTTCGCTGGCATTGTGTTGCAAATTAGGAATCAACAGAGCCATTTCCCCAGATCACCATGACAAGCAATGAATAACATACACAATGAAAACACAACCATTTTTTATACATAAGAAAAAACAGCTGTGCTCATGCATAAATTAGTATTACAGAATTAAAGTATGTATGCGGCTAGTGTTGAACATGAACATAAAGTAGAATGACATTTCAGTAGATTTGCTACTGAGTTTAAGTCAACAGAAGTTTCTGTGTGTTTTACTAAGACTGAGACATGCTGTTGCTGTTTGAAACGAAGCTTTAGATTAAAGTGCTTGTTATGCAGATACATACTGTAGCACTAATGAATCATAATGATAGATGCATACAAAGTACTTACAGCGCAGTTCAGATCAAGTATAGAGCAAATCTCCAGAACATTAATCCTTTTCATCCATGTATTCTAAGGAGAATAGCCAGGCTTTTAAAACCTGTGCACCACTATTAGCAAAGGAAATCTCTAGGGGAGTGGCTAGCTATCCCCTTGTACAGTACGTGTTTATTCCTGGAAATATTACACGTCACACAGTGGCTCACTGTTATTTCTTATTCACTCCTTCCTTTCCTTGACTCTTGCCCACTCCAATGAATTGAAAACATCTCCTCTCTGCTAAGAAACAAAAGATATTCTGTATATGTCACTTCTCCTTTTTTTGTAGTATAAAGATCTGATAGACGTTTTGAGGGGAAACAGACAGTAAATGAAACCTGTTAATTTTAACCTTTTTTGTTGTTGCTTGTCCTTGTAATTACAACTGTGCCTTATCATGCATTTGTTATGCATGCAGCATTGTCGTGGCAAGAGTAGATATTAAACATTTGTCCTAAACCCACACTTCTCAAGGCAGGTAGAAATATAGAAGTTGACACAAGATAAGGGTCACTTGACCTCCGTCCTCATTGGTTTGCCTTTTTCATATACACTATCAAACTGCAGGTCAGCTATGATCTCTGATTTCTCTCTGCTTGTCCCTGTGCTTTTCCCATTCCTTGGTGAATTTTCGTAGTGTTTTTTTACCCTATTGATCTCTGCTAGTAAATCCAGGTAAAAAAAAACCCATCCTGTTTGTAAAAATAAATAAATAAAAAAAAAAACCATTACTTCTTAATCTATCCAACCACAAATGTATACATCCATAAACTCTAGAGATTTTCTTCAGGAAAATACTTTCATCCTAATGTACATATTATATTTTACAGTATGATATATCTCCCTCTACCTTCCAAACTGTACATATTACATTTCTGTACAAACCTTTTCTTTTATTAACCTTAGTGAAATCTACAGTATCTACAGTTTTATTTGTCTGTCTCTGTGATGCTCAATTCTTACTGTAGCAACCTGGTCTCCTTATTTTGGCTGGTGGACCAATACTGTATGTACACCAGAGTACCTTTCTGGTTTCTCCACTACCTTTTAACATGTTTGGCCACATTGTGATCATTTGATATGACATTACCAACTTCTCTTCCTTGTACTATAAATATACATTATATTTTAAAACCATGTGTTTTTACATCCAAATAGTTTTCAGGTTGATACATGAAAGTAATCCAGGGAATGCATTTTTTGAAGGTTTAAAAATGTACAGTATTAGTTAGATTTATGCTTACAAAGCTGGAAATGCTATATGTCCATTACTGCATTTTCTCCGCCAACATTGGAAAAAAAGTCACTAGTAGTGGCTAGAGCTTTTGGAAGACTCCATTTAACCTTAGGCAAAAGTTCTGCGTTCCATTCAATACAGAACAATACTTGAGCATAATCTGAAATAGTCAAAAATGCTATATGTTGTTTGATAGTTTTGTTAAACAGGGTTTTAGATAGAAAAAAAGTAATCTATCACGAAAAACGAGTTGTGTGGGTTAGAGTAGAAAGTAAAATCTTTGTCATTGGGTTGATAATATCTTCAGATGCCAGTGATACTAAGCATCTTACAAAATATAGATAAACATGTTTTTCAGGACCTTGGGTGGTACAATTGCCCAGGATAATTGTCCAGAATTTTATCAAAACATAAATTCAAATCTTTTGAGAATTAGGGGGGTTTGATCTAGTCATGTAATTTTAGCCAACATTGCTGAAAATAAATCCTTGTCAAAGTTATTTGGAACGGAAATATTTCCCAGAGAGACCCCCTTTTCAGCTATCACTGCATCAACTATCACATACCTTCCATAAGGATCTGATTCTAACTTATTAATACAGCTTAACCCCGCTATAGCGTGATCCGCTACAACGTGGATCTACTTATAACGCGGTGTAAGCATGGCTCCCGTTTGAATGTTTTTTGGCAAACCTCAAGGATTTGCTGAGAGGAATGTCTGGCCACACACACACACACACACCCCCCTAAGTTTCAGATGAAGGGAGTATCCCCAAACAGTGATCAGTTGTAATTGGGGAAATCCAGCATATGCAGGTCTCCAAAGCTGTAATAGCCTCTCTTCTCCACGCAGATACTATATATGGTAACATTTGTTTGTTTTATATTCACTAGATATTTTATGACACTTTTTTTTTATATTAAGGTTAGTGACACCTAATAGGTAATTTTAGTCCAGCACTAATTCAATTCACCACACACTACCTCTCTTGCTGCTGCTTCCCTCCCCCTCACATACTACATCTCTTGCTGCTGCTGCCTCCCTCCTCCTCTTCACACTCTACCTCTCTTGCTGCTGCCTCCCTTCCCCCCTCACACACTACCACTCTTGCTGCTGCCTCTCCCCCTCACACACTACTTCTCTAGCTGCTGCTGTCTCCGCCCCCCCCCCTCACACACTACCTCTCTTACTGCTGCCTCCCTCCCCCCCTCAGACACCACCTCTCTTGCTGCTGCTGCCTCCCTTCCCTCTGAGGTTTCTGCCTTGCAATGTGGGGAGAGGCCCCATGTCACAGTAGCAGAGCCGTTAAAACAGATTTATGGTAGTTAGAACTTACTCTCTGCTGATGTTGCTATCAGACTGCATACCCCACCCCCACCCCACACACTACCTCTCTTGCTGCTGCTGCCGACGCCAACACACACCTCCATACTAACTGGGGCTCACCCTGTCTGCAGGTCTGGATTGCCTCCGCTTTCTTCACATTTGCAACATGTGCACCCCCCTCCCCCCGGCGGCCATTTAAAAAAAAATCCGCGATCCCGGTTATAACGCGGTCTCATCATGTGGCCCCGAGCACCACGTTATAACGGGCTTCAGCTGTATTACACAGAAGCCCTTTCTTTATGAAGAGGGCTACTTCTTGTTTTTTACCGTTGCATGAAGTGAACCATCATTCTTGTATCCATTGCTGCTTAAGTTTATGATGTTCAGCGGTGTCTAGATGTGTTTCTTGGATAAATGCATTGTTTGCTTTTACATTTTTAAGATGTTGTAACACTTTAACTCTCTTAAAGAGGCAATTCAAACAGCACTTATATGCAAGCCTTTGATTACCTTTATTGAAAATGAATTACCTAAGCTGCTGAACGATTTGTTCTCCCGTGATCAATCAGCAAAGAACATGCTTCCCTGGGTTCACATAATGGCTGTCTTTCAGTTTCAATCAATTCTTCATTCGTGTAACTCAGCAGCTACAATATATACTGGTATTACTAAGTAACATTGCCTGTTGTTACAGTTTACAGCTCAAACTGCTGGGAATATTTGAAACAAATGATCACAGGAAAGTGTTGCAAATATCTTGCACTGCTGGGGAGGTGGTCTAAAATCTGTTCTAGAAACCAAAGGATGCTCAGTATATTAAAGCTGCAGTTCAAGCAATATCCTACTTTTTTTTTTTAATAAATCAGTTCTGTACTGTGAGAAAATACTTGTAGCATTTAATAATAATAATAATAATAATAATAATAATAATTAAAAAAACAATTTTTAAAGACATTTGTAATGTATTATAATGTAATCTGCATTTTTTGTTCCTATAGCAACCATTTACAAAGTCACATCTCCTTCCTCTTCTGAAACAGGCTCTGGCACACCCCTTTTTGAGCCCTGCCATCTCTCTAGCAATGAACCAATTGTATCTAGTGACTGCCTGGTCACATAATCTTCCCCAGAGAACTTTGCATCTTGGGCCCTCCTCTGCTGCACTGACAGCCATTTAGTGAACCCCAATCTGAATCTTTGCCGATCAATCACAGGAGAACGGATCGATTGGCAACTTAGCTAATCACTTGTCAGTGTGTCGATTGTATTTGTGCACATATTGAATGGAATTTTTTTTAAATGGCAGCTTAGACTGCTGCTTTAAAACTGATTAAAATGTCATTAACAGTTGAATAGTAAAATAAGAAATACAGCAAGCATTATCTAATATGGAAAAAAAGGACACTAGTGTTTGTTGAGGTGCGCTGAGTGAAAAATACCTGTGGGTGTAGGTATATATATCCCTATCAATATGGGAAAAATAGTGGAATATGAAAATGCATATTTACCACTGAATAAAAACAATTGATATGCAATAGATGGCAATCGAAAAGATAATATAATAGTACAACCACTGATAGAAGGTGTCCCTTTAAGTGCAAAGCAGTAGCGGGGTAATAGGAAATGGTATTAACCCTATGCGTTTCCCTGGTAATGCGGCACTTGCGTGTAGCTTGCGTGTGAGGCGCATCACCCGAGACATCACGGGACGTGTCATGAGGGCGGAGCCTAAGCCAGATCCATGCGGTGTCCTCATGCCTGGCCACACGCTGCCTTTGCGCAACTTCAGTGTGAGGTGCGTCACCAGTCTCGTCACGGGCCACATCACGGGGGCGGGACCGAAGCCCAATCCTTACAATTTGCCCATGATACAGTACTGTTTACTCTCTACCTAGCTAAACATGGCTGGATTCTGATTGTAAGTAGTCCTGAGGCTTGACCATAGAGCAAGACAGGACTTTAACTCCGGGCCATGAGTAAGGAGATCTCTCGAGTGAGCAAGGTCCTGCCAGGCTTGGAGCGGAAGAGTGAGTTTCATTGGGCAGACAGCCTACAAATAGGCTGTCTGCCTTTTCCCTGCCCCTGATACACAACTGGAATTGGAGCAACAGCAACTGATATAGTGTACTCCACCTTTAAACAATGCTGGTTGTCCTGAGAGAAGATATCACTACAAATAAAAAGCAGGCCTCTTTGGATTGGACAAAGGAGACTGTCAACAGGGACAAGCTTGATAAGCAACTCTAGGCATGGGAAAGAATAGGGAGACAGAAAATACTTGCTTTTACTTATCTCCGGTAAGGAGGGTAGCACAAATATACTTAACACTTTTTAAAACAACCAGAGACTGATAGTAAAGAAAATACTGGGATACTGGGACTTATCTCCTACCGTAGGTCTGACAAGCTGATAAGAATTTACATGGCAGAGTAACCCCCACCAAATTTAAACCCTGATACCAATGCTACCAGTCCATAGGAGCAACAAGGGGACTCAATGCCTTTGTCTACTACCTACTCCAGCGTTTACTCTGCATGATCTGTTCTGCTTAATAGTGTTAAAAGAAGAAACCATTCCTTCCAGAATCGTTTACTGCATGGATAAATTCACCACCAAAACATTAAAAAGTATGGATCTAAATAAGATAACATGGGATATCAAGTGCTGAATATACTGCAGCTCAATGCAAAGCCATTACAAGGCACGCATTTGAGCGTATAGCCCCTATTATTGAATCTAAGATGGAACCTTGTAAGGACCCGCGCTGCGGGGACTCCCGCTACCAGTGCCTCCTTACCATTTCTCCCCGCTGCCTCTGGTCCCCGGCGGCGTGCCCCGGCCCTCCGCATCTCCCCCGCGGCTGCTCCCGCACTTCCGGGTCGCGTGCGTCACCTATACGGGCACGCGCTGACCCAGGCTTCCCTTTCCTGGCGCCGGGAACCTGACCCCCCCTCCTGAGGTGCGGCGTGCGCACTGGTGCATTTCCCTGCCCCTGCTCCACCAGGTCCGCCCCCCAGACTATTCTCCCTTATCGGGGCTTCCCTTGGGCCGCACCTCCACTCCTCCCTTTCCTCTGATTGGTCCCAGCCCACTATTTAGTCTCCCCTCGCCATTACCACATTGCTCTGCATAGCTTCTGTATCTTTGTGCTGTCTGCTTCTGCCTGGCTCTCTTGTGTTTCAGTCCCTGTACCTGTCCCTGGATTCTCTGCTGACCTCCCTGGATTTTGACCCTTGGCTTAGGACTTTGATTACTCTGCTCTCTGGAACCCTTTGGATTTGGCTTTGGACACTCTACCTTGCAGTCTTCTACATCCCTTGGATACGCTTATGGACCTCTACTACGCTGCTCTCTACGCTCCACGACCCAGGCTTACGGACACTACCACGCTGCTCTCTCTACACCTTGACCATTGGCTTACGGACTTTACCCTTCTACGCTGGAGTTGGCAAGTACGGTACTCTTTCTATTTTTGTTCCCTGGACCAACTACGCTACTTCCACACTCCGGCCGTGCCCCCGTTTACTGTTAGGTGTGTGGTATTTCTCCTTTCCACCTCAGTCCCGGGGTCTTGTCTGGCTTGTGGGCAGGCCGAGCGTTACAAACCTACTGTGTACAAGAAGCCCTAGAAAGCTAATGTTATACAATAAAAGGATAAATTAATTACTGTAGAACAGAAAACAAATCTCGCAAAAGATACAATTGCATAATTGCAAAATGATTTACAACAACAGAAAAAGCATTAAAACTATTTAAAGAAAAAGTGAATGATTTAGAAAACAGGCATTACTTTAAAAAAAAAATCAGAAAGATTGTCAATACAAAATGGAATGTTTCCTTTTGATAGGCCCCCCACAGACTCTAAGAGCAGACTAAGAAACCTGATAGCAACATTGCTAGTCTGAGACGATGACAACAAAATATTTGCTGCATACAAATCCAAAGGATCCCTGGACATTAATGGCAACAAGATTGTGATCTGCCAGGACTTCTCAACTTCTTTATTCCCCAAAAAAGAAAAAAACATTTCATGAATTTGCTCTAATTTGTACACTACTGGGGTAGAGCTCCCCTTTTTATACCCCGCTAAATTTAGGTTTCAAACGGAGAAAGGAAATGCTTTTCATAGAACTTTAAAGACGCTCAGGAATATTTCTGGTGACTCAGACACAAGAATGAAGCAGGAGAAGAATGACTATTGCCTGCAGAAAGATAGGTGGGCAAACCGATCCTGCTATCATCATTTATTTATTTAAAGGTTTATGGTTTGTTCATGGGATTTTTCACCTGGGAGAACTGACAGTAATGGACAATATTTCGGACACAAAACTCACAGCTACACCCAGAGCATTAATCAAATACGACAAATTGAGAAAGTTGAACTTCATTACATGGAATTTTATCAAGAGAAACTCTCCTAGTAAGGGAACCATCCAAGCAATATCCTATATGTGTGTGGTTTTTCTTTTTTATAAAATCAGACAATACTTTAAAAACAAAGTAGCTGGCGCAAACATAGTATAAAATCCTTTATATAGAAAAATTCAATGACAAGTTAAAAGAATTATCTCATAAAAAATTAAAATGTATATAGTCGCCTGTGTTTGATCAAAGCTTCTTTATTGAGATTGTATCCGCTTTCGGGGTTTGCGGTTTGGCGGCTGCCAGCTCGTTCCTGGAGGTCGGACTCGAGGAATCCCCATTGAAATACATTACTCCATGCATTTCAATGGTGGCGTTCTGCTTGTCCTCTCGGGCGCCACCTGCTGGTCTTTTCTGATATTAGGCCAAAACCACGGAAATCTCCATTGACTTGCATGGAGCTGCAATGGGGGCCTATGGGATGGGCTGCAAATGGGGATAGAAAAGGCGGGAAGGGGAACAAAGGGCCATAAACATGTTAATGCAATTCACCCTTTCCCTCCCGACCCGATCCCAGTGTATGTGTTTGGTGCACACACTGTAAAGGGAAAAATACATATAACCAGGGGAGACACAGTTTGCATTGAGGCAGGGGAATAAAAACACCATTAAACATTATAACAGTTAACCCCTCGCCTCCCATACAATGGTGGGGGTGGCCCTGTGGGGTGTAACCCCTTTATATGGGCCCACCCCCCTTTACATCGCAACAGGGACGATTTAGAGAGGAAATCTAAATTCTGGAGCGGCGATTGATGGAGCAAGAGGGTCGCGCCATTGACTTTAATGGCAGAGCGGAGGTCCCATTGAATCCAATGGCGGCGTGCGCCCATGCATTGTCTATGGCGGCGCCGGCCATTGATTCCAATGGGGAAAATCCGCGTGGCGTTAAAACGGCTAAGTCCGAAATGGTGAAAAGGTAAGTCCATATCTTTGGTTCTGGAGGGGCCAGAGGGCTGGGATTTGGGTGGCATGTAGTCAAGGTTCCGGCATGAATGCATGGCCATTCCCAGCCCTCTCCGAACAACCAGACGGAGTGTGGGCAAATGTGAAGATTTTTGGTTTTTCCATAGACTTCAATGGCGGCGTCTCCCAATTGAAAGTCTATGGCGGGGAACCCCATTGACTTCAACAGCGGAGCCGCGCCAATAACAGCCTATGGCGGCGGAACCCGTTGATTTCAATGGGGAAAGAGTGAAAGGCAGAGATTCATTTTTAAAGGGAAGAATCCTGTATTTTAAAAGTGTTGTAACCTGCATTTGTGTATCTCCGGTTCTGGGGGTCGCAGAGGGCTGATACTTGGCCACAATGAAGATACAGTGGGAGAAGGAGTGGCTCAGTGAGTAAAGACACTGACTGACACTGAGATTGCTGCAGGGGAGTCTGGTTCAATTCCTGGTGTCGGCACCTTGTGACCTTGGGCAAGTGACTTTATCTCCCTGTGCCTCAGGCAACAACAAAAAAAACATAGATTGTAAGCTCCACGGGGCAGGGACCTGTGCCTGCAAAATGTCTCTGTAAAGACAATTAGCAGCGCTATACAAGAACATGCTATTATTATTATTATTATTATTATTACACTTCCGGTAAGAAAAGCTGGCAAGTATCAGCCCACTGGGCCCAACGGAACCGATTATATTAATATGTGAAGATATTAAACTGTGAATGGTATTTTGGGTCTGGCATGAAAACGCAGAGCCCCTCTGCTATGTAAATAGGTCAGGAGGGCAGACAAATGGTCTAGCATAAGCCCTCTGATCAAAGGTTGACCGCTCTGATTGTATACACTAGGGCGGAAGAACAAAAGGCCTGAGTGGTCTGTAAGTGTCATAGTTCACACTTTCAGATAAGGGAGATTCTACTTCAAAGGACTCCACTAGCCAGCTAGGCGCCTCAAGGTTAAAGTATAGGATTGAGATTGTATATAAACGAGGCTCAGCCTATGTCCATTGTCTTTTGTGTCATTCTGAGATTGCTGTATGAACTGCTAATCAAGATTCCTGATTATTTCATCATTCCAATTCTAAGTAAGTGCCTATTTTGTCTGTTATTTGTATATCTCATGTGTTCACCTTTTTCAAGGAATAAATTATATTTTATCATATCTTAGTCGTGTTCAGTTCAACCCAGGTATTTTGGTGTATATTATAGCTTGTCATAAAGTTACCGTGACATCATGATAAAGTTTTTCTTGAATAATTGGGGAGCTGGAATGGTGGGCGGGGGTGCAAACCAAAGTTTTTAAAAATAGGTGTAAGTGACAGTTTTTCACCAAAAAAGGAGAAGGGAATTCACTGATGTAGGGGGATGGAAAAGTGCTTTGCATTAAATTTTTTAAGGATGCATTAGATCCACCACCGACTCCTGATGGAGCCGAACTGAGCTACGCTAAAATGCAACTGCTCTACTTGATATCTAGGGCCACGCCCCCAGGAATATATATTTTATTTCATGGCCGCCATTCTTATCTAGATGTACTCTGGGCAGCTGTGATACCAAAGTGGAGATCTACTGTAGGTTTTGTAGATTCTGACCTAAAATCAATCCTGCTCTACGTCAACCATCATGGAAAACTATTATACATAAAATACATTACCAAGGAAGACATAGGTTAACATATTATAACTAGCACATATGTAATGTAACATATTTTAAAGAGATACCCACCACAAGATCCCCCCCTAAGGGGACATTCACCACCAGCAAATCTTTTTTTTCTTCCCAAGATAAACTGGGCTATGAGCCAGAAAAAAATGCATCCATTAGAACAGCGGTGCGCAAACTGTGGGGCGCGCCCCCTTGGGGGGCGCAAGATTATGTAGGGGGGGGCGCGGGCTGCTTGCAGGGAAACCTGGGGGCGGGCAGAGCTGTGCACGGGCGGCCAGAAGCTCCGTGCTGCTGCTTCTATGTGTCTGTGTCTTGCAGAGGGGGCGGGGCTTCTCTCTGCACACAGACAGCCCCTCCTTCTCTTCCTGCCTGCTTCCCGCACCAGTTTTCAGCAGCATGGGGGGTTGGGGGATCGGAGCATGTCGCCCCCCCAGGAGAAAGTGTGTGTGTGTTTGTGTATTGAGTTTGTGTGTGTGTGTGGGGGGATTGAGTACCCCCGGGGTGTATTCAGCTTTGTCACTATCTGACAGACAGACGTTGAACTGCTGCAGACACTTAGAACACTTAAAACCAACTCCTGTACTGAACTAACAGACTAACTTTCAGGCGACTAACTTTAAGCGTATTCCTTTGCTACTATGACACTTCACCAGGGGTCTGAGGGCAACCTCCATGATAGTTATGGCAACCCTGCCTTCTTACCAGGATTTACTGTCAGCATGAGAGAGATCTGTACACCAATTTTACACATGGCTACACTTATTACTATGAAAAATCATGAAAATGCGTGAATGAAGCAGCAAGACATTTGTCCATCTCTTGTTATGTACAATTGCCCAATTAAAAAGTAAATGTTGGTGTACTGTTGAGCAGTAAAGAGAGCATGAATAGTTTAGAAAATGTAGCAGTTAGTCTCCAACTAAATAAAAAGTAAAAGTAATCACTACTGTAGTTAGCCCATATTCCTGGGACTACTGATTTCCTGGCCTCATAACAATGTAAGTCTCCTTTAATAAGTGGCAGTGTTAGCAGTAGATCAGGCCTGCACAACACACGGCCCCGTGGGCCGCATGCGGCCCGCCTGCACTCATTGTGCGCCCGCGGCGGCTTTTCCCCGTCCTCCTCCCTCCCCGCCGGCTCTCGCATCCCCGCGGCCCTTTCGTCGTAGACACCGCCAGCCAGCTCTCGGCTCTCCCCCCTGACCGTGAGCCAGCCTCATCCCCTGACCGGAGCACTCCCCCCTTCCTCCTCTCCCACGAGCCGCTCAGCTCACCCTCCCTCCTCTCCCGCGAGCCCGCTCTCCTCCTCCTCCCCCTCGAGCCTGCTCTCAGGATTGCACGCTCTATGCCTGTGCCCTCTGCCTGCGCTGCCATGATGTGAGGTGTAGGGGGGAAAGTAAGGTGAGGCGAGGTGCAGGAGGGAGTTGAGGTGCAGGAGGGTTATGAGTGCGGTGCAGGGGGGTTATGTGAGGTGAAGCAGGGGGTTTATGTGAGGTGCGAGGGGGTGGGTGAGGTCAGGGGGGGTGAGGTGAGGTGCAGGGGGGTTATGTGTGGTGCGGGGGTGTGAGGTGCAGGGGTGGGTGAGGTGTACTGGGGTGATTGAGGTGCAGTCGGGGGGGGGTGAGGTGAGGTCAGGAGGGATATGTAGGTCAGTGGGGTGTGAGGTGGGTGCAGGGGGGAGGTTGCAGGGGGGTGAGGTGAGGTAAGGAGGTTATGTGAGGTAGGTTCAGGGGTGAGTCTGGAGGTGCATGGGTGTGAGTGAGGTGCAGGGGGGTGACGTGATGTGCAGGGGGTGAGGTGAGGTCAGGGGTTATGTGATGGAGGTGCAGGGGGGTGTATTTGAGGTGAGTGTCAGGGGTTTGTGTAGGTATGTGCAGGGGGTTATGTAGCTGAGGGTCAGAGAGAGTGATGTGAGGTGAGTTCTAGGGGGGGTGAGGTGCAGGGGCTGGGATGTGTGGTGGTCTGCAGGGGGATATGTGTCGTTATGTGAGGGGGGAGTATTGTGGGTATGGTGAGGGGAGAGATGGATGAATGAGATAGAGGGTGAGTCCGCAAAGGTTGATGATGGGGGGGGGGGAGGTATGAGGATGAGGGGTGCTGGGCGAGATATATGAAGATGGTGAGTGCTGGGGAGATAGGAGGATGATGATGGGGTGCTGGGAAGAGATTGATGAGGGGTCGTGGAGGAGATATGAGGATGATGATGAGAGGTGCTGTGGGAATGAGAGATTATTGAGGTGATGGTGATGATGATGATTGATGATGATGATGATGATGATTGATGATATGATGATGATATGATGATGATTTTACCCGTGGCGGCCCGAATCTCTTTTCCTTGGAGCAGTTCGGCCCTTTTTTCGCTTTACATTTGTTGCATGCCTGCAGTAGACCATGCTGAGTATTAATTGTTCATGTGCATGTTCATAAAGTTCAGGACTAGCCTGTGTTTGTAAGGGGGGTCTTGACAGTGAATAGGCCGGCTTACAAGCCACCCCCGCAAGGAGGGGGTCCTTCTTTATAGTATAGAGTTGAGTAAGGGGTTTGGTTGGTTCTGGGATAGTCTTCAGAATGTGCAAATACGGAAGAGAGTTCTCCTGCTAAGGTTTGTTGGCAGGGTAGGTACATAAGGATATGGGATTCAGTGTTATCCTGCTGTCAATAACCCAGTCATACAACACCTGGCATAGTATTGAACATGGCTTTATAAAGAAGAAGTGTCATTGAGGTGCATCTCTGAAACCTAAGGCCTCTTGGCGGAGGCACTGACACCTAGAAAAACACAGTGAGTCTGTCCTGATGTCCTCCCCACACAATCGCAGAGATCTCCTGCCTCGTTACCACTCAGGTATGAAACAGCAGCCACAGTATACACCAGTTCCCAGATGGTGGGGAAAGAGGGCTACACTAGCAAAAGATAAGTTGTTGTCCCAAAGTAGACCATATATACATTTAAACAAAATATTGTTAGCTACTATATCCTATTGTAGTAATTTTTATTTACAGAACCCCTTGAAAATACAGATATGTCTAATGCAGTGGGGAGCAAACTTTTTATGCCGAGCCCCCTCCTTTTCAATCCATAAAATTTCTCGCCCCCCCCCCCCGCCTGATGTACATCAAAAATCACATGAAAAAAAAAAAACTCTTTATTAAACGGTATACAATATAAATCCAAATATGTTAATACTTACATTCAACAGCTCGCGCTTGCAAATTAGGCTGCGTCCACGCGCCGCTGAGACGGTGACATCACCAACTCTCCACATGAGCACACGGTGTCCTGCATAATTTTGCAAGCGTGGATGGGGCTATTTGTGTGTGTGGCTGTGTGTGTGTGTATTGACTGGCTCTGAGCGCACATCAAAGTCAATTTTGTTTGTCTCCCCAAGCGCCAAGCTTGGGAGAAGCGTACGTGCACAAAGGCAATCCTTTGGGGGGCATTCATCCACCTCTTTGCTACCCTCCCTTCCCTCTCCCCCCCCTTTTTTTTCTTCCTTCCCCTCCATGCTTTTTGCTGGCTATCCCCATTGTCATCCAAACTCCGACCTACAGTATTATTATTTTTCCCATTTTCATGTTTGTGTTTTCACAGTTTTTTTTACATTATTTCTGTACATTTATAGTGTGATTGATATAGTGGCAGCCTACCCTTTCACTTGCAAGGGATCGCAGCGAAGCGGTTGCCGCGGAGGAGAGCAGGAACACAGCGCTATTGCAGGGCAACACCGAGAAGGCGTTTGACTTCACCGTGCTCGGGCGTGCTCCTCCCCGTACACTCCCACAAGCACCTGCGAGTGCGCTGTCGCGGCCTCGACACACCGATCCAATTCATGGTTGCCGGCCACCGTGACTTACCCGTTTCACTCCACCTGAGGGGGGAGGGAGGGAGGAGAGCGAGGGAGAGATAGGAGGTATGAGATAGAGGTGAGTCTCGCAAAGGTTGATGATGAGGGGTGCAGGGGGAAGGTATGAGGATGAGGGGGTGCTGGGCGATATATGAAGATGGTGAGTGCTGGGGAGATAGGAGGATGATGAGGGGGCGTGGGAGAGATTGATGAGGGTGTGGCGGTGGAGGAGGTGGAGGAGAGATGAGGATGATGAGAGAGGTGCTGTGGAGAGATGATGATGATGGTGAGTGAGGTGATGTGATGATGAGATGATGATGATGATGTGATGATGATGAAGATGATGATGCTGTATGATGATGATTTACCCGTGCGGCCCGATCTCTTTTCCTTGGAGCAGTTCGGCCCTTTTCGCTTTACAAGTTGTTGCATGCCTGACAGTAGACCATGCTGGTAATTATATGTCATTGTGCATGTTCAATAAAGTTAGCAGGACTAGCCTGTGTTTGTAAGGGGGGGTCTATGACAGTGAATAGGCCGGTTACAAGCCACCCCAGGGAAGGAGGGGGTCCTTCTTTATAGTATAGAGTTGAGTAAGGGGTTTGGTGTGGTTCTGGGAGTCTTCAGAATGTGCAAATACGGAAGAGTTCTCCTGCTAGAGGTGTGTGCTGAGGGGATAAGGTATAAGGATGGATGGGATTCAGTGTATGTATCCTGCGTTCAATAAACCCAGTCATACCAACACCTGGCATAGTATTTGAAGCATGGCTTTAGAGTAAAAGAAGAAGTGTCATTGAGGTGCATCTGAAACCTAAGGATCCTCTTGGGACGGGAGGCAACTGACACCTAGAAAAACACAGTGAGTCTGTCTGATGTCTCCCCACACCAGCAGAGATCTCCTGCCTCCTGTTACCACTCAGGTATGAAACAGCAGCCACAGTACACACCAGTCCAGATGGTGGGGAAAGAGGGCTACACTAGCAAAAGATAAGTTAGTTGTCCCAAAGTAGACCATATATACATTAAACAAAATAGTATAGCTACTATATACCTTATTGTAGTAATTTTATTTACTAGAACCCCTTGAAAATACGATATGTTCTAATGCAAGTGGTGAGCAAACTTTTTATGCCGAGCCCCTTTTTAATCATAAAAAATCTCGCCCCCCCCCCCCTGCCTGATGTAATCAAAACAATACATGAAAAAAAAAAAACCTTAAAACGGTATACAATATAAATCCAAATATGTTTAAAATACTTACATATTCAACAGTCGCGCTTGCAAAATTAGGCTGCGTCCAGCTGCCGTCTGGAGAGCGGTGACATCACAACTCTCCAAGCATGAGCACCCGGTGTCCTGCATAATTTTGCAAGCGTGGATCGGGTATTTGTGTGTGTGGCTGGTGTGTGTGTGATTGACTGCTGCTGAGCGCACATCAAAGTCAATTTTGTTTGTCTCCCCAAGCGCCAAGCTTGGGAGAGGTACGTGCACAAAGGCAATCCTTTGGGGGGGCATTCATCCACTCCTTGCTCTCCTCCATCCTCCCCCCCTTTTTTTTCTTCCTCCCTCCATGCTTTTTGTTGGCTATCCCCATTTCATCCAAACTCCGACCTACAGTATTATTATTTTTTCCCATTTTCATGTTGTGTTTTCACAGTTTTTTTTTACATTATTTCTGTATCTATTAGTGTGATATATAGTGGCAGCCTACCCTTCACTTGCAGAGGATCGCAGCGAAGCAGGTTGCCAGCGGAGGAGAGCAGGAACACAGCGCTATTGCAGGGCAGACACCGAAGGAAAGGGTTTTGACTACGTGCTCGGGCGTGCTCCTCCCCGTACCTGAGACAGCACATGCGAGTGCGTCAACCCACCTATGTTGCCGCACCTGCATACCCTGTTCGCCACACGCACACATCTTCGATGACTGCCCGACCATGCACATCGTCTTGGCCGCCCCTGCGCACAGCGTCTGCAAAGACCGCGAAAACGTTTTAGTTAGCAAATGTAGCCCTACCAAGTACTCTGACTTCAGTATGGGCTTTGGGCTCTCCTGCTCTTGGTCTGTGGGTTGTGGAAGTTGTGAAGCATGGCATAGGATGAACAACACACGATATCACCCCCCACCTCTTTTTGACCGCCCTTTATGAACCTTCCCTCCCCTCTATGCCCTCGTCTCGTCCCTCTCCCCTCCCTAAAAATAGTGTGCGCGCCTCTTAGTGCCCCCCCGAGGTTATGGTTGCACCCCATCTGCAGTACAACACACACTCTCTCAAGAAATACCAAGGGGCACCACAGCCCAGCACAAGCAAGCAGCCACCACACACACAACAGGCTGAGCCACAGAGCACGGATTAATGGCGAAGCGATACGATCACACACGCAAGCCCCCGCTCAGACAGACCTACGAATGCAGCGGCGATCCGAGTCACAGGGGCAGCATACACAAAACACACGTACACGGATCTCTAAGCACACACTACTACACCGAGTGCGATCGACCAGCACACGAGCACACACACACAGCTACACACATCACAAACACAGCACAACTACACTACACACACACACACACAGCAAGCCCACACCCGCACCACAAGCAAACCCCCCCACACACACACACACATCACACAAGCCCCCCCACACACACACCCACGCAATCCCAACACCACACCGCAGCCCCCCTCCCTAACCAACACACACAAGCACCTCCCCCCACATCACACCACACCCTAAGCAACCTCCCGACACACACAACTCCAAGCCCCACACACACCAAGCCATCACAGCACCACACCACCACAAGTCCCACCACGCAAGCCCACACACACACAATCCCGCCCCACACAACACACTCCCACAAACACAATCCCCCCACACACAATCAAATCTCCACGCCACACATTCACTCATAAACACCACACAATCCCCCCCACACCAACAACACAATCCCCCCCACAAACAAAGTCCAGGGACCTGGCACAGCTGGTGGTCTCCCTTAGGGGAGAGGTGGGAGCAACTAATTAAGAGAGGAGGAACCTTCTGAATGGAGTACCTCAACGAAATGAGCGGCTAAGTACGATCGCTATGATGGGCAGTCTGCCTGGAAAGATGTTATTAAAGATGCCGAGTTCAAGACAACCTTCCTGTGTGAGTGGAGTTATTCGCCAGGAGGATGCACCGAGATGGAGTTCCCCATCAGATACTTCCCCCTGCTGCTGTAGGGATCCTGATGGAGTGGAGGTGCTGTACCGAATGTGAGTAGGACTCAGAACACTACCTCAGACGCCTGTCATGGTGTTATTCCCCATTACCAACCAGCGGGAGACTCAGGAGTCCTTTTGCCTGCAGGTGCACCACAACACACTTACATGTAATTGGGAGCAGATTACACCCACAGGGGCCAATATGAGATTGGGTGAGGGCCTGCAACCGTTACATTTTTGGAGGCACTGCTGAGAAAACCTTTCAACAGGACAGGCTTTTGCTAGGCCCACTGAGAAACAGGGAGAGTGTATGCTGCCAGTCAGTGCTGTGGATGGGACGGGACCTAGGGGTAGTCAGGAAGGTCGTGGCGACTCGCAAAGCACACCCTAGGGGCCCTGAGAGGAGTAAAGTGGGTCTGGAGACAGGGCTAGAGCTGTCCTAGTCACTTTGAGGCGGCTAGTTGTAGGATGCCTGAAGGGATAGCCTGGATAACTCGAGTCAGGAATTCTGGATAGGATCTGCGCTAGAGGTAGCCAAGAGAGGTAGACGCCCTAGTACTGCATGGGAGAAGCCAGAGTACTCTAGCCAGTAGCCAGAACACTTACCACAGAGCACATACTGGAGGAAGGTAGACACAGCATACACAGAGAGAGTGTCAGGAATCGGCGTTCTCCTCGCTTCCCACACAGAGCACCCCCTCTCCGCAGGGAGCCCCTGGACCCACAAAACAATCCTACCTTACCGTCCTCCACGGCTCCTCGCCCCTGCCGCCGTCGCGGGAGCACTCCTCTTGGCGATTCCTCTGCTCAGCGCCGGGCGCGCCCACGCCCTCCTGCACGCACACCTACACGTACGCCAGCCTCAGACGTTATGTGCATGCATTCCCAGCTTACAGAGCACACGCCTAACAGAGCACTTTTAACCACTGCTCCTGCAGTGAGGCGTTGCTCACAAGCATCACACAGTTTCATGCAAATCAATGATTACACTCAGCTGGGCTGTAACACCTCCCTCCTATCAGGGAGGACTCCTTGCAGTCCTCCAGGCCTGCCCCCTTTTCCCATTGGCCTGCCCAGCTTTATTATGCCTGTGCTTCCCATCACTCGTCGCTCGACATAGTTCTGTATGGAAGCATTTGACTACTCTCTCAGTGACTCCTCAGGTATTGACGCGGATTGGACGACTACCCCCTCTGGCTCTCGACTTCCGCTCTACTTGGACTTCGTGACTTCTGGCATCCCTGTAACACGGCTTATACCTTCGATCATCCGCAACTCTCCTATCCCTGATCTTGGCAACGGCAATAACTACTCCTCTACTACCGGTACCGGCAAGTATTGTCTTCATTACTATACCTGGCCTGGCAACATTAACACCACACTCCGGACGCGCTCCCTTTGCTGCGGGTGCGTGTATCCCTACGTCCCACCTCAGCACAGGGGACGGGTCTGGTCTGCGGGCAGCACCGGCGTAACAGAGAGTGAGCCTAGCCTGAGGTAGTAACATGAGTCAGACATACATGGGATACATGTAGGTGGTGCACTGGCATTCTTTATTGCATCAAGATGGCGGCTGCCCAGCAGAGAGGAGCACCATGTGCGATAGCAATTATCAAGTAAAGATGGCGACAGCAAGTAGTGAAGTTCCGCGTGGTGCGGAGAATCTAAGATGGCGGCCAGCGCCTGATGGAGAGAGCGCATGTGGTGTTTGTACCACAGAAGAACAGACTAACAAAGTGACTTTGGCTAGTTTGTTATGGAGTGGCGCCAAGGCTGTGGCCGTGCCGTTTTTGTCCTGCCTAGGATCCCGGGGTGCTACCCTGGAGGACAGTGTTGAGGACATTGTTGTTATGTGCAGAGTGGATGGAGAACCTAATTGCCAGACGGTGATCAACAGCCAAGTATCTACCTCAGTTGCTTATGTGAATGGCCGTGCAATCGAAGATGGCGGTTCCCGCTTCCCTGGGAGACCGCGAGGGCCGATTGAAGAAAATTCTGCAAATGCTAAGATTGCAAGGAGTTGGCCGGGATTGGCGCCAAATAAAGAACCCCACCCTGCTGGTGGTAGTGGCGCAAAAGCTGTGGCCGCGCCCTCCTGGACTGTGACAGGCTCAGCGCCAATCATGGGTCATCAAGTGAACCTGTGGGGCCCTCCCTTAATATCCATCAGGGGGAGGGGTCCCTGTATCTGCCAATTACGAACCAAGTTGGCTGAGGGAGGAGCTGGATGTGCGCTTCCTGCCCTTCAGTTGCGAGGAGCTGGTGAACAGGCGAGACCACTGTGCAAAGTGTCTCCTGTAACCAGTACAATAAAGACCGAGATGGACATTTTAGCTCACCCCTATACTTTGCCAGGTGGCTTCCTGGTAATAAAGGCGAGTGACACAGAAACTTTGCGATGCCTGTGCATGCAGTGTCGGTTGCCAGGTGGAGAAGCCAGTACCACGGCAAGGTGTCCCCAATGTGGCATACATTATCTGTGGGCCGTGCAGCCCTTTGTGTCTGGGTACGCCGTGGAGGCGGGAGGAGAGACAGCCAAGCTGATGACTGGAGCCTCGCCCAAGGTAAAAACGGAGAAAGCTGATCCCGGAGAATGGGGATCGTTGCTGATGATCGCTACGGAGAAGAAAGAAGTTGGGGCCTGCAACCGCAGCGAGAACCCGGAACCTCGTTGTCGGTCCCCTGTGGAGGTACCCTTGGCAGCATCCGAGTCTGTCTCGTTGGACGACGAGCAAGCAAGCCCGACATCGGTTGTGATGTGCCTACCGGCGGACCACTACAGCGGTGCTGGAAAAGAGTTGACACTTACCGGTGATGTAGCGGAGCAGAGTCTGGAGAGTCCGCGGTCACCTGCGCTGATGCGACCGGAGCGGATGAGTCCCACGACCGTGGCGACTCCCTCAGTGGAAGGCGGAGAAGAAACCATCACAAGCCGACAGAGCGGTGAGACATCCCCTTACCCTCCACAGGCTCCGATGGAGACGACGGCGAAGAAAGGCCTAGCTAAGGCCCAAGCGGAGCGGCGAGAAGAACCATCACTTCCGGCTGCGGATGTCGTTCTGGAGGACGAGGTTCCGGTGGGGAACCCAACCCAAGATGGCGACGCCTCCTCCCGCGAGATCGATGATGTCACTTCCGGCGGACACAGCGGAACCGGTTGGAAGATGGCCACGCCCTCGCGACCTGCCGTGCTGTACCAGGTCGTCTGGAAGGGAGAAGAGCAAGAGCTGGCAGGCCGTGCGGAAGCCTGGGAACCAGGAGACGGGTGAGCCTGATCCGCCCAACGCTGGTACCGGTCGAGGTATTGTCAAATTGTGGGTAGTGATGCTGCATCACCAGCACAAGTCCCCTTTTTATTCTGCCCTCGCCCATGGCCCAAACCCCTGCCCCCTCCTCATCCGGGTCCCTATCGAGCCAAAGGTTGTCTGGGGAGTCTCGGGATACCTCCGAGGAACGGACTGGGTCAAATCTGGACTGGGGGGATTGTTTTACTTCCAATGAGGGATCGGGGAGGGAAATAATTTCGCGTGAAATGTCGTCCCGAACAAGTGACACTGATTGTAATGCAAATGTAAGATGTAGGCCGAAGCGTTTAGGGTCAGCCTCTAGGTCCACAGGGACATCAGGAGTGTCTTCTGGGGGAGAAACGAAGGGAAGTGAGATGACAGTTACAGTAAAAGAGCAGGCAGTGGAGAAAGAAACCAGGTTGTGGGCTCCTATGTTTGAGGGGTATGAGGCCTAGTTGGATCGTACGTGATTCATATTAATAAGGAGTTACATAGTGAACCACTGGTGAGATGAGGGTGAGTAGTCAGATGAGGAGCGCCTAGAAGAGCTAAGGAAAAGGTGGTACGTTATTCAGAAGGGCGTAGTTCCTCCCCGAGGGTCGTCCATACTTTATGATGTGGTTGCTTCTGAGGAACCATTATCGTGGGTGCTGCCAGGCAGGGCAGGCAATAAGAAACTCATCCGTATCAGCAGGGCTGAGAGAGCAATAGTTGCCAGATATAAAAGAACTCATGGTCTGGAATATCCGTATGTGCCTGAGCCCCTCATGCGAGAGATTGAGGATAACAGGGATACGTGGTTGAGGGAGACTGTGGAGGATTATATTATGTCCAAATCAGGTGGTCACGCACAGTACAAGACTGAGGAGAGGATATCTTACCTTATGAGGGTATGGAGTGTTGGGCGCAACATCTTCATGCATAAGATGGAGTATAGGCCAGAGAATGGGCCACCCAGATCTTACAGCATTATAGCGAAAGATGCCAATGGGAGGGAAGTGCAGAAGCCAGACCCTAGGCACTTCTAAGCTAGATTCTCCTTAGGAGCAGTGCAGTCTTGCTGGTCAGGATGTAGCTGTATGTGATTATGTTTCTGATAAACAATGTGTGTGTTGTAATAATGTATTTCTATGCTAATATATTGTTATATTGTTGTGTGTTGCAGTGCTATCTGAAGGAAGGTTCCGCAAATTTAGATCCCAGCCGGGGCGTTGGGTTCCACCAGGGCAAGATTGTAGCCAAGTGTAAAATTGGTGTACAGATCTCTCTCATGCTGGCAGTAAATCCTGGTAAGAAGGCAGGGTTGCCAGTAACTATCATGGAGGTTTGCCCTCAGACCCCGGTGAAGTGTCATATGTAGCAAAGGAAGTGACAGCATGCTTTGTGTCCACTGTTAGTGACATAGAGGTGGGTCTTTCTGGAGTCTATATAAGACACAGAACTGCCTAAAGTTAGTCTGTTCTAGTTCAGTACAGGAGTTAGTTTAAGTGTTCTAAGTGTCTGCAGCAGTTCATGTCTGTCTGTCAGAGTGGCAAGCTGAATACACACGGTGTCCAGGGACCTGGCACAGCTGGTGGTCTCCCTTAGGGGAGAGGTGGAGAGCAACTAATTAAGAGAGGAGGAACCTTCTGAATGGAGTACCTTAAAGAAATGAGCGGCTAAGTACGACAGCTATGATGGGCAGTCTGCCTGGAAAGATGTTATTAAAGATCCCGAGTTCAAGACAACCTTCCTGTGTGTGTGGAGTTATTCGCCAGGAGGATGCACCGAGAAGGAGTTCCCCATCAGATACTTCCCCCTGCTGCTGTAGGGATCCTGATGGGGTGGAGGCGCTGTACTGAATGTGAATAGGACTCAGAACACTACCTCAGACGCCTGTCATGGTGATATTCCCCATTACCAACCAGCGGGAGACTCAGGAGTCCTGTTGCCTACAGGTGCACCACAACACACTTACATGTAATTGGGAGCAGATTACACCCACAGGGGCCAATATGAGATTGGGTGGGGGCCTGCAACCGTTACATAAGCATAGGTGCAAAAGTTTCCCCAAGGTTTTTACCCACATACTTTTAGCCATTTTGTTGCATAATTTTGTGATTTTCACCAAATGTATGGAAATATGTGCATATAAAAAACTTATAGGGCAAGTTCAGCATCCGTTCCCATGAGGGACAGTTGTCTTCAGCATTCTCCACACATGTATTGTATTGTATTTCCGTTGAATGTTTATAGGGGGCATCTGACCTTCAGGAGTGGGTAATAGTTAGGATGCTCGTCCTCACTGTCACAAGTCAGTCAGTATAATCATCACTTGACTCAATTAGTCAGACTCATCACTTGTGTTACTCTGTCAGTACCATTTATAGTACCAAGCTACAACTCTAATTCCAATATAATTATATTTATACTGTATATGTCTGTTCCCTATTAATGGTATTTGCAGTAAATAATCTCTAACAAATTTTCTGAAGAGAGCACCTTTTCTCAATGCGAACTTGCACTAAAGTTTAGCACATCTTATCATCACTAAGCCTTTAAGAAGGAAATATAAGATATTGATACACTAAGGTTAAAGAGCCATCTTCTATTTTATATCCAGGATTCCCAAGCCATTTCCAGAGATAAAGTTAAATTACAAAAATAATATACTAATTTAGGAAATTCACACAGGGTTGTGAACTCTGTTATCAATAATTTTAATAATACAACCTAGTCTAGAAGCTTTGGTGACTTTGCTGCTATCTCGAACGGTTTGGCATGACCCCATCGAACGGTTTGTCATTTGTGTTATCACGGTAGAAAGAATCTGAAACCTTCTCAAACCGTGAGGTAGGAAAATGCCAATAATGTTCGGCGTAACAGCAATGTGATCTCAGCTTTTTCCTAAGTTCTCCCCCTGTGATCTTCTTGCAATCTGTGCTGCACAGAGAGAGCCGCCTCTCCCTGCACAGCTCTCACAGGCGATCACAGTGTTTTTATTTACATTTGAATACTAGTGTGCGGGAGCCGGGGGTCTCCGGAGCTGTACCGCATTAATTTGAGGCCCGGGGACCTCCTGCTTCCTGAGTTACAGTAACGCGTAGCTCACCACAAACGAAGCGCGACCGCGGTGCTGAGGTAGGGGATTGGATAACGTTGACGCACAGCCACGCGGGCGCGCCTAGGATGTAGAGTAGTCGTTCAAGCCAGGTCAGGGTTATAGCTTGGAGAATGGTTAAGGTACTTGCCAGGTTCAGGAGCGGAGAGTTTCGGATCATCGTAGTTCGTAACCAGGTTCAGGATTGGAGTGTGTCGGATAGTCGGTGTATGTAGCCAGTTAATAGTTAATCAGCATGCAAGGCAAGGCAAGGCAAGGATTCAGGAACAAGGATGTGGCAAGGCACGGCGTCACAATGACTATGCTCAGCAAAAAATGGTAGCAGGCTGAGGGCATAAATAGGAGGAGCCTCCAATAGCCAGCCAGGGCGGAACCAGGAAGTAAGAACCGATTGGATGCTGGTGCACACAGGTGTGCCCTATGATGCAGCCTAATCGGGAATGAGGGTGGAACTGCTCGCGCGCCATCCCATGCGTGTCACGGAGGCCAGGGGGCGGAGTTTAGAGCATGTGTCACTCCTACGCCGGTTCCTGGGACAAGAGGGGGCGGGACCCGTCGCGCGCCGACCTGCATGCGTCACGGAGGTCAAGGGGCAGATCTGAGAGCGCGCGTCATTCTGACGGTCTTGGCTTTCCCCAGAGTGGGGGCGGAGCTTGACTCGCGCGTCAGCAGGGAGGCTGGCCAAACGCACACATCGCGTTACAGAGATGGGGGCGGGATCCGAATCCGCGGGCAGGTGATCAGAGTGCGCAAGGTCCGCGCGTGCATTCTGGGACCATGAAACCGCGCATCCTGGGTATCCGTCACGGAAGGTTTGTTGGGATGAGGAGATGGTCTGCGACCGCCAGGATGGCAAATCCTCACAGTTAAAGGCAATGGGGTGCCAGTATCTCCTATGCATTTAAATGTCCGTCACGTGACGCAGGATTTTAAAACACTGATAACCGATTAGTAACTGCTATAGTAATTAAGGGATTAACCCCACCTCACCTGCTACCCACCGGGTGGCCTAACCACCCTTCCGAGGGCAACTACTCCTAACCTCTATCCATTGATTGGCACAGTGGTACATCATGCCCATATAATATGGGCATGATTAGCCTTTATGGCAGTCAATAGGCAACCTAAAAAAAAACCTAAAAATAAAAAACAATCACCAAAAATAAACCAGAATAAAAAATAAAAAATAAACCAGAATAAAAAACAAATCAACAAAAATAATCTGTAATTACGTCAGAGAGATCTGTGGTGCGACTTCCGTCCATGCTCCCATGCAGCTACCAGTCGAATAGAGTGGAGTGCACATTGCAAGTGCGTGACATCTTCTAGCGATGGCCATTTCCTCTAGAGGTGTTTAGCAGAATGAATGAAGGATAATCCCTCAATAATCTCTTTTTCTTTAATACCAACAAAATCCATTTGCGGATTATACACCGCAAAATGGATTTTTGAGGGAAAATGTGCGAAAATACAGGAAACGGATTTGGGTGGATTTGCCCATCTCTAAACAGGAGTGGATGCAAACGCCGAAGCAGCCTCAGATAGAAAAACCCAATCTTAACAACTGAGGCCACTTGCTCGCATGTTGAGATTGGTCAAAAAGGATGCCGAGGTTACGAACCTTGGATACAGGCACCGGCTGTATACCATTGATTAGGGGCAGCTCGCAAACACCCTGTCACTTTCTCAATCGTCTTGCTGAACCTAAAATCATTTGTTCCGTCTTGTCAGGGTTGAGCTTCAGCCAATTCATCTCCTTCCATGCCACCACCTCATCTAAGCAAGCCATCAATGTAACACCAACCGTCCTTTGGTTGCCCCGATCTGGGTGTCATCAGCATACTGCTGGGACTTCAAACCATGCTTCTGGATGATCTTGCCTGCAGTCTTACTTCACATTGAACAGAAGTTATGACAGCACTGACTCTTGAGGGACCCCAAAGGTGACAGGACCCACCGATGACACATCGGACCCCATAGCCACCTGCTGGGTCTGGCCCTGCAGGAACAAGGCAACCCACTGTAGTGCAGTCCCACCAATAAACCAGTTGCTCACCACCCTGAAGAGGTCCGCTGGATGATTTATTGTGGTGTCGATCCTCAGGGCGATGTAGGATTTCTTTGAGCTGAAGACTGCAGACCTATTACCCTGTTGACATACCTTCAAGGCTGTCCAGTCAACATCCTGACAGGAATTCAACCACCAATGCTCTTTCCTTCGGAGAGCCTGCCACAGGTCCCAGAGGTCACAAGAATACAATGGTGCATTTATGGATCTGCGATCAGGCATTCTCCAAAGAGGCACATTCCAGAGCAAAAAGATCCCGCATCAGTGCATCAGAAAAGAAAAACAACAATAGATATGAGTAAAGGGATGTATACCCTAACTCAATCAATTTTTTGCTAAGTTGTAGTAGAATGATAGTTGGTGCCAGTGTTAAGTAATATAGGGCCTTATGCAGTAAGCGCCGAAAAGGCTTTTATCGCCATTTTCTCGCCAAAATTGCCATCCCAATTCAGTAAGCGCTGATAAATTGGAAAAATCGGCAATTTTGGTTCCCGATAAAAACTTATCGGCAGCCGGGTGCCGATAAGCCACTTATCTGCACTTTTTGAACTCTGCTGAATTCAGGTAGCCCCGATCAGATTTTCGCTGATGATCGGCACTCCAGAATTGAGATTTTGACGCCAATCCGTCCCGCCAACTAAAGTTGGCAAGTTGGTGGTGTATAAGCATCGGAAAGGTTGACACTTAGAAAAAATCAGGTCTTTTTCCTGGCTGGGATTGATGCCGGGGGTCTCCGGAGCTGATACCCATTAATAGCAGCACCGTAGCCCCCCGGCATGCATCCGAGGCAGGAAAAATGCATTTAAATGCCACTTCACCTTAGCGGCTAACCGCTAAGGCAATGAAGGGGTTAACCCGTTGTGCCAGGTTTATTGTGGGTGAAGGGGGTATTTGGCCCTTGTTGCTTGTTTAGGGCTTGCGGGGGGGTTGCGGGTGCACCTCCCGCTTACCTACCCGCAAGCCCTAAACAAACCACCGTTGGGGCCAAATACCCCCTTCACACCACCCCGCTACAAACAATAAAAAAAAAAAAACACACAAAAGCCCCACACTAAATAAATAATTAAATATATATATATAAATAAATAAATATATTAAAAATATATATATATATACAGTGTTCGACAAATCACCCAAAAATCTACTCGCCCAACCAAAAAATCTACTCGCCACCTAGTTCCGCCCCCAACCCCGCCCCGCGGACTCACATGGGCCTGGGGTATGAACCCTGTATGTAAAAGAATAAATCATGTATTTATGGGGGGCCACAGGGTGTGGGTAATGTATTTAATAAATAGAATGATGTTTATTGTGGGGCAGTGTATTGTTTTTATTGTGAGTACTGGGGGTGGGGGGAGGGGGTATTGGCCCCAAGGGTATGTGTGTAGGCCTCCCGGCCGGGTAGTGGGTGAGGGTGGTTAGGCCTCACGGGGGGGGGGGGGGTTGGGGGGGGGGGGTATGTAGGCCTCCCGAGTGGTGGGTGAGGGTGGGTTAACCCCTTAATGCCTGTAGCGGTTAAGGGGTTAGGGGACATTACATTGGATGTTTTTATTGTTGTTTCTGTTTTGCAGCATCGGAGGGGGCATGGGCAGGATGAAGATGAGGATGGCCTTTATCGTGGCAGCCGGACATGGGTGAGTGCTATATGTATTTAATGTATTTATTGTTCTTTATGTATTTTAAATGGACAAATGCACTATTATCCATTTGTGGATAATAGTAATTTTGCCCATGACTGTATTGTATGTTTTAGGGGGGGGGGGTGTATTTATTGTAAAGTATTTGTGTGGTTGTATTTTTTTTGGGGGGGGAGCACAGAATTGGTACTGCAGGCCTGCGGGGAACACCCGAGGGCCCCCGCCGGCCTCTAGTATCACTGCTGTGCACCCCAAAAATGAGATATATGTAATGGCGGTATAGGGGTTGTTGGGGGCACAGGGGGTGTATGTTGTGTATTGCAATGTTTATTGGGGGCAATTGTCCCCAATAAACATGCTATTATGCCTGAACTCCTTCATTGCCTTAGTGGCTATCCGCTATGGTAATGAAGCAGCATTAATGTATTTTAATAATATTGTGCGGAAGCAGGGGGTCCCCTGAGCTGAACCACATTGATTTGTGGCTTAGGGACCCCCTGCTTCCCGAGTTACAGGCCCCGGTTTGGGGCATCAGTTCCAGTGTCACCGCCATCTTTATAGCGTCCAAGACGCGACGTGGGCTCTATAAAGATGGCGACGACACTGGCACCCGATGCCCCTTACCGGGGCCTGTAACTCGGAAAGCAGGGCGTCCCTGAGCCACAAACCAATGTGGTTCAGCTCAGGGGACCCCCTGCTTCCGCACAATATTATTAAAATACATTAAGGCTGCTTAATTACCATAGCGGATAGCCGCTAAGGTAAGGAATGATTTGTTTATTTATATGTGTGTTTTACTCATAGTGTAGATGTGCAGGGGGTCTCCGGGGCTGAACCGCTTTAGTTTTAGGTCAGGGGGCCCCCTGTTTCCCGAGATACAGGCCTCTTTATGTGGTGCCAGTATCCCTCTGCTTTGTTTACATTCTGCGGTC
>CM071569.1:107281907-107521263 GCA_036426205.1 Ascaphus truei
CAATGTGGTTCAGCTCAGGGGACCCCCTGCTTCCGCACAATATTATTAAAATACATTAAGGCTGCTTAATTACCATAGCGGATAGCCGCTAAGGTAAGGAATGATTTGTTTATTTATATGTGTGTTTTACTCATAGTGTAGATGTGCAGGGGGTCTCCGGGGCTGAACCGCTTTAGTTTTAGGTCAGGGGGCCCCCTGTTTCCCGAGATACAGGCCTCTTTATGTGGTGCCAGTATCCCTCTGCTTTGTTTACATTCTGCGGTCATGTGATCGGGACATTTAAATGCAGAGGGATACCGGTACCTCATAAAGGGGCCTGTATCTCGGGAAGCAGGGGGTCCCCGGACCTGAAACCAATGCAGTTCAGCTCCGGAGACCCCCTGCACATGTACACTATGAGTAAAAGTTGTTTAGAAAGATTTTTAATGTGCCAATGTTTGCGCAGAGAGAGTGACGGATCTCTCTCTGCTGCAAACACATATCGGCAGAAATGCATATCGCCAGGCTATCGGGAGCCAGGCTGTTTTATCATCGGCTCATCGGCGTTTTGCTTTCGCAGTGATTCGCCAGGGATTCGGCAGGGATTCGGCCCTTACTGAATACTGCGAAGGCAAATCGCCAAAATCATGCCGATAGGGAACACTTGGCGATTGCACTTTTTCGGCGCTTAGTGCATAGAGCCCATAGTCATTAGTTGAGCGATATGATTAACTCCTATTGTGGTAGAAAACATGAGTTCCACGCTGTTACCTTAAGACCTTCCGGTTCAATCACTGCCGTGATGCGGGGGCAGATCTAATCGGGCTAAGGGCCAGTGTAACCTGGAGAGAATTGCAATGTAGTAGTATATTCATAAGAGTTTCTCTTACTCACGATCTTCACGAGAAGGAACATCCATGGATCTCTGGCATCGGCGTGCACGTGTCAGTGGAGGTGAGGTAAGTGGAAGGATTCCCATGGGGGAAGCAGGTAGCGGTGCACAACCACAAACGGATGGAGGCTGGATCACTTGAAAAACTTTATTTGTCTACCTTGACAAGACAATAAAAATCATCATCCAGGAGCAGGAGAGAACCCTCTAACACGTTTCGTGCATTAGCGCTTTGTGAAAGAGTGATTCTCCCTCCTGTATTGATGATACATAGTGCCGGTATTGACGCTCACTGTGTCTCAGCATGACTGCACCCAAAGAGAATGGGAAACCAAAACAAGTCATGCTGAGACCAGGTGAGCAGTGCATCCGGCAAAGGGTTCCGCTACAAAAGCAGCAAAGATAAATTGATCAGTAACAAAAACTACTTTCCACAATATTGTTATGGATTACAGTCACAGCATTGAGTGTGAGGAAGTAACCACTAATTATTACTACTATGTTTGGGTTGCCCACTTCCACCTACATACTATATTGTTCTGTATTTAAAATAAATAGTTTACATTTGTAGGCAAATTATGATTGTGACATGACTAGCATACCCTCTAACTGTACCTACTTAGCAAGTACCTGTTTTGTCTGTCATATACAGCACCTATTAAAATCAGGCATAGGTATTGTACCTATTTCTGCTTGCGTCTGAGTGCTGAGGAGCCTTGCACTGCCCGTCTTCCATTGCTTAAAGGTCGGAACCCTCAGCTACTAATTAAGGCAACTTGAAGCTCAATGGCTGATTTGATAAATGATTAACGTGTTACAGGGAAGTTATCACTACTATTACAGGGAAATGCAAGTTTTTCATTGGTGATATGATCTTTGCATATATTCAATTGCATGTTATAGTGCCTTCTTAGCAGCTGTTCACTTGCTTGTAAGCTCCTGTACCCCACATTGGTAAAGGAACTAAATTGTACCTATGATCGTGTGCTCAGTGTCTTCTTCTTCTTCTTCTTTTTCTTCTTCTTATGAAAAAGTTACTTAGCACCAAATTCTTTCTAGATACATGTCGAATACAGTACTGTCATGCTAGACATAGTAACTAGAGAGCACAGTATTGATTCTGCAATAGCAAGCCCTTGGTTCCTCTATTTGTGTATTCCAGAATGCATACAATATATATAAAAAAACACTACATATAACCCCCCATTTAAAAAAAACAAAAAAACAATACATATAAAAAAAACGATACATATAAAACCCACCCAATTAGATCTAAAAAAAACCCCAATGCATCTAAAAAAAATACCCCAATGCATTTAAAAAAATACCCCAATGCATCTAAAAAAAAAGACCCCAAATGCATCTACAAAAGACTCCAATACATCTAAAAAAAGAGTCCAATCCATTGAAAAAATTAAACAATACATTTAAAAAAAAACCCTCCCTAATACATATAAAAATACCCCCAAGGCCCCCAATACATATAAAAATACAGACTTACCTTGGGTCAAGCCGGGCCCGTTGTCTGCGGGGGTCTGACCGAGGTCGGGGGAAAATTGCTTCAGCGGCCGGCCAGTGCCCCCCCTCCCCCCAGCCAGCGGGGCCGGGACACCAGCCCCGGCTTCCCCCCCCCCCCCTCTTGGCAGCCCTGAACATAAGTGTCTTAGAGTTCTACAACGTAATCTACTGTACACAGTCACACACAATCTGTGGTCAGTTAATATAAGTGCTGACTGCAAATATCAGAAATAAATTTCTACTCTTGGTAACAGAGTGAAAAGGTCTCAAATAGAACATAGCTACTAATTAGTCTGCTTGTTGCAGAAAAAAACAAAGGTAACATACTGTAGGGTGGAGGAATCATAATGAACACAAAAGTTGCTGTGAAACTCCTGGCTGTTTAGAGTAAGAAAAAAAGCCCTCTCACAGCTGCAAAGACATCCTGAGTACACAGAAAAGTGGGTAGGCAAAATGTAGGTCAGGGCTTTGTCTTTTAATTTGATCTAAATTAAAATGTTTTTTCAAAATGAACAATGCTAACGATGCATTGCATGTTTCAACACAAATGGTGTTAATTTGTAGCAATTGTGTAGACTCCACTCACTCTTGGTTTCACCCATTATAGTTGCTAAATTAGACAGAGCTGGCAAGAAACCAAATGACATGGTGAAATCTCAGAAGTCTCTCCAGTATCCACACAGGAGAGAAGAAACTGATACTCTTACAATGGTGGAGCATTAAATTAAACTTCAGAACTCTGCATCAACTGGCTTCTGAAGGTCAACTAATGACTTTTCGGAGAGCTGAGAGGATGATATATTCAGTAGTCTGTGCGTTTCCTGAGCCTTTAACTCTTTGCACGTTGGTCAGCTGGTCCAGTGCAGAGGGGGTGCAGAACTTGAGGGGCTCTTCTCAGGGTGTGCTACCTTAAGCAGAGCCAGGATGTCACTTTGCCAATCCGATTGGTTTGTCAAAAAAGTCTTCAACTTACATTTATTTGACTAAAACTGCTATTCTAGTTGCTCTGTTCTGCAAACTGCATCTAAAAACTCGCATTTTTTTTCACACTACCTGAAGGGGGGTGAAATTTGTATTACAATTTTCAACCAGAGCTTGAAATATGAGTCTGTTAGAGAGAGCAAAGCCAATAAGTCAGACTGGGGATGGAGTTAGAACCACCTCTTGTCATTCCACTTCTAAAACAAGAACAAACCGGGCGTTTTGGCGGTTTAGAAGAAGCAGTTTGCAATAGAGAATAGGTTTTATTTTCTCATATTTCTTTCCGCTTCTTCTGAACATGTCAAAGCAATCATGTCTAGAGAACGTTGACTGTCTTTTTTTCCACCGCCTTTTATTGTTTAACAATAGTAAAACACTCGCAATTGGCAGTTACAGTCAGGTAGTCCCAGCCTCCCTGACCACAACTCTACATGTCAGTAGTGAGGTATACCTGCCACTGAGTGTACAACGGCCACAACCACCATTGCAACAACTTTGCTGTACAGTTCGAGAAGCTCCTTGTTAGAGAAATATTATCTACTTGGTTCAGCTGTCAACCCCTGAGATTCAACAAATTTGAATGGCATACAAGGTCATTAATAAAGAAGTTAAAAATCAGTGGTCACTGTGATGGTAGGGGTAGATTTGGCTGCATTTAATTAAAGGTTAAGCCTGCCATTACCCATACCATTCAAAGATATATGATGTAGTTTGTTATGTATGTACAGTTTATTATAGTAGTCCTATATATGTTCCTCTTAAAGTATGTGAAACAGTGATGTACAGCCCTGTTCAAGAGTGGGGACCTATAGGGGTTAATGCTCTCTTGCCAAATGGGCTGTAATCCCATCAGAGTTGGTATTGTAGGCCTGGACACTGTGATGGTATAATTCCCATTGTTGAGGAACCAGGGAGATGACCACAACCTGCTAAGTGGACATGCCCTACAAAAAAGCTGTAAACCCTGGGGCTGTATCTGTATTTTTTGTCTGTGGAAGGTGATTGTATCAGCATAGTCCTGGCCCACCTTCAACCCCAAGTAATCTCATCAACCAGGTCTAGGGCCATGTGCAGAGACCAGGAATTTTGTTCCTTCCCATACTACCTGGCATCTACCTGAATGGGACAGGGGTATAAGTACTTTTTCTCCCCATCCTCAACAGAGACATTCTAGACTGTATCTTCTTGGTGAAGGCTGTGGGCTGACATGGGCCTGGCAGAGCCCCTGTAAAGGAACAGCTGACAGGGAGTCAGCAGAAAGAAACTGAGGAGACCCAGTACAGGGGTCTGGAGCATCCAGTATTGCCGTGGTCTGTGTGTGCAGAATTGGCTGGAGCGGTTTAGAATAAAGCAACGGTGGGGAATTTAAAACTGCTAGTCAGTGGAGAGCAAGGAAGTGCTGCCAATACTACAGAGGACAGCGCTACAAGTTGGGAAAGCATATCAGGGTAACCATCCGGATGTGGTCCTAGGACTTTAGGTTGTTCCCCCAGTTAACCCAGTTGGGTGAGTTTGTGTGTGTATTTTATGTACTGGAATCTTGCAGAAACTTTTTTCAATAAATTCACTTTTGTTCAACTCTGCAATTCTGTCTAGTTTATTGATCCCTGGTGTAAATTGTCCTGGTCCCCCGTGACAGTCCAGTACTGAACCTTGAGGTACATCACTCACAACTTTAGCCCAACCTGAAAAGTTTCTATTTATGACAACTCTAGGTTCCTTCAACCAGTTTTTAATCTTATTCCAAATATTGTTACCGAGACCAATTTCCTTTATTTTGTACACTAATTGTCATCTTCTAGCCTGCGGTACCCATGCTTGGCCACCGAGATTGCTGCCACTCTCTCAATGTCTTGTTCTAGCCTGCAGTGCCTATACTTGTCCACTGGGATTGCTGCTGCTAAACTAAGGAAAATTCCAGACCCTGATACCTGACACCTCTGCACCACCTTTGCACTCCCTTTCCTGTTCCTCCCTTGCCTGTTTATACTGGTTCCTCAGCTCTTGCTAGGTTCCTGTGTTTTCTGCTGTGCTAGCTATTGCTATAATCCTGTTCCAGTCTCCTCGTTGCCGACCTCTGCTTGTTACCTCACTACGCTATCTGCCGCCTGCCTCTGACAGACAGTGTATGCTTCCAGAGCAAGTGCTGAAGAGAGAAGGGCATCAGAAATTAGGGGTAGTCAGGAGAGGCAGTCCGCTCGCAAAGCACACCCTAGGTGCCCTAAGAGGGTGATGTAGAGCTGGATACAAGGCTATCGCTGTCCTAGTCACCTTGAGGCAGATAGTTGTAGGATGCCTAGGGGTTAGCCTGGTTAACTTGGGACAGGAACTTCTGATAGGATCTGCACTATGAGTGGTCCAAAGTAGGATGACGCCAAGTACTGCAGGGAAGCCCGAGTACACTAGCCAGTAATCAGAATACACACCACAGAATACTTATATTGTTCTGCAATTGTTTGCAGTATGCACATGAGAGTTTTGCCTAGCCTGGGGTATGCCATGAGTTTTATCACTGGTTAGAGCTAAAGTTGAGTGTAGTATGTACCAAGGAACGAGTTGCCCTGAAGGCAGTGAGAGTAGCGCTATCGTGAGCGTAGTGGGTTCAGCAAAGATGGCGGCTGTAGGTACATGTGCCCCGTTGTGACAGGGCTGCTTGCACTTTTATAGAAGTTAAAATGCATGTTTGCTTTCTGGCATCAAGTGCACCATTTTATCTTTCTTTCTTTCTGTTTCTGTCTTTTTTTTGCTGGGCCCAGCAATCTTTTTTTGTTTCCTTTACCTGAAACTTTACTAACCTGTTAATGTGGTGTACTGAGGTCAGTCAGTACAATACAGGTCTGGTTGGTGTTAAACACAGTTTGATGTTACACAGCCATGGGCAGTCTCTGTTTAAAAGGAAAAGGGCGTTTCCTTCCTGCATACCATCCAGGGTGGATTATACCATGGTATGGAGGGGGAATTAAAGTAAGTGATACTGAATGTCATTTATTTTGCATGAGTAAAGACATGCATGGGATGTTTGTAAAAGGTACTGTTTTGGGGCTTGCTATAGAAAATTATATGTTGTGTGAAGTGTATTATGTTTGCTAATTGTGTACGTTTTGGGACACAACTCCCCTGTGTGGTATACTTAATTTGGTTTGGTCCAAATTAACCAGTAATAAAAGGGAGGGGGTTTCTTTCCCTGGGGGTCTGCTGCACTCCTTGTTGCTGTGTGATAGGAGGTTGTTCTTTTTCTGCACTCCTTGTTGCTGTTATGTCATATGAGGATGTCTGTGGAACTTCAGTGAAAGGATGCAAACTTTCTAATGCAGATATTGCTGGCTACTTTCTGTATGGAGACATCATGCTGGGGGAACTGGTTGTTGTACACCTGAATGTGGAATACCTAATAAAAAGAAGGTTCAGAGAACAGCAAAAGCCTCTTCCATTCTTCCCAGGGTCTGATGCTGCGGCTTCTTTAAATAAAGGCTGGGACGCAACCTTTCACATATGGTGGCAGAGGTGAGATAATTGATGCTGTACCCAACATCTAAACCCTATGGTCCCCGATGAAAAGGACCCAAAGGAAAGTCGCAGCTCGCGCTAACAGACGAAGATATCCAGGTGTCCTGACCAGACAAGGGCTGATCGAGCAGAGGAGATTGGTGCAGGGCGTGGAGGTAATTATGGAGGATGACGAGGGATTGGAGGCCACTGAGGACACTGGGGACGTTGGAGCCAAGCCCAAGACCCATACAGTGGAAGCAGTTAAGACTGGAGCGGAAGGAAAGGAGGACCTTCTGAAGTGGCTGGTGGTCCAACAGGCAGAACAAGAGCAGCGGCGACAGGAGATGGAAGAGAAACAAGAGCAGCGGCGATGGGCCACACAAGTAGACCAACAGGAGAGACGAATGGATGATATGCAGCAGCGACAGACACAGCAGATGACGGACATGATGAAGCTCCTTTAATCAGGAACCATAACACCGGCACCTGGGCCTATCATCCTCAAAGAGATCGGCTTAAATAAACTGAGCCCTGAGGATGACATTGAAGCTTTTCTCGTCATGTTTGAGAGGGTGGCCAGAGCCATTCAGTGGCCAAGATCACAATTGGTAATGAGGCTAGTGCCCACACTGACTGGGAAGGCTCAGATGGCCTACAGTGCTCTAAGTCCAGGGGATGCCGAAGACTACGAGATGGTGAAAGAGGCCATTTACAGGCGATATAACATCAACCCGGAGACGTTCAGGCAAAGATTCCGCAACCTCCACTATAATCATTCAGAAGGACCACGGGAGACTTATGCCAAATTGATGGATCTTGTGAATAAGTGGATTGGGCCGACCGAGAAGACAAGAGAAGAAATTTTGGAGCTATTTGTCCTTGAGCAGTTCCTGGAAATTCTGCCACCAGGTGCGCGACTGTGGGTGCAAGAACATCGACCCAAAACTGGGGATAAAGCTATAGACCTGGCTGAGGACTATTTGGCAGCTCATCAGGAACGTGAGAGAAGACCAGTGGTAAGATCTCTTCCCCCCTCATCACATGCACCAGTACGGGAATCTTCATTTAGACAGGGGGCAGGGCGGAGCTCACATATACAGGATGCACGAATATGCCATCTCTGTAAGAAACCAGGACACATAGCCAGATATTGCCAACAAGGGAAGAATGGGCCAAGTACTATGATCACCAATGTTGGTGGATTCATTAAGGAAGTGACCATTGGAGGGAAAATGGTGAAGGCCTTCATAGACACTGGGAGTGAAAGTACTTTGGTAAAGAAAGGACACTTTTCTAAAGGGATACCAGTGGGCTCTCTGAACATACAATGTGTCCATGGACATTATAAGCGGTATCCAATCATTCCGCTGCCTATCACCGTGGGTACAGTTACACATGTAGTACAGGCTGTGGTAGTAGAAAATATGCCCTACATGGTGATTCTGGGGCGGGACTTTCCAGGTCTGTTAGGACTATTGACACACTGTTCAGCAGTTACAACAAGGGCCCAAGCGAAGAAGCAGGCTGAAAAGGAGAAGGACATGTCTTTGAAAACTTCTTTGGAGGGGCTTTTTCCTTTTCACCCAGAGATCTATGGTGAAGAGGGGAGAGACAGGAAATCCCGTAGGCAAAAAAGAAAGGACAAAGCACTCGGTCCTAGAGAATTAGGGGTGCAGGACTTGGACGAGGTCAATTATGTTTGGGGCAAGAATATTGTAGAGGCGCAACAGCAGGACAGCTCACTAAACCCTTTTTTTCAGCAGGTGGTAACTGAAGAGATGAGCGAGTTTGGGCCTATACCATCATATGTATTGCGGCAGGGTGTATTAACCAGGGTCCGCAAGGATCCTCAATCTTCTTTGCAGGTGGAGCAGGTCATGGTGCCAAAAGTCTTTCGGAAGGAAATTCTACGGCTGGCACATGATGTTCCCATGGGGGGTCATATGGGCAGAGACAAGACCTTATGTAGAATATTAATGCATTTCTTTTGGCCTAAAGTACATAAGGATGTGGGAGAATATTGTGCCTCTTGCCCTATATGCCAACGGGTGGCCCCAGTAAACCTCATGGATCGGGGGAAATTGATTCCTATACCGGTAGTTGGGGAAGCTTTTGACCGGGTGGCCATGGATGTGGTGGGTCCTTTACAAAAAAGTTCTAAAGGTAATCAGTATATACTGGTACTATGTGATTATGCCACCAGGTATCCAGAAGCAATTCCCTTGCCCATTGTTACTGCTAAGAATGTAGCGAATGCTCTTATTCAAGTATTTGCAAGGGTAGGAGTCCCTCGTGAAATGCTCACGGATCAGGGATCAAATTTCATGTCAAATTTAATGAAAGAGGTGTATCAATTGTTGGGAATCCAGACCCTACGTACATCCCCATATCATCCCCAAACTGATGGTTTAGTAGAGAGGCTAAACAGGACACTAAAAAGGATGATTAGAAAGGTGGTAGGTGAGCAGCCTAACAAATGGGACCAGTGGTTGCCTTATTTATTGTTCTCATACAGGGAAGTACCACAAGCCTCA
This sequence comes from Ascaphus truei, assembly GCA_036426205.1. NCBI lineage: Eukaryota > Metazoa > Chordata > Amphibia > Anura > Ascaphidae > Ascaphus > Ascaphus truei. Next base: position 107,291,301 of record CM071569.1, read on the forward strand.
ACAGGATTTTCCCCGTTTGAGCTACTTTATGGAAGGCAACCCCGAGGTCTGCTAGCATTAATCAAAGATTCCTGGGTGCAGCGGGATCCTTCAAGGGATAATGTAGTAGGATATATTACCCAGATGAGGGAAAGGATTATCCGGATGTAGGATCTGCCTAATGAAAATTTGAGGGAGGCTCAACAACACCAGAAAGTGTGGTATGACAAAAAGTCCAGAGATAGGGTATTCCTTCCTGGGGATAAAGTGCTCCTCTTGTTGCCCGATAGAGAGAATAAACTGGTAGCTAGATGGCAAGGTCCATATATCATTGTGGAAAGAAAGGGGGCTGTGAACTACCAAGTAAGCATAACAGGAAGAAGGGACCAGTCTATAAACCATGTTAATTTGTTAAAAGCTTGGAAAGAGAGAGAAAAATTGTCTTTGATGGTCCTGAGAGAATGTGAACCTGATATGGCAGGAGAGGCATATCAGAGATTGCAGTTGGAAAGTAAGGAAGACGCAGTAACGTCTGGGGAGGAACTTTCAACAAAGCAAAGGGATATGTTAGAGAGCCTAGTTACTCGGTATGCACATGTATTTACGAAAAGGCCAGGACGCACTACACAAGCAGTTCATAGGATAGAGACTGGGGATGCAAGACCTATACATACCTGCCCCTATCGTATTCCTGAGAGGCAGAAAAAGATAGTGGAATAAGAAGTGCACCAAATGTTGGAAATGGGGGTTATTGAGGTTTCCACCTCCGAATGGTGTTCCCCAATAGTGTTGGTACCTAAAAAGAATGGAACAGTACGATTCTGTGTAGATTTTCGAAAGTTAAATGAGGTGGCGGGATTGGGTTTCAAGTGATGAGGGTTCTGATGGGTAGATACCATGGTCAAGTCGCATACCTATACCTAACCCCACTGTGTTTAACCCTACACCTTGAGGTAGGACCAGAGGGTCCAAGTCTTCTGACAAGGAGGGTCCTGTAAGATCTAAGGCACACAGAATGATTCCCACAAAGTATACAGATGTAACAGTAAATGTTCACACTCCACAGATAGAGAGACATCTGGTGTTTCCTCAAGAGATGAGTCAGAAGAGGGTATGAGTGTGTCATCCTGATATGAGCACCGAGACAAATGGTGGGCACCCTTATTTATTTGAGGGGTATGATAAAGGAAGGGACCGTACCATGTTCGTATTGATAAAGAATGATGTGGTAGATCACTGGTGGGATGTAGGCACTTACTCTAAGAAGAAGGTTGCCGAAGAACTCGTTAAGAGATGGGTAGAAATTAACCGAAAGCATGTGACACCAAAAGCTCATCTATACTTTATGATGAAATTGCCCCAGAGGAGCCTAAATACTGGGTACCGCCAGGCAAGGCTGGGAACAGAAAACTCACCAAGTTAAGTAGGGCTGATAGAGCTATTGTAGCAAGGTACAGACAGTCGCATGAGTATCAGTTCCCTTATGTACCAGAGCCTATCATGCAGGAGATCGAAGATCAGAGAGGTACATGGCTCAGGGACGCAGTCATTGACTACCTGTGGTTAAAAAGCAGTAGTGCTGCGTATCACACAGAAGAAAGAATCTGTTCTCTCATAAAAGTATGGAGTACAGGGAGAAACATCTATATGCATAAAATCATGTATAGGCCGGAGAATGGACCTCTGCAATCTTACTTTGTGAAGGTCATAGACCATAATGGATGGGAAAAAAAGAAGCCTGATCCCCGCCATTATTATTAGTTGTGGGTTCTCCATGTTGGGAGTTTCCCTTGTTATTTCACCATCCTAGGTGGTATACAACCTGTAATGTATGTATGAACACTGCATATTTATTTGTATTTGTATAGGTTGTCCACCTGCAGGATGGCCCAGCAAATTTGGTCCAAGTGGGGACCATTGGATTGCACCTGAGGGAGAGTGTAGCCCTGTGTGGTTTGGGCTATAGGTCTGCCCTCCTCCTGGCAGTAATCCCTGTGTAAGGACAGGTTGCCTGGAACAATCATGGGTTTTCCCCACTTCAGGCAGTACAGTGAGTCAGTGAAGGCAGGTCATCAGGCTCTGTGTCCAATCAGAAGACACAGTGGCAGTGCCTGTTGGAGCTACTTAGTGTACTGCCACTTCCTATTTAGAGAGTCTGTCCCCAGAGTGAGAGGGACAAGGGTGACACAGACCAATATGCCAGGACTGGCAGGCTTGAAGCCTCCCTATGGGGAGTGAGAGTGTGCACCCCATACTGTGAGTGAAGTCAGGGACATCCTGGAGGAAGACAGCCTGCAGTGTGATCTGGCTGCTGAATAGAGAAGACCAATAAAGACTGCACTGTTACTTATACTCCTGCCTGAGATTGAAGTGTATCGGGAGGAGGGGAAAGGATATTCTCTTGTAGATACTTCACCCCATACAGCTGGGGGCTGCAGGAGATGGAGGTGCTGCACCAGTAGAAGAGACTGAGGCATAATCCCAGAAGCCTGTCCTGTTCTCCCCCATGTCATCTCGGGACTCAGCGCCCCCTGTTGCCAGCAGGTATGCACCACACAAAGACATGTAGCCTGAGCATTAGATTCCCTAGGAGACCCTATCTGAGATTGGAGGGAGTGGGGGTGAATAAGGGTTACATAGGTAATGTAGGGAGTATTCATATAGTAACAGCAACCTAATATCAACAGCATATTATTATGCAAGATATTTTTTACATAAGTGTCACTTAGATATGGACGATTCTGAGTTGCTATGAGTATAACAATTTGAGACAAGAATATTAGTACTTTGTTCGATACCCAATCTCAGTAGCATCCGATCACCACTTTTTAATGGGAATTTTTCTTTTACTCTACCCATTGTATATATTCACTTTATTGCGTCATTGTCCTATATTTGTATAAATAAACATTTATTATTTTCTTGCCCAATATAGGGCTTTTACTAGTATCTGTCCTCCTACAGCAATGGGAGCAGTTACTATATGGAATTTGTACTCAATAACCATCTAACAATTATGTCTGGGACTATTTAGCCCCATTATTCTGTGACAATATCCTGAGTGAAGTGAATACGGACCCTAGGGAGATTTTGACAACCCCCTTCTCTTTGTTCTAGTTATCAGTATCTGGTAAGCCCATGTGGCTTCTTAAAATGAGATCGTCTTTTTTGGCAAGGGATAACCGGAATGCCAGACTTGTAAAGTCGTAGACATCTGACTGGGCGTAGATAGCCCATCAGGTGTTATATGACCTCAAATGAGGAGTTTTCCATCTGGATGTCACTCCTCTTGCCTCGCTCACTAGAAGCACTGGACCTGGTCTTTTTCCCAGGTCCCAGTTCACCGGTTCTAGAATGAGGATGAACTGCCAGCTACATTCTCCATGTTTGAAGGGGACCATTCTGTTATCTGTACAATGTCGGAGATGGATACTCTTCCTATTATTAGGAATAATCAATCAATTGCCAATCTGGATGCCAACACACCCAGTGGGTTTCCTTAAGGAGTTAGAAGGAGTAAGTCCAATGTAATATTTCTATATGCTCTACAGTGAATAATCAAGGTAGGCTTTGTCTCAGTATACAAAAGGAAAACCGCAGGATGGAAAAAACGATTACCAGGAAATATATTAAAGCAATCAAACTTACACACTATTCATTAGCATATGATTCTGATCATATTAATCATGCATTTGGGCAACACCTCCTAATCAATATTATAATTTCAATTGTTTACTAGAGTTATTTTTACTCTCCCTCTATCAAACTAGCTTTGTCCTGTTCCAAAATAATTCAGTTTTGTCTCCTCATTGTCAGTCTAATCAAAATAGATTACCAATCTTGACCTTGATTTTACCAGCTTACCAGCTCTGTTCTATCCTTATCTTTGTTTTACATTAAAATCATGCTACTGAAACATATTACAGACATGAGGGGCCCTATGAAAAAGTTAGAATGCTTGAGATCTTCCTTCTGCAACTAGAAATTACTAATACTGAACTAATGGTATCACCACAACACAAAAGAATAGCAACATAGATATATATAAGTAAGATATTCATTATGTGCTCAGTCAATCAACTGTTTCCTGTCCCCATATGGTACCCGGTAATGAAGCAGAGTTGCTACCACAAGCCCTATGCCAGCTACGGGCATCCACTATTTTTTCCCCTTGAGATTTCTTGTGTTTAACCACAAATCTCCTTTCTTCCCTTAATTTTTTCCCTCGAATAAGGTTTACAAACAATTTGTGCTAATTTCCAGAGATGGGGTTCCTCCACAGAATTGTCTGATAAAGAGGAGCTGATAGGTCTTCTAACACTGAGGTTTTTCTTTTTAAATGGCATTTACTTCTCTGAACCTGATATGTCAGAGGAAAACAATGTTTTGAGGCACGTTTTATACTTTTGTGCAGAGGAAATGGAGAGAGACTCCCTGGTAAAAAAAGCTATGGATTCTGTAGCAGTAACAGAAACGGTATCATCCTTTTTTTCCTGCACTGAGGAAAAATCTGCCACCCCCGGGGTGCATTGTCATGTGTCTTGTGTGCAGACTCATTCACATGACAGGCAGTCGCAACTGCTGTGGCCTTTTTACCTGCTGCAACTTTTTGGGGAGGGCTTGCAAATACCACCATCTGCTGCTAGATGAAAAGCCTCTCAAAGAACAACATACTGTAAGATGGGAGTGATTTGTATCACATTTGATTGATGCCCAAAGGCCCAAAATTAGCCCAAATCAGTTAGCTAGATTCCTTTATAAGAGCAATAAATTACTGTTACATTTATCAAGGAGAAAATAGAAGAAAAGGTCACTAAAAAGTGTAATGAACAGAAAATGAAGAGTACTGTACCTGTTTTAAGTGCCCAGCTGGAGACTGCAGCCTAATCAGAGATAAAGCAGTAGGATAAAAGAAAAAAATACAACCTATGATAGACAGAAAAAAACTGCATGAGCGTAAGGTTGCACATTTAATTTGGGAGTTTGGGAAGTGTCCGTAGATCTTTAAAGGGGAGGCTCCTGGTGCATAGTTATTATTTTGTTTTTATCAAGATTTCCCTAACACTACTACACAGTACATTACTTTCACCAGTTTTTTCCCCTGTTCACTGATTTTTTTTTCTACTGTGTATTTTATTTCTATAAATATGTAGCCATGGCTGGGTATGGCTACTTTTCTGCCCTAGGGCTGGCAGTAAACCCTGGTACTATCAGGTTGCCAGTAGGTGGTATGGGGTTTTCCCCCTTCCTATGGTACTGCACTTGGGTGACAGCAGTGGGTGGTACATCCTGTTGTAGCTGGGACAACGGGGTGCCCGCCTCCTGGCTGTACTTAAGGGCAGGATCGCTCTAAAGTTAGTGCTTCCTTCCCCTCTGAGGAAGGCAAGTCACATAACTGGAAGCCTGAGATTGGGCCCTTCCCATGCACTCTTCCCTCCGGGGGAGAGTGAATGTGGACCATGCCTCTGCCTCTGCTAGGAAGGTGGGGAAGAGCTAGGACAGCTGCGGGTGCCCTTGGTCTGTAGTGACGGTCCAGGGACCTTCATCCGGTGAATCATGAGAGACTGTATTAGGCAGATCCCTGCCTTGTTCCTGTTATTACTGAGTATAGTAATAAACCCGTTTCTGTTTGCAATATACCTCCTGCCTGGTGTGTGACCTTACTGGGGGGAAGAGGGGAAGAGGTAATAAGTTCTACAATGGAAGATCGCCTTCAGTTCCTGGAGTCTACGGCAGATGGAGGCGTTGCACTGCTAAGGAGATATGCGGGGCATGAACCCCAGAAGCCTGTTCCTGTGTCCCCAATACCATCGGCGGATTACTCAGCCCTCCTGTTGCCTGCAGGTTTATGCACCATACACCATGTAATGGCCCCTATCTGCAATTGGGTGGGGGAAACACAGTTACAAATAGATTCTAAAACCTGCATTAATATGGTTCACCTAGGGGTAGATTCACAAAGCTCCGTTAAATCAGGGCAAGTAACGTGACGTTACCTAAATAGGTAACAGAGGTTAGCTTCCCTAAGTTTAACGGAGATCCACAAAGCTAAATGTATGCAACGACAATGGGCCCTCCTTTGCATATGGCTAACACGGTATTACCCAGCTAATGTTGGGATAAGACACCCTGGCTTTAGCTGCCAGTAACGCTGCCTCATGTTAGCTATATGCTTAGGAAGCATCTGTATTTCCCATAAAAATTAGTCATTAACCCATTTGAATCCATAGGGGTCAAGTGGGCATGCCTTATGCATACCTTTATGGTTACTAAGGTAGCCAAGTGGTTAATTCAAATACCCTAACTACCTTACTACACATTGTATGACAGAGAGGTTGTACCTTTGCATACAAGAGGTTAACTGGCCTCGTTAACACCCTGGGTGGCTAACCACCCTCCTGGGGGCACCCAATAACCCATCCCCCCATCAAACCGAATACCCCCTCTACAGTACTGGACATAAGTCCTACTAGCCAAAAGTGGCTAATAGGGATAATATGACATCCAAGAAAAGTTAACATAAGGGCAATACTGCCATAGTGACTAGTTAAGGTTCTATCAGTTGGAGTAGGTCTCACCCTTTGGAATGCAGTCTCATTTTAGCTCTCAGTGCCCTCATCGATTTCAGCTTATCCTGTTTTGGTAACTAGACCTCATCCATTTGAATGCTTTGATTTTTAAATTGATTTTAGTATGGCCTAAACAAGAATGAGGGAACTTATTGTAGATGCGCTGGCTTTTACTTACTAATCTGAGTTTGAGCACTATTGCATTGGATCTCCTACTGTACTCAAGTCAATGTGAGTTTCCATGCAATAGCACTATAATCAGCAATATCAAAGTTTAATAGATACTGTAACCCACACAAGTCTATCTCTCTGTCCTTCTGATTGCAAGTTCTTCAGTGCAGGAATTATTTCTCTTTTAAATGATATCAACTAATATATTAATCAACTAAAAATAGAAGAGCACATAGAGGCAACTCTCATAGCGTACACAATTTATTCCACAAAAATAGAACGAGATAAAAATAATGAACAAGTGCTTACTATTGCAAACACATACTGTACAACATGGTTAGGTCTATAAGAATCACATCATGGACCTCTAGGGTCCAGCTGTGCACACCTAGACTGCGTTTCACTGTCTCACTCAGCTGTCTGCGCTCACTGCGCTCTCCTCTCCAATCTCCTGCACCTCAGCACCTCCCCTTGGGGCTCTCACTCCCAAGATGGCCACCGGTGATTCCCAAACTCAACGCTCATTAGCTGGATCACCCTACGTGTTTCGTGAAGATGTCTCACTTCCTCAGGTGCTTCTAGTCAGTGCTGTTAGTGTGTGTGTGTGTGTGTGTGTATATATATACTCTTAGTTACAATCATATCCTCCCTTTCTATTGAATCAACCTTCTTAAACACTGTCTCGATATTACTTTTATTATACTTTCTATTCAGGATCCAATCACTCAGCTCTTCCGCTTGCTTATGATAAACCTCACTTTTAGAACAGTTCCATTTAATATGTAAAAACTGTCCTAGCGGGATGTTTTGTATCCATTTCAGATCATGATGACATGATGACTGCTAAAAGATAATTATTAGCATCCAAATCTTTATGATATGTCTTCGTGTGGCTCTAGTCATCCTCAATGTAGATGGTGAGGTCAAAAAATTAACCGACAGCCTATCTTGAACTGCTGTGAACCTTAAATTCAAATTATTAAATTGAATGTATTCAATAAATTTGCCTAGATCCTGCTCGGTGCCATCCCAAATGAAAACTACGTCGTCTATGAAATGACGCCAGAGCACCAGGCCCACACCATATGGGTTGTTGGACCATAAATGGTCCTCTTCCTACGTACCCATAAAAATGTTCGCATAACTCGGTGCGAACCTGGTCCCATCGCCATTCCACAGACTTGCAAATAAAAACTTTCTTCAAATGAAAAATAATTATACTCTAATATATATAAAATAGAGTCCAGAAGGCAGGAGATTAGATCTTTAGACAAATCAACATCTCTCTCTAGGGGCTCTATGCAGGAAGCGCCGAAAAAGTCCTCTCGCCAAGTGTTCCTTATCGGCATGATGTTGCCGATTTTCCCTCGCCGTATGCAATAAGTGCCGAATCCCTTCCGAATCAAGCCGAAAACATTTATTCCCACTCTGGCGATGATTTGCCGATCACACACAGGTGTATCGGCATGCATGGCGACGTGGTGTTAGGTTCGCCAATGAAACTTCTTGCTGAATCTGCCGAAGCAAGCATGTTTTTGATTGAGCGGCCCATTTAAAGGCAGCGTGTATTTTTATTCATTCTCTGTGCTGTTGGGAGAGAGAGAGAGAGAGAGACACACAGAGCTGGGCGATTTGCATATTTCATATTGACAGAGAGAGTTGCTGTGTATTGTGATAGGTTTGTCCTGTGTTGTTTTGTTAATATCTTTGTCTTGTTTTCAGTTTGTAAGTGTTCAGTGCGATTGTGTTTAAATTTCTTTTCTGTTCTTTGTGAGTGCTATAGGTATGGCCGAAAGGCGTGGGAGGAGTGGTGCTGGTGTGAGTGGTACTGGTAGTCGTGTGAGTACGCGTCTGAGTGAACGTAGGATTCAGGGGAGTGCTGTTGCGGCGAGTGCGACTGGTGTTGCTGGGAGTGCGAGTGGTGTTGCTATGAATGCGAGTGCTGGTGGTGGCTCTGTTGCTGGTGCTGCTGGGGTGTCTGTTGCTGGTGCTGCTGGGGTCTACCAGATGGCATAAATTCATGAATTGTAATGCAGTATATATATATGTACTGTGCAGTATTGCAGCCAGCGGGAATAAAATGCTTCAATCCCTTGCTAGAAAATACCTCAATGCACTCGGGCAGAAAACAGTCACAAACCTCAATACACCCGGGTATACCCGAATTCGTGGGACTAGCTAAGCTCGAATAAAGTGTGTCGCCAGTGTATATATATATATATATGCCATTGTTGTCTGCAAACAGCCCTTGTGTTAATGATATACAAATGTTAGGACACTTGCTACAATTATTGTATCAGTATGAGTGAGGCCCTAATTCAGTCAGCTGTATTGAACTTTGATTATGATTACAACAAGGCCTGCTTACACCAATCAATGCCTTTAGTTTTGCACACTATATATAATATATATAATCAGAATAAACATTACAAGCCTTAATGGCTGCAAAGAGGCCTTGTTTGCTGTTAAATACAACTTCTACACAGCTGACTCAATTAGGCCCTCAAGCATACTGAACCAGTAAAGTTATACACTTTAATGAACTTTGAATATAATTACAACAAGGCCTGTTTCCACACATCAAGGCCTTGAATTTAGCAGTAATAATATTATTGGTCGTAGTTCTGTTTGACAATTTGCTCCGAATTGCGTCCAAACCCTCTCTGTGAGGGATGTTCGTGTACAGGCTCGTTACGTCAAGTGTAGCCAATATACACTTGGAAGGATCAAAAGTCAAGTTGTTAATATGTGCCATGAAATCAGTCGTGTCCTTTATGTATGTAGCCATGCATGCTACCAATGGCTGCAAGTAAACATCCACATATTGCGATAATGGGTGACATAATGAGGATCGGGCAGAGATGATCAGTCTACCCGGTGGATGAGTGGCGATCTTGTGTATTTTCGGGATGGTATACAGAACAGGCATCTTCGGGTGCTGCTGGGTAAGGAATTTGCCGGTGTCCTCTGAGATCCACCCGTTGGTCACTCCCAGTTGTATGATTGAATCAATCTCAGCTTTGTACGTCAATGTTGGATCTCTTGACAACCGCATGTATGTTTCTTCATCCGCCAGTTGGCGCATGACCTCTTTCTTATAATAAAGATAGTCCAATACTACAATTCCTCCGCCCTTATCGGCGGCTCTGATGATAATGTTCTTATTCTGTCTCAAGGTCTTGACTGCTTGTCTCTCATCGTAGTTGAGATTTTGGAAGCTTATTTTTTGAGTCTTTATCTTGCTTCGGGTTTCTTTACCCAGATGATTCATGAATGTGGAAATTCTGTAGTTGGACACTTGCGGGTCAAATGTGCTTTTGACTTTAAAGCTGGTTGTCATTGGGTCAGGAGCGGTATGTAACTGTGTGTGTATGTGTATATATATATATATATATATATATATATATATATATATATATCGAGAGAGAGAGAGAGAGAGAGAGAGAAAAAGAGAGAGAGAAAGAGAGAGAGAAAGAGAGAAATCTGTTCATCATAGCACAGTTGATGATTACACACACATTGTTATTTTAATTAAGAGTAAACTTGTTTTTCTCATTTTGATTGCCTGAGCAGCAAGTAAAGTTTTGATTCCTGTGAAAAGAGGGTATCTTAGACAAAGATCTCAGCCAATTATTGTAACATATTTCTTGTGGGAGAAAAACAAGGCGTATAAATGTTCGGTTGTATTCTAACTTTGGAAAATACAGCAAAGATAACATGTAACTATTCACACATTCAACAGACATCCTTATGCTTTCAACTTAGACACTGTACACTTGAAGAGAGAAGAAATGGCAGGACCTTCCACATTGCCCAGCCATCCACGTAAATCATACAAATTTTTGATTAATGAAGCAATCGAGTCAACGCCACAGAAACAGGCTACCGTGGGGGAAATCTATGACTTGATCCAAAACAAATATCCATACTACCAAGAAACAGCCAATCAAAGAAATTTTACAATTTCTGTACATTTCACTTTATCCGCAAATGAATGTTTTGAGCGTGTCCCTCATTGTCAAGCTCAACGATACGGCTGCTGGCAGGTTGCTGCATCATTTAAACTTACCATGGCACATGGAACATATATGCTGTTAAATAGCATATTTTTGCCTAATGCCAGTTACATAGAAGCCTCACAGACTGTCGCGTCTGCTGATATACCTGCACCGTCCATTCCTTTCGACGAGATGCAAGATGGACATAACTACTATGATATGTCTCCAAACTTATATGGCCAATACGAATGTGGAGGTGAAAACAACCAACAACTGTACGTACCTCCGGATTTCTTGTTTCAAGAAGCCACTGCAGATCCATATGACGGCCTCACGGAGATGTGTCTGAATCAGGATTCAACGGTTGGCTCAACCATGGATGATACTATTGTGCCTTCCTGGAGTGATTTGTTGCAGCCAAATCAGTTTTGACTTCTACAATAATGGTAAATACACATTCTGTTATGCCTTGACTCAAATTATATATGTCACAAATATTACAACATAATCTGCATAATATACACAATTTGTTAGCCAAATGAGTGGATACAGCGTAACATTGCAGACAGCCTTACATGGAGCTTTCACAAATAGATTATTTTCTATAACAATAGACTACATGACGAACCAGGAGTACACATTGGTGACAGAGTCCTAAATCATTCATTATTATCGATTTTAAACCATCTTTTCTAAATGTTACACTAACTGTAACACACACACACACTTCATTGTTTAGCATTCAACATATAAAAACAATGAGTCGCCCACATGTGATGTGGGAAGGTGGTCATGTCCCAAGGCACACTTAAAAAGGTTACCGATGCAAGCCCCCCCCCCCCCCAACATTCGTGCGCGCGTGAAACAGTATTGGCTGTGTCCATAGCTTATTGTTATGGTCAGTGCAGTGTGTCATGCGCATGCGTCGGGGGGGGGGGGGGCGGTGCATGCACAGCGCTGGAGGCCAATATTCATTCAGTGGGAGGGGTGTTTGCGTGCATTTCATGTTGCCGTCCGTTTACAAAGTTTAGATATGTAGGTGTGTAGAAGTGAATTTGTTTCGCTTCCATATCATAACTTTCAGCCATGATATGCGTACTGCTAGCAGCACCATGGAGAGACATGTATTGAATGCACAGCGTACACATCGTTTTGCGCATGCGCTAAGAGTTAGTCCACACATTCGTGACGTGCGCGCGCAACAGACGTTGTGCGCGCACATTATTATGTATGTAGGCACCGGAACAAACATATCAGTAGTAATGCGAACACCGGCATTTGAAACATGAGATAGTTCTACACTGGCGACACACTTTATTCGAGCTCGGCTAGTCCCACGAATTCGGGTATACCCGGGTGTATTGAGGTTTGTGACTGTTTTCTGCCCGAGTGCATTGAGGTATTTTCCAGGCAGGGATTGAAGCATTTTATTCCCGCTGGCTGCAATACTGCACAGTATATATATATATACTGCATTACAATTCATGAATTTATGCCATCTGGTAGACACGCGAAGCATAGCAGCCTATTAAATCCTAATCATTATCATTTAACAGATCAGCCGCCCGTCAGCCAGGCATGAACCCAGGCTGGGAAGGCAAACGCAACGGGGCTTGTCAGAGGTGAGGAGCAGCGCATTCCAGGTATCTGCCAGGTACATACTGGGTATTTGCTCGAATAAAGTGTGTCGGTGCAGTATATCTTTACTTTGATCCTTGCAGTTTAAACATATACGTTACTTATGCGTGAATATCCACAATCATATAGAGATGTGTTAAGCGTTGTCATGCTGAAACATAGATAAATGTGCAATCTTTGAACATCATGTGTATGCTGTATTTCACAGATGTCGAGGATGAATACATAGGACCAATGTATGATTTCAGATGGGCCAATCGTTATATTAGATGATTGTGACGACTAGCGAACAACAAATATAATAAATATGTAACAATGCTTGCAATGATTGGTGCGCAGATTAACAATCACTACATAATGTTATCCTATAGTGCAAATATTTACTATGCACTTAATTATCATAATGATGTTGCTAAGCACTGAAGTTAGAACTTATATTGATTTTTTTTTCTACTAACATTATATGTATTGCCATGTGATATATGCAACCAACATTATCACTCAGCAAACACATTAATCTACTATATATTATAATCTCACGTGTGACTTGTCAAAGAATGTAAATGCTACATAACAACTCGTAGACATTGTATCTGAACGTACACAATAACAATAGGGAGGTGATAGAAACTTTTTAGTCGTGTGAATGTTATATTATCACCTAGGTTGTAGTGCTAACCTAACATGCATGAGATAATGAATGTTATGTACAGATCATTAAACCATGAACATTTGTGTGCATTTCATTCACACGATTAACTATAGTTTAGTGTTATTATTAAACGTTAAACACATACATAGCTAAGTGACGCCGATGATAAAAACAACATTATTATGTAGGTTAATATTATTTCTGGTAGAAATACATGCATCACACAAAAACAGGAACACATACACACACACACGATGTTGATGAAATGTGTGCGTATGTAAATGTATACTTCATTTATGTTCATATGTTGACAGTTGTTATAAAGGATCATGATCATTATTCTTAAGTAACGTCAATGAAATAAAAATTTACTTAGGAACATTGTCATTGTATTGAATGATTCTGAACAAAATGTGAATCCAAAGAACTATACTTTGGAATGGTGTTAACATTTTGACAAATGCAACATGTGCGTCAAATCAACACACATCTTTCACTTATACATATACATGTGACAATGTATTAATCAACATGAAGATGAAGTGAGAGAATAAATAATGACATACATTGCAATGTTAATGATGTTTACCACATTTGGGTCATTTCATACAAACATGCATTGCGTGTTAACATCGCTCATGTGCATTAATGGATGTTGTTACGTTGTAATAATGACATGTTATGTAATGTAGGTAATGATTTTTAAACACACTGTACAATAACCACAAAGTGTAGATAAACGCACGGACATAATACAGAAAGGACATATTTCTATTGTCACCACTTGTTCATTACGTTCTCTTTAAACATCCTCTAACTATACCTGTATCGAGGTTTGCACATCTTATTACAGATGTGAATTCAAATACATACCATGAGCAGTCCTTGGAGTGATATACCTTGAAAAAGAAAACATCAATGAATAAAAATCATTGTCATGACATGTTAATTAAGGTAAGCAACACACAGAAGTGACACTTTTCTATGTGATATTAAACAAAATATAGAAAACGTCAAATATGATCTGAAATACACAATAGGCTACACATCATTGTGACACACATGTCACACTACAAATGAACATTTGTATGTAACCATATTGCACTAGTTATTGGCTATCAACATAGTAGGTTTATTGTTTATGCATATCCAAAAATAGCATGTACAGAAAAGATAGATTTTGTACACATTATTCCCTCACGTACACACAAAACTTTTTAGTGGTAAGAAGTAGAATACAACCTGTTGATGAATGACATACCGGAGCCACATGCATTTGTCCACACAGCAGAGAACAGAAAGGTGGGAGGAATATATTCATCTGTTTCCTAAGTGAATGGTATTTGGACACATGTATTTATCATTACAATGAATGAATACAACTATGTAGTACTATGAACATATGAAAGTTGCTTATATGAAAAATATGTGTTCATCACATTACGACGTGTCTCCACACCACAGGCTATTTGCTCAGTGTCAGCTGCTAAATGTACGGGATGCTCCTCCTCCACGCCCTGACGTATGTCGGTTTCTAAATTATGGCGGAGTGCCAGATTGTGCAAAATGCAACAAGCAATTACAATATCTGACACTTTAGCAGGCTTATATTGAAGTGCCCCACCAGTTCGATCTAAACACCGGAATCTTGTATTAAGCAGCCCAAATATCCTCTCGATGACAGATCTTGTAGATATATGTGCAACATTATACCTCTCCTCTGCTTCAGATTGAGGGTTTGCCACCGGGGTCAACAGCCACGGCCTAATTCCGTATCCTGAGTCACCTATAATCCATCGTGCACAAATATGAAACAATTTGTGTAAACATTATTACATACAACATTTCATAGAAAAACAAGTGTTGTTTGTGAACACATCATAATATGTACTCACCCGCCAGCCAACCAGGTCCAAAATAGCCTTGTTCAAAAGCATGGAACACTGATGAGTTTCTCAGGATGGAGGAATCGTGGCTGGAACCAGGGAATTTGGCTACCACATGCATAATCGTCATCGTGGCATCGCATACCACCTGTACATTCAGGGAATGGTAGTGCTTACGATTGCGGTAAGCATGCTCACTCTGACTAGGTGGGATCAAGGCAACATGGGTGCAATCTATTGCACCCATCACACATGGTATCCCGGCTATGGTATAAAAGCCATTCCTCACTTCCAGCCACTCTGTGTGCTCTGTAGGAAGATGAATATAATTCCTAGCGCGTCAATTCAGTGCACATAGAAACTGGGTAAAGGCCCGCGAGAATGTAGATTGCGAGACCCCGCCCACTATGCCCACAGTTGTGTGGAATGACGCGGAAGCAAGATAATGTAACGAGCACAGCATTTTAACAAGCCCATGGACTGCACGACCTCTGGCTGTCACAAAATCTAAATCTACCCGTATCTCTTCATAAAGAGATAAGATTGCTGCTGAACTCAAACGATACCGACTTATGATCTCCTCCTCACTCATCCCATCTAACATGGTTCTCTCCCTGTACAAACGTGGACGAGGCACAACTTCTCTCCTCTTTCTTCTCCTCTCATCTCCTCTCCACTCCACGTCCCTGTCCCTTCCTTGCCCTGTGACATCCTGTGCCTCAGCTAGCCTCTCCTTGTCAGGAATTCGCTCCGCGGGTTACTGGTTACCTTACCTTGCAGACCGGTGCAGTTCTGGACAGCCTCTCCTGATTTGTTTGCTGCAGCCTGGATTCACTCACCAAAGCTATACACACTCCCTCTGGTATCTACTGCAGCTGTGCAGCCTTTCACTGCAACCTATACTTGCATTCATTCATTGGAGCAATACCTTCACACCCCCGCTGGGGATTGGCCTGCTGGCCTTTAAGTATTGTCTTCCCATAATGCTCCTGGCCGAGCATAGTCCTTTCCGGATGTCACCAACTGTTCTGCCACAAGCTCTTGCTTGTTCTCTTGTGCTGAAGCGGAGGTTTCCCTTGCGTCCTTCAGCTTCCTGTTCTCCTGTGCTGAAGCAGAGGTTTCGTCCCTGCGTCCGTCAGCTTCCTGTTCTCCTGTGCTGAAGCAGAGGTTTCGTCCCTGCGTCCTTCAGCCTCCTGGATTCCTGCACTGAAGCGGAGGTTTCGCCCCTGCGTCCTTCAGTCTCCTGGATTCCTACACTGAAGCGGAGGTCTCCCTGTGTATCTACAGCTTCCTGGTTCCTGGGGCCTACTCTTTCCCTAATCTAGAGAGGCCGTGTCCTGGTTCCTGCGCTGCTACAGAGGATTCCCTAACCCGCTCAGGACTCTTGCGCTGTAGCGCTGGTTTAACCGTGCAGCTAGGCGGTGTGTAAATCTGGTCTGTCTTCCACCTCCTGAGACCAGTACCATGGGCCATGGTCGCCGCACGCGCAGAGAACCCCCCCGCGCTCATAAGCCGAAGCGGGGTTCTCCTGACTCCCTGTTGCCGAACTCTTGCTTGGACAATGTTTATTCTGACGTCTCCTATCCTGACCCTGGCTTGTACAATGACGATGCTGTCTTCTTCAATCCAGACCCTGCTACGTACGACTATGAACTGCGCAATCCGGATCAGCCTGCGAGGTTTAAGGTCGGTGCTTTTACAACCCTACCTCAGCCACGCGGTCCGACCTGAGTTTGTGGCGAGCACAACCGTGACAGTATGCTCGGCCCCACAAACTCGGACCGTCCTGTGGTGAGGGTTGGTAAGTTTCTGTCTGAACTCCTGTCCCGGCCCGTAGGCCAGTCCCAGTACCTATGAGAAATACTACCTCAAATGGGTGATCCGTTTATGTTTGAAGGTTTAACCCCTTTGCAAAAAAAATGCCGTAAAGATCTCTTTTTGAAGGCTTATCGCCTCAAGTACTTAAAACAGCTTCTGGCCGCTAGTATTCTCTTCCCTGATTCCCCTTTGTCCTGGGATAATGTGAATCCTGGGAAACTGGCCACCGCCTGTAATACACTCCATGCCCTGGCCTTATCATTGGACATTTACGTAGTACCAGAGGATCCTCTCCTCATGTTTGCTCACGTACAAAAGATACTCTGCCTACTTTCCATAACATTGGACATTTGCATAATAGAACAGGATTCCCTCCTCGCCAGCTGCGCTGACGCTTGGCGGTCCCGCTCTGCTGCCAGTCCTGTTGCTAAACCTGGGAGCATACCTTCCTCTCCAGGAGATGACAAAACTGTCCCACTAGCATTGCTCTCCAACGTAGTTACTACCACGGTCCCTAGCCCTGATTGTTTGCCCGGGTGCCCTGATTCCAATGATATGTCTACTGTAACCCCAACCAAACAGGCCTGTGCGCTTTCCCCGTCTGAGAAAGAATCCCTAAGTTCTGTTCCCAGGGTCAGTTCTGTATTAACCCTTGGGGGGCAGTTCTCTGAGTTTCCTTTTGCTATTCCCTGTTCTCTGCCAGCTAAGGTCACGCCCCTAGCACCAGAAGAGAGATCCCTAGTCTTCCCCAATTCAGAGAGAAGTCTAGCTATGTTTTACTCTCAGGTATGGTCTGAATTAACCCCTGTAAATTCTTGCTGCCTCCAAGTTAATGCCTTTGTTTTAGCCTCAGAGAATGAGTCCACAAGTCAGACAGCAGAGGTTGCATTGAAGGAGTCCCCTAACCTTAAGGATTCCTTAGAAATTCTTTGCTATAAATCCCCTGCTTCAGCTCAAGTTTCCGCAGTTTCACCTCCGGAGACTTCAGCTAAAGTTCTGGTTCCTGTAAAATGTATTCAGGAGTCAGGGTTTCCCCTAAGCTTAGCCACAGAGTTCCTCCTCCCGGGTATTTCACTGAACCAGTCTGTCGCCCAGAGAGCGGTGATCCCTGCTTCAGTGCATAGTTCCCACATTGTGGAATCTGCAGTCATTTTTGGTTTCCCAGACATTCCTTACCAAATACCTACTTCAGAGACCAGTACAGTTAGGTTTAAACCCCGTGTACTGTCTGGGTGCTCCTCTTCACTAAGTTTAGGATTAAACGCATACAGTCGTCTATATGTCTCTCCTGGGGTTCATGTTGTGTTTCCAGGAGGGTTTACTGACACACGGCTTTCTCTCAAAAGTGACGCTTTTTCATATATACTAGTAAGAAGCCTGCACACTGTTTCCCCTCTCCCTGAATTGTGTCTTACTGGCCCTGAGACTCTGAGAGGTAATGATTTTCCTTCAGATTCTGAATCTCTTCCTACAATGGTTAGCCTGACTGGGGGCCCCCCTGATTTCTCTGTCCAGGCTAATCCTTCAGGGTTCAGCATATCTGTAGTCACTCCCTTAGTACTGTCTGAGGTCACCATGCATATATTACAAGTCTTAGGGTTTAAATCTGAGCTATTTAGCTGTCCTGCCTTTGCTGAGACCCAGTCCCTCAGTGCTGTGTCTAAAAATGCCCCAGCAAACATGGGGTTACTCTGGGAGGAGATTATAGCTCCTGTCTTAAAGGGTATTTTTTCTCACATGTCCAGCAAATCTAGAACCTCTGTAATTGTTTCTAAGTCACTTATCAATACATCTGATTTCTTCTCTAATCAAACCCAGACACCCTTACTATCTGTTAGGAGTCCTGGGATCAGAGATTTTGCACTAGAAAACACACCTATTCCTGTTTGTGTCAGGTTAGGCACCCCTGTGGTTAGGGCCATTGCAGTTTCAGAGAAAACTCCTTGTACTCCTAAGGTGCCTGTCATTAAGAGTTGTCATAAGTCATACTTGCTGCTTGTTGATTCTCAGGTCTCTGTCACTGAGGTACAGATTTCAGCTTCTGATGTTAGCTTCCCTCCCGCCACTACCCTGGCTCTGCCTTTTTCTCAAGTTCCTGATAGGAAAATTCCAAGGTCTATTCCTGATTCACTGACAATACTATCTTCCAATGAAGATTTCCCAGTTTTGGAGAGCTCTACTGTTGTTTGCTTATCTGCTCCTGCTAAACCATGGTTTGGGGCCTCGGATTTTTCAGTTGCCCCTGTTATTTCCTCTCAGTTGGAAATACTCTGTACGTATCCCAAGATTTCGGTCCCTATGCCTGGTTTACTGCATGCCTTGTCACCTTCCATACCAATACCGGGAGAAGCTTCCAACCAGCCTATACCCTTACTAACCATTACCTGGGAGCCTTCTAGAGGAAAAATTCCTCGCAAATTCCAACATACAGTGGTCAGCCAAGACTTTTTCTGTTACAAAGTCCCTCCTGGTATATTCGATCAACTAGCAGGGCCGCTGATCCTAGATTCCGATTCCTTTATTAAGGACTGGGCTTTCAGTGGGGGTCCTTCTTCCGTTTCTGCTCTGGAGCCCTCTGGTTCTTCACAGCCCTGGATTTCCAAGACATTTTGCGAGGCGAGCCATGTACCAAGGATGTGTCTTCCATCTATCTCATATCCTAGAACTGTACTCACCAAAGAACTGCTCGTTTACGGATATCCTTTCCACCTAAGGAATTTTAGGAACAACTCAATGTCCCCAAGACCCATGGATGACCCTGTCTGGCCGCAGTTCTCACCGGGGGGTGGGAGTACACGAAGGGTTAACCACGAGTCCCTGGACCACGACTCTAACCCCAATCCTAGACGGTTCAGCAACAATTCCCAGTCCTCCAACTCTATGAGTGTTCATGTTCGCCCGGAGGTCTCACGTGAAGGGGGGGATACTGTCAGGAATCCGCTCCGCGGGTTACTGGTTACCTTACCTTGCAGACCGGTGCAGTTCTGGAACAGCTCTCCTGATGTTTGCTGCAGCCTGGATTCACTCACCAAAGCTATACACACTCCCTCTGGTATCTACTGCAGCTGTGCGGAATCCGCTCCGCGGGTTACTGGTTACCTTACCTTGCAGACCGGTGCAGTTCTGGAACAGCTCTCCTGATGTTTGCTGCAGCCTGGATTCACTCACCAAAGCTATACACACTCCCTCTGGTATCTACTGCAGCTGTGCAGCCTATTATGCAACCTAGACTTGCATTCATTCATTGGAGCAATATCTTCACACCCCCGCTGGGGATTGGCCTGCTGGCCTTTAAGTATTGCCTTCCCATAATGCTCCTTGCCGAGCATAGTCCTTACCGGATGTCACCAACTGTTCTGCCACAAGCTCTTGCTTGTTCTCTTGTGCTGAAGCGGAGGTTTCCCTTGCGTCCTTCAGCTTCCTGTTCTCCTGTGCTGAAGCAGAGGTTTCGTCCCTGCATCCGTCAGCTTCCTGTTCTCCTGTGCTGAAGCAGAGGTTTCGTCCCTGCGTCCTTCAGCCTCCTGGATTCCTGCACTGAAGCGGAGGTTTCGCCCCTGCGTCCTTCAGCCTCCTGGATTCCTACACTGAAGCGGAGGTCTCCCTGTGTATCTACAGCTTCCTGGTTCCTGGGGCCTACTCTTTCCCTAATCTAGAGAGGCCGTGTCCTGGTTCCTGCGCTGCTACAGAGGATTCCCTAACCCGCTCAGGACTCTTGCGCTGTAGCGCTGGTTTAACCGTGCAGCTAGGCGGTGTGTAAATCTGGTCTGTCTTCCACCTCCTGAGACCAGTACCATGGGCCATGGTCGCCGCACGCGCAGAGAACCCCCCCGCGCTCATAAGCCGAAGCGGGGTTCTCCTGACTCCCTGTTGCCGAACTCTTGCTTGGACAATGTTTATTCTGACGTCTCCTATCCTGACCCTGGCTTGTACAACGACGATGCTGTCTTCTCCAATCCAGACCCTGCTACGTACGACTATGAACTGCGCAATCCGGATCAGCCTGCGAGGTTTATGTCGGTGCTTTTACAACCCTACCTCAGCCACGCGTTCCGACCCGAGTTTGTGGCGAGCACAACCGTGACAGTATGCTCGGCCCCACAAACTCGGACCGTCCTGTGGTGAGGGTTGGTAAGTTTCTGTCTGAACTCCTGTCCCGGCCCGTAGGCCAGTCCCAGTACCTATGCGAAATACTACCTCAAATGGGAGATCCGTTTATGTTTGAAGGTTTAACCCCTTTGCAAAAAAAATGCCGTAAAGATCTCTTTTTGAAGGCTTATCGCCTCAAGTACTTAAAACAGCTTCTGGCCGCTAGTATTCTCTTCCCTGATTCCCCTTTGTCCTGGGATAATGTGAATCCTGGGAAACTGGCCACCGCCTGTAATACACTCCATGCCCTGGCCTTATCATTGGACATTTACGTAGTACCAGAGGATCCTCTCCTCATGTTTGCTCACGTACAAAAGATACTCTGCCTACTTTCCAAAACATTGGACATTTGCATAATAGAACAGGATTCCCTCCTCGCCAGCTGCGCTGACGCTTGGCGGTCCCGCTCTGCTGCCAGTCCTGTTGCTAAACCTGGGAGCATACCTTCCTCTCCAGGAGATGACAAAACTGTCCCACTAGCATTGCTCTCCAACGTAGTTACTACCACGGTCCCTAGCCCTGATTGTTTGCCCGGGTGCCCTGTTTCCAATGATATGTCTACTGTAACCCCAACCAAACAGTCCTGTGCGCTTTCCCCGTCTGAGAAAGAATCCCTAAGTTCTGTTCCCAGGGTCAGTTCTGTATTAACCCTTGGGGGGCAGTTCTCTGAGTTTCCTTTTGCTATTCCCTGTTTTCTGCCAGCTAAGGTCACGCCCCTAGCACCAGAAGAGAGATCCCTAGTCTTCCCCAATTCAGAGAGAGGTCTAGCTATGTTTTACTCTCAGGTATGGTCTGAATTAACCCCTGTAAATTCTTGCTGCCTCCAAGTTAATGCCTTTGTTTTAGCCTCAGAGAATGAGTCCACAAGTCAGACAGCAGAGGTTGCATTGAAGGAGTCCCCTAACCTTAAGGATTCCTTAGAAATTCTTTGCTATAAATCCCCTGCTTCAGCTCAAGTTTCCGCAGTTTCACCTCCGGAGACTTCAGCTAAAGTTCTGGTTCCTGTAAAATGTATTCAGGAGTCAGGGTTTCCCCTAAACTTAGCCACAGAGTTCCTCCTCCCGGGTATTTCACTGAACCAGTCTGTCGCCCAGAGAGCGGTGATCCCTGCTTCAGTGCATAGTTCCCACATTGTGGAATCTGCAGTCATTTTTGGTTTCCCAGACATTCCTTACCAAATACCTACTTCAGAGACCAGTACAGTTAGGTTTAAACCCCGTGTACTGTCTGGGTGCTCCTCTTCACTAAGCTTAGGATTAAACGCATACAGTAGTCTATATGTCTCTCCTGGGGTTCATGTTGTGTTTCCAGGAGGGTTTGCTGACACACGGCTTTTTCTCAAAAGTGACGCTTTTTCATATATACTAGTAAGAAGCCTGCACACTGGTTCCCCTCTCCCTGAATTGTGTCTTACTGGCCCTGAGACTCTGAGAGGTAATGATTTTCCTTCAGATTCTGAATCTCTTCCTACAATGGTTAGCCTGACTGGGGGCCCCCCTGATTTCTCTGTCCAGGCTAATCCTTCAGGGTTCAGCATATCTGTAGTCACTCCCTTAGTACTGTCTGAGGTCACCATGCATATATTACAAGTCTTAGGGTTTAAATCTGAGCTATTTAGCTGTCCTGCCTTTGATGAGACCCAGTCCCTCAGTGCTGTGTCTAAAAATGCCCCAGCAAACATGGGCTTGCTCTGGGAGGAGATTATAGCTCCTGTCTTAAAGGGTATTTTTTCTCACATGTCCAGCAAATCTAGAACCTCTGTAATTGTTTCTAAGTCACTTATCAATACATCTGATTTTTTCTCTAATCAAACCCAGACACCCTTACTATCTGTTAGGAGTCCTGGGATCAGAGATTTTGCACTAGAAAACACACCTATTCCTGTTTGTGTCAGGTTAGGCACCCCTGTGGTTAGGGCCATTGCAGTTTCAGAGAAAACTCCTTGTACTCCTAAGGTGCCTGTCATTAAGAGTTTTCATAAGTCATACTTGCTGCTTGTTGATTCTCAGGTCTCTGTCACTGAGGTACAGATTTCAGCTTCTGATGTTAGCTTCCCTCCCGCCACTACCCTGGCTCTGCCTTTTTCTCAAGTTCCTGATAGGAAAATTCCAAGGTCTATTCCTGATTCACTGACAATACTATCTTCCAATGAAGATTTCCCAGTATTGGAGAGCTCTACTGTTGTTTGCTTATCTGCTCCTGCTAAACCATGGTTTGGGGCCTCGGATTTTTCAGTTGCCCCTGTTATTTCCTCTCAGTTGGAAATACTCTGTACGTATCCCAAGATTTCGGTCCCTATGCCTGGTTTACTGCATGCCTTGTCACCTTCCATACCAATACCGGGAGAAGCTTCCAACCAGCCTATACCCTTACTAACCATTACCTGGGAGCCTTCTAGAGGAAAAATTCCTCGCAAATTCCAACATACAGTGGTCAGCCAAGACTTTTTCTGTTACAAAGTCCCTCCTGGTATATTCGATCAACTAGCAGGGCCGCTGATCCTAGATTCCGATTCCTCTATTAAGGACTGGGCTTTCAGTGGGGGTCCTTCTTCCGTTTCTGCTCTGGAGCCCTCTGGTTCTTCACAGCCCTGGATTTCCAAGACATTTTGCGAGGCGAGCCATGTACCAAGGATGTTTCTTCCATCTATCTCATATCCTAGAACTGTACTCACCAAAGAACTGCTCGTTTACGGATATCCTTTCCACCTAAGGAATTTTAGGAACAACTCAATGTCCCCAAGACCCATGGATGACCCTGTCTGGCCGCAGTTCTCACCGGGGGGTGGGAGTACACTAAGGGTTAACCACGAGTCCCTGGACCACGATTCTAACCCCAATCCTAGACGGTTCAGCAACAATTCCCAGTCCTCCAATTCTATGAGTGTTCATGTTCGCCCGGAGGTCTCACGTGAAGGGGGGGATACTGTCAGGAATCCGCTCCGCGGGTTACTGGTTACCTTACCTTGCAGACCGGTGCAGTTCTGGAACAGCTCTCCTGATGTTTGCTGCAGCCTGGATTCACTCACCAAAGCTATACACACTCCCTCTGGTATCTACTGCAGCTGTGCAGCCTATTATGCAACCTAGACTTGCATTCATTCATTGGAGCAATATCTTCACACCCCCGCTGGGGATTGGCCTGCTGGCCTTTAAGTATTGCCTTCCCATAATGCTCCTTGCCGAGCATAGTCCTTACCGGATGTCATCAACTGTTCTGCCACAAGCTCTTGCTTGTTCTCTTGTGCTGAAGCGGAGGTTTCCCTTGCGTCCTTCAGCTTCCTGTTCTCCTGTGCTGAAGCAGAGGTTTCGTCCCTGCGTCCGTCAGCTTCCTGTTCTCCTGTGCTGAAGCAGAGGTTTCGTCCCTGCGTCCTTCAGCCTCCTGGATTCCTGCACTGAAGCGGAGGTTTCGCCCCTGCGTCCTTCAGTCTCCTGGATTCCTACACTGAAGCGGAGGTCTCCCTGTGTATCTACAGCTTCCTGGTTCCTGGGGCCTACTCTTTCCCTAATCTAGAGAGGCCGTGTCCTGGTTCCTGCGCTGCTACAGAGGATTCCCTAACCCGCTCAGGACTCTTGCGCTGTAGCGCTGGTTTAACCGTGCAGCTAGGCGGTGTGTAAATCTGGTCTGTCTTCCACCTCCTGAGACCAGTACCATGGGCCATGGTCGCCGCACGCGCAGAGAACCCCCCCGCGATCATAAGCCGAAGCGGGGTTCTCCTGACTCCCTGTTGCCGAACTCTTGCTTGGACAATGTTTATTCTGACGTCTCCTTCCTGACCCTGGCTTGTACAACGACGATGTGTCTTCTCCAATCCAGACCCTGCTACGTACGACTATGAACTGCGCAATCCGATCAGCCTGCGAGGTTTAAGGTCGGTTGTTTTAACCATACTCAGCCACGCGGTCCGACCCGAGTTTGTGGCGAGCACAACCGTGACACTCCTCCAATAGAATCTTCCTCCGTCTCATGAACAATCGTATCATCTTCAGGTCTGTAGCTGTCAATGCGCAGGTAATTGCCCTCCTTTAAATACCTATGTGATGATGTCACGTGACTTGATGAAGTGCAAGGTGTTAAATAAACATATCCAAGTTGTGAACTCCAAACGGGTATACAGTACGAATTATACGGATTATTTATGTGTGTTCACCAGGCAATCATGATATTTGACTATGATGTTACGTTAAGCTTTGTACAACAATTTATTTGCAAGTATTTATGGAATGTGTAATGCATGTACCACTTCTGAACGCAACACTCAGTCATCTCATTAGGATACAAGCATGACATTGACGTTGAAAAACTACGTTGCAACATGTATAATTTAGCATGCTATTGTCACATGTTCACATGAACTAATTATAAAGTGCATATGCATAATTTAATTCCATCAGGATACTTGCAATTGATTATGTTTCAATCGTCTAAAAATTAGTAACTATTATAGCTCTGTGTATAACTTAGCATGAACTGATTATAATACATCGTGTAAACATGCAATGTTATTGAGTGTCCAATTGCGGACGTCATAAAAAGAGGGAGGTCACAAACTACATGTAAACATGAACAAAAACAGCTACATTAACATTTGATCATGCGTTACACATTCAAAGCATTCTATAATGTATACCAACATTACTATACGCTGGATCTGTTAGATGTGTGAAATCTGTTACATCATATATGTAACGGGTATTCCACCCCACCCAATCGCATATATAGTGTGGGTGCGGAGAACATACAGTGTTACCAGGTGTGGTGCGTTACCTGTTGGCTCGCAGGAGGGCTGAGCTTCCGCCACGGGGAACCTGGGGCAATTATAGTAAGAGTAACCTTGAACTCGGTGTAGCGCCTCCACCTGCGATGGTTCCTAGCAGAGCAGGAATTGTTCCTCGCAGGACACATACTCACACACCTTAAGTATGATAACCAATAACGTTTACTTAGGAAACAGCATACCACACATGCTACTGTCAACATAAAATAACGGGTGTCCCTCTCTAGAGGCGACACTGACTACGGCGCCACGCAGGATGCTTCCCCAACACAGGATGATCCCACCCGTGTCCATAGGATCCCCACCCAATGTCCCACACTCTTGCAGAGAGAGAGAATATGGGTGACTGCGCAGTCATACTAAAGCTAATGGCCAGTTGGTGCACTTGTGGCTTTAAAGTACCTGCCCGAGCACTCCAGTGCTCGGATCAGCAACGGCTTCGCAAAGGATCTGTCGCCCGGTGATTCCATCTGATCCCAAGCTGGTTCCTTGCACGCAGACCCCAGGGGCGATCCCACCCTGGAGATAGTCTCTGTGGGCCCTGACTTGAGCCCGAACCTCTTCACTGGAACCACAGCGTCCGCTGTGTCCCTATCTAACTCTAGCACTACTGTGACAGGATCCCTAACCTAGGGCCTGTCCCTGTAGCACCACAAACTGGGAGTGAGGACCTCTCTGGGACCTAAGGGGTTAATGGCCTGCTCCGTTTCCCTAGCTCTTCCCAGTCCTCACTCTAACTGATAACTAGCAGCGCCTGCAGCAACGCACTGCAACTTAACACTAAGCCCACTTGTCCGCCCTCACAGCACTGACCGCTGTGACCGGACAATAAGGCACCTCACGACACTTTGGGCAGCGTCCCTAACCTAGGGCCGTCCCTGGTCAATTACCCACTAGCCTGAGAGTGAGTTGGGGCCTACCTGGGATAGAGGGGACCTTACGCGGTGCAGGAACTTTACTCGCTCCTTTCACCCTTCCTTCCCCTTCTGCTCCCAGCTCCAACTGATGTAAGTGACAGGGTGCCTAACCTGAGGGCTGTCCCTGGCAATACTCACTCTACTGGGTGAGTCAGGGCTATCTCAGGCCTTGGGGGTTGCTGGCCTAGTACAGGGAGTCACTGACTCCTGTACTCTACCTCCTTCCCTTGGCTGCTCCTGGCTCTGACTATCTGCGTAGCTGCAAACCCACGAAATGTATCTATCTGCACCTGCAGAGTCATCCTCTAGCCATATTGGCTCCCTGGTGTCATGTAGCTCTACCCTTATGCACCCTGGGGGCTGACAGTCCTGCACTGCACATGCGCGAACTGTTTGGGGGCATCCCGCGCTAGCTGGCTCCTGCGCATGCGCAACAGCCATTGCAATGGTGGCGCCCTGCTTCCTGAGCCGCCGGTACCCTCGCGACGCGACCGCGGCCTTAGCAACAGCCCGATCGCGTCCCCGGCAACCGGCCGCTTGCGTCCCTGGTAACCAGCCCAATCGCGTCCCCGGCAACCGGCCGCAACTCTAAGGTAACACGCTGCTCACGCACCTGCCCCCTCACTCCCTTGCGCGTGACGACTGTGCGCTGAGGAAGGAGGGGGGTCAACTATGAAAAGGGGGACCTGGCTACATCTAATAAATTGAAGCACACTTAAGTAACATGTTTCATATGATGTGACCTCTTCCTTTAAGAGTTTACTATAGGAGTTTCCCTTGACACATCATAACATTAAGACTAAAGTGACACGCAAAACATCATAACATAGACAAGTACAATGTTCTGCCAATAATAAACGTAAGCGGTGACACGATGAAGTGAATCACATCGACACTGTAATGCCAAGCACATTTTTATTATGAGCAATAGAACGTAAACACTCCTATAAAGTTATAAGTCCCCGCTCCATTGACTCCATTGATGCAGAAATGAGCTATTTTTTCTAAGTGCCGCCCCGGCAACCTTGCCGATCCTTCTCCCCTCCAACTTGCCAACTTTAGTTGGCGGGACAAATTGACGTAGAAATCTCAGTTTTAGAGTGCCGATCAGCACCGATAAGCTGATCGGGGCTACTAGAATACAGCCGATTTCAAAAAGTGGCGAAAAGTGCCGATAAGTGGGTTATCGGCAGCCGTCTGCCGATAAATTTTTATCGGGAAGACAAAATGCCGATTTTGGCCACTTATCGGCGCTTACTGTTTTTGGCGGGAAAATGCCGATAAAAGCCTTATCGGCGCTTACTGCATGAGGCCATAGGACTTTTTTCACAGCATCTCCACCCAATTGATGATCAATAACGGTGTACTGTAGATAGAAGTCAGTTTTAGGTTTTATTTATGATCGTTTATTGGTTGAGATGATCTGTTGTGAACACATCAGGCAGCTACTATAGTGCCGACGAGTATTCTAAAATAAATCTGGGGCAATCACCAACAAGACCCAGGTACATGCTGGGTACATGCTGGGTACATGCTGGGTACATGCTGGGTACATGCTGCAACATTTATGCAGACAGACTAATGGCCCATCGGATTAACAGCGGGGGTCCCTTGCTGTCCCATTCAAACGGAATGGGACTGCCAGGGACCCCTGCTGTGTTAATCCGATGGGCCATTAGTCTCTGCAGAAATGTCACTGAAATGTTTGCAGCATGTACCCAGCATGTACCTGGATCTTGTTGGTGATAGGCCCAGATTTTACGAGGCAAGTTTTAGAATACTCGGCGGTGCACCAATAGGTATTTTAGATGTATTACCTACTCCCATTTCAATCATAATACAAATCACCTGCATATGCACCAAGCAATTGAAGGCATAATTTTACCATCAGTATTTCTGTCGTGATTGGATAACAGCAACAATTTAGTAGAGGGAATCTCTCCTATTAAACAGTAACCCTAAGGAAGTGAGACGTCTCTCACGAAATGTGTAGGGTTAAGTTAATATATCCTCACGTTTCCTCCTGAATCCGCCTGAAATACCTAGCTGCATGTGGGCTTGTGTTTGGGGACGTATATCTTATCATCATGGACTGCCGGGGATTGGTGTTTGTGGACTGCTGGGGATTGGTGTTCATGGACTGCCAGGGATTGGTGTTCATGGCCTGCCGGGGATTGGGATTGCTGTTAGTGTGTTGCCATACTGCTGCGGCACTGAATGTGACGTCATCAGGATAGGACGGACAGTGCCAACTAGGAATATGCCCCAGGAGATGTCCTGCACGTGGGCTTCCAAACAGAGAATCGAAGCAGACTGCACTCACAGCCAAAGCGTGGATATAGGCAGTTCCAGAGAGAGCATACCCCAAAGGGCCCCACAGCCAGACTTAAAAGGTTGAAAGGCGTTGAAAGAAAGGAATAATTTGTAAGTTTTATTCCATGTGTTTGTTTATATGTATAACATAACATTTTAGTATATAGCAGTTCTGTGCTATGTTTTCATTTTTTTCCTTACATATCACTGCTGGGATATCTCTATTTGCTGAGTGGTCTAACAACATCGTTCAGCTACACTTTTGTAAGTGTTTTTCCGTCTTATACCATCCACGGTGTATATTTTAATTATTGTTGGACAAAGAGTTAATTATCCATTTGGATCCACTTCAAGTGTGTATAGGTTTATATGTTGGTAGTGGTATGTTTAAAAATCACTGCCAGTCACCAGATATTAGATTTGGTGAACCTATTATATGTTTTTATTAAATTGCACAGAGGTAGTTATTGTCCTTAAAATAGTGTAATACCTCATATTGTTCTCTACTGGTACATTCTTCTTTTATCTATTTTTTCATAAACTGCATTGTGCAAGAGTAACAAGTACCAGCGCCAAGGAGGACTGTATTTTGAAAAGACAGTAGCAGCTCTGACCGCTGCGGCGCAGTGGAATCCCCACTTCCATGTCCGGCTAGCAAGGCTGGTCCCAGCTGATCTAGAGAGCTACAGTGGCCATTGAGAGTCGAAACTATACGTTTGTGCTGGAACTACGTGTTTCGCATCAGCGGAACCTGAGGAAGCATCAACTGATGTGAAACGTATAGTTCCAGCACAGGCATGTCCTTTCTGACTATCAACGGCCGCCGTAGCTCTCTAGATCAGCTGGAACCCAGCCTTGTTAGCCGGGCGCAGAAGCAGGGATTCCACGGTGCCGCGGCAATCAGAGCTGCTACTGTCACCGTCGGAGCCAAGCACTATATGTGAGTTGTTTGTTGCTCTTTTGTTTTTATCTAAATAGACACTTTTATACCATATCACTATGTATGTCATCCCACATTGTGAGGCTAATACCTGGTTCCAACATGGGGAGAACTCTCATCATTCATCGTACTACTGTGCTGCCAGACCAAGGGAGAAGAGAGGGATATTCTCAAAAAGATACAACTCAGGGCAATCTACTCTCACATGGCCGTGTGACTAGCAAATATATCTTATTACTATCTTCCCTGTCCCCCTCCACTCTGCACATTGTTGCTTATGAGCACATCTGCACAATATCTCAATCTTATGCTCATGTTTGATTCAATTGTTTTAGCGGTTCTATTTGATTGATTTATATTATATCTTTCATGCACTGTATCTGCGCTCCCCGCATTCTATCCTGTCAATCATAGATAAGTATAGAATAATGCCCAGAGAGTGTTCAGTTGTAAACTGTTCTGGCAAAAATAGGATCTGATTGGTGTAATAGCTAAATAGTTAGTGCTCATACGTGATCAAGTTTAAGATAGATTCTAACTTGCTGGTATAGCTGAATAGCTTGATATGAAAGAGTAGATAATATATGGTAACCTATACTACTCCTAAGTATGTATAAGAGCCATACCTGCAAATCCTAGCCATAAAGGATAAACATACAACTGGGATAGGGGAGTGGTAGGGTAAAGGGAAGCCCTGCAGCTTCAGGCCATGTTTATAGTCCTGGCAACGGTTACACAACATCGTGACGTCATCCATCACCGTTATCAAAGCGTTTTTTGCCTATAGTTAGGAGGCAAGTGACGGCGACATGGGGCCGTGGTGGGGCATGGCCATGAGCGGTTCGCCCTCATTGGCTGAACCACTCACGTGCCCGCTAACGTCACGCGGCGGATGTCGAAAAATCAATTGACTTTTGTCACGCTCCGTCGCGGTCACGGCTACTATAAGCGCACACAACGGATTCATAACATGCGTTTTGCCGCGATGTCACATCGCTGGGACTATAAGTGCGGTCTTAGAAAAGTTTTACTACCGCGAGTACAACTGGCTGGATAGCTCAAAGGCTCCGAACTGCTGTACCGTGCAGACCGTGGAACCATTGCATTGCTGCAGCCATACTCTCCTGGTCCTACACTGCACCCCCGCTGACACTGTGACGTCAGCGCTAGCACATTAAAACAAATGACCAATTCGTATATCAATGCTTTGTTAAGGTAAAGCCAACCTGCTGATCCTGGGGGGGATATAAATAGTGTCCCGTTACTATGGGAACACAGGTCACATGATCGTACTGGCCAATGAAATATGTTTACTATTAAAAGATGATATTCAAGTTTCTAACAGCTACCGCAGGTAGATAAAAACATTTGAATGAAGATTTGTGGTATAAGATAAAGTAAATACAGTGGGTTAAATAACAGTTGATATTGCAAATAGAATTATGATCACTATAACTTCGTATATAGTAATAAGGTGACCAAACTATCCCTTATTGCTATCTAGAGAGTACTAACATGGCAATCAATGTGCTATCCTCAAAATTAGAGGAGATTGTCACGGGAGACCAAAGCTTTTAACACCAAAATACCCAGATTCTTTGATTGAGCAAAGCAAGAGATAAAATAAATTGTAATTTATTTACACAATGAACATACACAGCTTGATTTACAATTACAACAAAAAAATACACTTACTAGTTACGATGTTAAGTCTTGTTACAGGATGGATCTTTCACTGCATGATAAATCTTAGGTGAATCTGTTACCGTATGATGACTCTCCTCCCTGATGGGCTGCACGGATTATTATAGGATTAAAACTCCATTAACCTAACCTGGCCAGCCAATCTCTGCGTGGGAATAAATTATCCCACTTATCCTGGAGTTTGCCAGTCCTGTGTAGCCTGGCATGGGGAGCTTCAGCATAGCAATTGGGCATGTGCGACAATGCCATCTTTCCCCATTTGTCATGCTAGACCCCCTGCCGGCTCAGTGCCGGAAAGTCTGGACAGAGCAGCTATTTGGCAGGATGGCTTATTGAAGTCAGTTTGAAAGGGGGTGCGTCAGGTGCGCTGCTGTGATTGGCTGAAGAGGTGCAGGAGACAGGTGTGGGAAGGTTTACTGATGGGGATTGGTGATGCGGTACCAGCACGTGTAGAGCACGCTACTCATGCCTATGTGGCGTGCCGATGATGCCCCCGCGTGGACGCAACCCGGAGGCGGGACAAGAGGGGTCTGCATTAATTTTCGTGAATGAGGCATGCATGCCGTAGATTGCGGCTGGTTGATGGCCCAGGTGATGCACCGCAGGAGGCGGGGGGTGCGGAGCACCTGATAGTGGGCTGAGGTAAGCAGGAAGCGTGCCAAGGGTAGCGAGACTCATGGATCCTTACACGTATTTCCTGCCACATTCATATATTGCTTCGTAGATAATACCCATAGATATCCAGTTGATGAAGAGGTGGATATGAAATTCTCTACTGTTGTCCCAGTTGTGGAACATTTTGCTAGGTATAATGGACTGGCAGGCTTTGCAACCGTGGTACCTGAAGGTCCCCATGGTTCTTGTTTTAAATAACCAGTTTTCATTTATGGGGCCCTCAAAATGACCATAGGCTAATATATCTTGAAACATTTTTGACCTTCTGCTAGTCACTGATGTGGTCACTGTCAAACGTTTCGCAGATTCTCATCATGCAAAAGAATATGCCAATGGGTGTTAAGGTTTAGCTGTGACCATTGTCTATTATAAGTGCCTAAGAACCTGAGGCTGCAGGTCGGAATCTTCCCCTACTACATTACGGGGATAATCTGTGCTCCCCACTCTTTCAGCCTCCTACCATCAGGTTATGACCTTTCTCTTTACCGCCATAAAGCTCTTAAGATGACGATAGTATATCTAGTCCCTCACAGCTTTGCCCAGTGTGCTGTCTCTAAGCCCCTCCTTGAGGTGATCACTGAGCAGGATGTCTTTATACGGCACAGTCATTGGCCTTTGTGACGGTGAACAGGTACCCAGGCCATAAATAAAGGTATTATGCCCGGTTGGGAGCCCCTGAGCCATATTGGGGATTTGTGAGTGTCAGCTCTTCAATCCAATTGTGGTATATAACTGCTTGTATAATGAAGATTTATGTGGTTTTACTGTTCCAGGAGTGCCAACCAGCGGGATGCGGCAGGCGTGAGCGTCAGGGATTATTTTACTGGAAAATTTTGTAAGGGTGTTTTTGGGTAGAAGGGGGCCCATGTTGCGGGTTACCCGAAACATGCACTCTGGAATCCCCCCAGATTCCTGAGGACATGAGGAACACAGACCACCGGATAAAATCCCCCCTAGAACGCAGTTAGCAGCTCACCGCCAAATCCCCCTGCTTTAGCACAAACCAGAGCAGTATGACCAGGCAGGGAACTGGATTACATTCCAGGTCCCGGGATATGCCCGAATCCCAGAACCCAGTGAGGGGTTCCGTAAATCTCTCACCAGGGATAAGGTGGAGAGAGTTGTAGGGGTTAAATTTTAAGTTAAAGCGTAGAGTGTCAGCTCTGCTGCCAACTGCTGGCTGCAGTCCTGTGAATGTGTATAAACTGTCTATATGCGCCCGGCTAGGAATAAGAGGGCCATATCCCCGTATTAAGGGTTAATGAATACCAACAACCTACATGGGGCATAAGGGGTTAATGTATATCCCCACACTCTACACAGGGTCCCTAGGATAAAGGGATACTGCCCAAGTAATGTCGAGGTACCCTGAATCCAGTATAGAGGTTCAGGGGGTTACTCCAGCTTAGGATAAAGCTGAAAGTTTATTGGTGTGTAAAGAAAATGGTTAAGTCAGGTTAGATCTTTGGGAGACTATCTGTGTCTTCTTGTTTGTTTGTTCTGTCAGCAATATTCCTTTGCACCGGCTGCTCCTATTATTATCGATTGGTGAGCGGTTTACCATAAGTTATTTATATAGAATAAAACTGTGTAAGTTAGGTTTTTGAAGTAATGTCAGAGGAAGTAATTTAGTATGGATAAACAATCCATTTGCATAGGAAGCAGAGGGAGCTTCAAAGGGGCAGCAGACACATTTGGGATTCACAAGTACAGTGAGTCATAACTTAAGCCCAGGACTTCTAAGGCATAACGTGGAGATAAATCCGGGTCTCCCCAGACATGCCGGAGTCAACAAAGATCCTGTAATTGTAAGGTGTTACGTGGGGAGGAGAGGTGTACCGTTTGGCCTGACAGGTGGCTAGGTGTAAGGGGACAGGGAGACATTAGGTCTCCAGGGAAGTAGGCTTGGCTAGGTATGCTAAGCAGCGGAAGTGCAAAGTTCGCACATGCTCTCATCATACCTTGAAGCCCAGTGCCAGGCTACCAAGAACCTGGCAGAACTCTGCTATAGGTGAGATGATTGGTTCCCACGCAAAAGATTGGCTGCACATGATACAGATAGGCTTTGGGTGTTTTTAAAAAGTGCGGCACAGACAGTCAGGAGGCAGTTCCATCTAAGAGTTCCATCTTGTAAGAAGATCCATCTGATTCATTTAAGCTACAGCGGGCGGTACAGAGACTATTTAATCGCAACTAAAGATTTGTATCCAGAATTCCAGTATTCGTAAGGACTAAGGATTTGCTCACTAATCCTGCATTGGGGGAACGAAAATATTAATTTTGGCGGAGAAACAGGGGTTGCCGCTAGTGCCCTAGCCAAGGACAGTCACACGGCTCTTTATGTGCAGCAACCCCACGTGTGGGAATTCCTGCCTAGAGACTTGATTTCTGTGGATTTCGTTCTGTGGACATTTTTATTTTGTTTTGCCCATCCCAGTAAGTATTTATTCGTGATAATTTTGTAACTCAAGCTGTGTGTGTGTTCTTTGTGTAAATAAATACAATTTTTTATATTTCATGCTTTATTCAATCAAAGGACCCAGATGGTAAAGTGTTAATAAGCTTGGTCTCCCATGATAGCCTTCTCTCCCATACAGGAGCTAGAGAGGATGAATTACTGTTTAATTAATTTAATATCCACATCTCCCTAGATCAGACCAAACTTCAACTCGGGGGCCCTATCCCCTGCATATCCTCCTCCAACTCCACATACAGCTACAGAGAGAAGCTGGAGAACGTGGGGGGAGGTAGGAATGACAAGCCCTAATATATTGACTTGATACTTTTTGCTCATCTGACGATGCCCTAAGTTCGACACCAAATGTAACGATATGGTCGAAGGATATGTGACAGGGGCCATTTTCATGACTTCACTGAGCCTCAGTTTACGCAACTGCAATTTGGTAATATTACAGTCCCTTTCTCCACTGTGTATACAGAGCAGGACATTTTAAGTTTAGGTATGAAAAGTGGCTGCTGGAAGGCACTATATAAGTAAAAGATAATAATGCTATTATCTTTCAGCTTTACATGCCAAGCAAACTAATTACAGTTCCAATACATTACAGTCCAGTCTAATATGTCCTGTTTGTCACAGCAAACATACCATGCAAAAAATTATAAGACAGCAGCAGTGAAAGTATCTACTATCTCCTTCTCCACTGCCTTTGTGATTCATAATCACACATCCCTCTTTGCCTCCTTGCACTTAATTTGTACAGTGACTGCCTGCTCACTGTTATCCTTCTCATCCACATTACTACAGCTACAGGTAAACCATGGCTGCTTTTCTCTTTCTTTCTTAATGTGCAGCATGCATTGCTGTGATAATAAATATAATCAATGCTTGAATGATTTCGTGGGTCATGACTTGCGACGGTTCCTTACTCAGTTTGTTGTGGGAATTACAGTATGTCTCATTGGAGATTAAAATAAGACTTCCATCACGCTTCACTGACGGTTTACAAACATAGAGTCTCAAAAGTCAAGGATTAATCTGCCAGGACAACCTATTGTTTAGTTTGAATCCCATGTGTGAGATTAAAGGCCTCACTTCCCACGCAACAGTTGAAAAGGTCATCCAGCAGGTAATGTACTGGCCCTGCATGTACAGTATTAAAAACATATCTTGTTGGACTTTTCGCTTTCTTTTTCCCCCTGTGGTGTACACCCCCTAATTATGTCATCTTGTTTAGGTAGCCATATTCTAATGATAAAAAGACAGTAAAAATAAGAAGACAGTGCCACTAAGTCTTCCAACATCAAAGGGATGTGACTGCAATTTGTTTTTGGTTCCTTCTTCAAATCTCAATGTATGCATATACAGTATTTAGACATAGAACAAAATATTGCATTTTTAAAGATTGAGCAATTGATTGAGAAAGTACTTAGACTTCATTACTCATAATTGTCAATTCATATACTATATGCATATTGTCTGAACTTTGTTGACACTAGATCGTAGTTCTTCTTTGGAATGATATTTTAATTGAATATCTTTATTGGCAGGGTTAAATCAGTACATCTATCAACTACCTAATATTTATCCACACGAGGTATGGGGATACATTTTAACGGAAATAATACAACATAGTAGGGTTTTTCAATAGGAAAAAATTTCAGGGCTAAGCCTAGGTTTACTAAACTGTGCTCAGTCAAATTGTACCTTACAGCCTATTAATTTGAATAAGTTGCAAAGTGCATTAAGGCTTAGCACTGCTAGCAAAGCTGGATCTTAATCTTGTGTGCTTATAATGTATTTGGCTCTTATTTCATACAAAGTACTTAATAACCACCTTCTCAATTTCTAGGCACAGATTGGACTTATTTCCCCAAAGGAGGGGTCACCAAGATTGATACAGAAGTGAAGCACCCTTCCAGGAGTGTTCTTGTGACTTGAAGTGCTGGAGGTACCAGCACTGCAAAGCTTAATGTTTCCATTTTGAAAGATCCCTCATGGTTACATTGTGCCGCTCAATAATGCCTAAAGCTACGGCCCCAGTGCCGGCTGCAGCACACGCGCCTGGCAAGCGTGCGGCACGTGCAGCTGTGTAAACCGCAATCTCCAGTCTGTTGCTGAGCTGCAGGAGATTGCGACGGGGGGTGTGACGGGAGGCGCAGCCATGACGTCACCCGACTGGTTCACCCTCATTGGCTGAACAGCCGAGGGGGGGGGGGCAGCGCTCCACCGCCAGTTCTAAAGACAATTTTTTTGTCTTTAGAAAATCTAGTCGAGTAACGCGGCGGCAAATTGTGCGCCAAGGCAGCTATTGGCCCGGCCCCATTGACGGTCGGTTCTTGTTCCTGCAGCGCACTTCATAGCGCGCGCTGCAGCATGTACTGGGGACCTAACCTAAGTAGCAAAGGTCACAAGAGCTTCGAAACACTACAGATATGACTGGAAGACACTACATGCAATGCAAGTAACCTATACGACCTATCCCTTCTTTAAATAACCTTTTTATTTTGCAAATGAATGGAATTGTCTTACTCTGTGACATAGCTGAGAAATAAAATTTTCCCTCCCCTTGTCTCATTTCCATAACCCCGCAGCTGCTAACATTCAGGATTACAGAACAGCGTGCCTTTATTCTCACTAAATTCGATTGTGTTTGCTATGTTAGTCTTGTTGAAATGATACAAATATAACTCATATTCCCCCCTCCCAATCGCAGATAGGGTGCATGTGAGGAGAATCTATATGTATTACCCGTGTGGTGCTTTACCTGTTAGGCTCACAGGAGGCCTGAGCCTCCACCAGTGAGAGCCTGGGGTGTACCCTCTGGAACAATACTATGGTACAGCGCCTCCACCTGCGATGGCTCCCAACAGAGCGGGAGTTGTTCCTCGCAGGACACATTCAAATGAACACATACACTAGATGTAAAATAGCAACGGTCTTTACTATAACAATGTAATACACGTCTCACTCTATAAACTTCTTATCGCTCTATAATAGTAATGGCACAACTAACCAAAGCGCCAACGCAGGGCGCAACCCTCCACTGTGTCCCCACACTGTGTCCAGTGTCCCACACCCAAACAGCAAGTGTCTGGTGACTGCGGGGCCATAAGTATGAGGATGTTATAGATGGTGCACTTAAAATACGATACCTGCCCCAGTGCTCCAGAACCTGGGCTGCAGACACTTCACAAAGGATCCGCCGCTTTGCGATCTCCTCGGCGATGTCCTGAAACTGCTTGGCGGTGGGTGGCTCCCACATGGAGTGATCCACCTTTGGAAAGTCTCTTATCTCTGCTGCCGCAGAGAGTGATTCACCTTCACAGCAATACCAGGAGATTCACGCTTCCTGGCTGGACACTCACTTGTCTGAGTTCTACAGGACCCTGTCCCTATCTAAGGGGAGTCCCTGTAGTAACCCCAAGCGGAGGTGATTGGGGCCTAAGGGGGGGATGTCTGGCTTAGTGTATGAGCCACTTGCTCTCTACACTTACCCACCCTCCCCTGTCTGTGTCCCAGCTTCTTCTGATAACTCACTGCAGCACACAACAATGTATCTTTCCTCTCAGGAAAAGCTGTAAGCCTTATTGGCTCCCTGGTGTCAGGTGGCCTGACTGTCTCTAAGCACTCTGGGGTCTGTAGTCCTTCATGGCCCCCTTAAGCATTGGGGCCGCGTGCGCTATGGGTACTGCGCATGTCCGAACTTCTAATGGCCGCCGTCGCTAACTGCGCATGTGCGACTTTGGGCCATCCCTGCGCTACGGAGCGCCTCTGCTGCCACTTCTCCTTTACCAAAATGGCCACTGCGTCGCTACTGTGCATGCGCGAACCTCCGCGACACAACCAAGATGGCAGCGCCCTGCTTCCGACGCCGCGGGAGCCCCCACAGCAGCAACAGCCCCCACCGGAGTGAGGGTAAGGGGGACCAGGGAGGAACCTGCTATACTCTCCCCCTGGTGAAAATACCAATGACCCCGCTTGGAGGACAAAAGAGAGATCCAGCGCTCCACGGATTTCAAGATAAATGAATTTAGTGTGGCACAATAAATTCATTTATCTTGAAATCCGTGGAGTGCTGGATCTCTCTTTTTTCCTTAGTGTACATTGGAATTTGCCTGGCAGGTACTTCCTTGAACCAGCAGCACCGGTAAACTGTATGTATTCATTATATTGTGGTGTGCAGCCAAAACCCTTTTACATTGTTCCCGCTTGAAAGACAGCATCACACAACACAAAGTTATATAATAAAAATGCAGGGCATGATATATACAACTTATCATATGTGCTTTAACATCAATGGTACACAACATAACAACCACAGTAATACCCGAGGCAGCTGTGTGTTTGCTGTTTGCTGAAACCAATTGTGGGGTGCCCCTAACTGATAATGTGGGGGTACCTCACTTATTTGACTTTTGTGAGCCTTCGCCTGGGTAATCTCTTGGAGATCAGGCTCAGGTGCAACAGTCACTGGTTCCATACTACTTCCTCCCCTTGGTGGAAGGAACAGCACAGTGTCTCTTTGCCAAGCCTTTACCCGGCCATCTGCGGCGTGGATGCAGTAGGCCAAGAGGTCTTGACCTTTTCCACAGTCCACCACATGGTGAATGAAGCGCTCCATGTTGCGCATGAAGGAGGCAATGATTACCCTAGCTGGCACAGCACAGTCCTGGTTTGCTCCATAAGACACTTCTGAAGTGACGTCTCCTGGATACATCACGAGCTCTGGGTCTTGATACAGATGAGCTTGGTGATCCTTTGAGTAGAAGTAAGCGCCGAGCAGGGCCTCTTCACCGGATATCTCCATCACATCCTGCAGGGAGAAAAGAGTTGTTGCCTCACCGCTCTGCTGGTTGCTGACAGGTATCAGTACATCTGGAATGCTGTCAGGTACCATCTCCGTGGCACTGGACATCACAATGGGGCTGACTTTTCTCTTCTGCTGGACGATAGGCGGTGGGCACTGGTCCACTCGCACCACTGGACAGCAATCTTCAAAGGGGGACACCTCCGCCAGTACGCGATGCCGAGGTGAACCAATCGCCCCGGTGGCCAGACTTAAGGAGCTACCGTGATCCGCGGTCACCTGGGAGTTCACACCTGACATCCCTGGGGCAGTCAACTCACCCTTGTCATCGTTAGCAGATACTGATACCAAGCCTGGGACCGATGGTACCAGTGTAGTAGGCCGGACTGGCCTTTGTAGGGCACACGGGCCCACAGCAGGGTCCACAGCAAATGAAGTAGTTTGTTCGCAGCTTCACTTGAGTGGTCCGCCGGTTGGCACATCACCATGGCTGGTTGGCTGCTGTCATCACTAAGAGAGGATGGAGGTAGAGACACCTTACCCTGTGATTCCGGAATCTGTGGTTCTGGAATCTGCGGTCCTGAGTGTGGAACCGAGTCTAGAACCGGGTACACAGACCCCCTGGAACATCTATTATAGCACACTGACTTGGTGCAAACACAGCATCGCAGCTGTCCATTTTGATCAAGGTAGCTTGAAAATCTTCCGGTCGTAGAGCAGAGTCTGGAACCGTGGTTAGAGCGCACGGGCCCTCCGAAACCTCTGTGGCTGGGGTAGATGGGTTATCAGCATCGACCACCCCAGTAGAGAGGTCATTCGCATCTTCCTCTGTGGATTCCGTCTCTGGAACAGGAACTGGAACCACGGTTAGAGTGCACGAGCCCTCCGAAACTTCTGTGAGGGAGGTAGATTGGTTACCTACATTGACTGGCCCAGAATCGAAGTCGGTCACTCCTTTCTTGGCGAGTTTCGTAGGCTGCAGCAGCACAGGCTTCAGGAACTGTGCTCCGCAGCAGGCACACTTGGGTCCCCAGGTCAATTTTCCACCTGGGAAGTCACACTGGTTACAGACACATCGTATGCATCCCTCATCATCCACTTTGCCACCTGATATTCTGCTGGTAGCTTAAAGGGGTCAAAGTCCATACCACCAGACAATTTTAAGTCCTTTTGTAAACATGGGCACAACATAAAGGATACGTCCCCTCCCTTTCTTCTCCAGACTCCTTACAACTGAAAAACAAAAATATACTGTGCGCAACTAATTAACCTCTATACAAATAAGTGATAAGGTTCAATAACCATAACCCTTCTAATTTAGTAGCCCATAATAAAGCCACAAAAACCACAGTGGAGGTAATAAGAAATAATTCACATAACCGTGTAGTGAATGATGATGGCGTCTGCTGCTATAAAGACAGGGGGTGGCTCAGCACCCCCCAATACACTACAGAAATGGAAACAAAAAACAGCGCAAAATGCAAATAGTGAAGTAGGTAAATACAAATGTGTATTAAATAAGGGATAACAAAAAACAGCGCAAAACGCAAATAGTGAAGTAGGTAAATACAAATGTGTATTCCCTGAAGAAGTAGTTATCACTACGAAACGCGTTGGATGATTTACGGTCTATGTGTTCAATGCCAGTCACATTGGTTATACTTATTGGTATTGCTTTGGCTATCTACATCTTTGTGTGTAATTTCGGGCATCTGAGAAACACTCTTGCCGATCGATCCATAGTTGCTGACACGGTGACGTCATCACGCAGCGTCCCGCAACGAAGCGGCAGCGTGGCACGCTGGGGGTACGCTTGCAGCCATCAGACTCACCTCCGTGTGTGACGGTTTTGATCGAGGAGCTTCACAAACTGCTCCAGTCCTTGCTGAACTATCTGGGGACCCTCTGAGTGCCAGTATCGAGTGCGGAGCCCAGCTGATCTGAAGGGAAATTCCCTATGGAGACGCTGACAGTTTGAAGAGGAGTTCCTAAGAGGGTCCTGCATCATAGCTGCTGTTTAAAGCGCCTACTGAGAGAAGCAAGCATCTGACTCCCACACCAGCAGTCACCGAGTGGTAACCTGTGTGTTTTACACACTCAATGCTCAATTTTTTATACTTGATGTACGCAGATTATTTATCCCTTATTTAATACACATTTGTATTTACCTACTTCACTATTTGCGTTTTGCGCTGTTTTATGTTTCCATTTCCATACAACTGAGGATGCTGTTTGCGGCAGCTTTTACCTTTCTTACGGGGAACAGAAGTTACTGACTGGGGATCACTGTGCTTCCTCCCCCTGGTGGAATCCAAAGGAGGGGCACATTCTATCAAGGGGGAAGTCTGTCTCTGTGCTGAGCCACTCACATCGCAGGGGCGGGGCTCGGGTTTTCCCGCCAGACCCAGACAAGTTTCTGCAAAACATTTTCGTGCAGGCTGGTGGCATGCAACATGGGCACTCCCCTGACTTGGCGGCAGACGCCATTTTAGGGGTGACTCACTGTTAACATTTCCTGATGATGGAGCCTTCATTTTGATTACAGTCCTTTTAACTACACTAGGGCTCTTTGCATAGATAAGGGGGTAGCCTTCTGGTGGGGCACTTTCCCTGCATATTTCCTGATCTGCCAACATTCCGTCTAGGCCCAGGAGTTCCTTTAGGGACTCCAGAAGTGCACTCCCCTCCTCATGAGCAGGAACATACCCCAATGTCTCCACTTTACTATGCAGCTCCCAAATCGTACTGGCCCAGATATGGAGCTTGTGGTAACATCCTTCCTTGCGTACTTTTGGTACTCTACAACTATTGGGGCACCCCAGGTCTGATCTCAGCAGCGCCTCCAAATGTAACCCATATTCCCCATCCTAAATCGCAGATAGGGTGCATGTGAGGAGAATCTATATGTATTACCCGGTGTGGTGCTTTACCGGTTAGGCTCACAGGAGGCCTGAGCCTCCGCCAGTGAGAGCCTGGGGTGTATCCTCTGGAACAATACTATATGTTACAGCGCCTCCACCTGCGATGGCTCCCAGCAGAGCGGGAGTTGTTCCTCGCAGGACACATTCAAATGAACACATATACTAGATGTAAAATAGCAACGGTCTTTACTATAACAATGTAATACACGTCTCACTCTATAAACTTCTTATCACTCTATAATAGTAATGGCACAACTACCCAAAGCGCCAACGTAGGGCACAACCCTCCACCGTGTCCCCACACTGTGTTCACTGTCCCACACCCAAACCCCAAGTGTGTGGTGACCGCGTGGCCCACAGGTATGAGGATGTTATAGATGGTGCACTTAAAATACAATACCTGCCCCAGTGCTCCAGCACCTTGGGCTGCAGACACTTCACAAAGGATCCGCCGATCTGCGATCTCCTCGGCGACGTCCTGAAACTCTGCCTGGCGGTAGGTGGCTCCCACATGGAGTGATCCACCTTTGGAAAGTCTCTTATCTCTGCTGCAGCAGAGAGTGATTCACCTTCACAGCAATATCAGGAGATTCACGCTTCCTGGCTGGAGTCCCTGTAGTAACCACAAGCTGAGGTGATTGGGGCCTAACTGAGACCTAAGGGGGGGATGTCTGGCCTAGTGTATGAGCCACTTGCTCTCTACACTTACCCACCCTCCCCTGTCTGTGTCCCAGCTTCTTCTGACAACTCACTGCAGCACACAACAATGTATCTTTCCTCTCCGGGAAAGCTGTAAGCCTTATTGGCTCCCTGGTTTCAGGTGGCCTGACTGCCTCTAAGCACTCTGGGGGCTGTAGTCCTCCATGGCCCCCTTTAGCATTAGGGCCGCGTGCGCTATGGGTACTGCGCATGTCCGAACTTCTAATGGCCGCCGCCAACTGCGCATGCGCGACTTTGGGCCATCCCTGCTGCCACCTCTGCTGCCACTTCTCCTTTACCAAAATGGCCGCCGCGTCGCTACTGCGCATGCAGTACAGTACTTGTCTATGCTTACTTAATATATATATATATATATTCTGTTAGTCTAAATGAAAAAAAGTATCACCTGCATTAAGTCTTCCTTTAGTGATAGCGATGCACAAAAACCTGTGACCATGTAATCCGACTAATTTTTCCCATGACCATTGGCTGCATCATCTCCAGAGCTGCAGCAAATACATTTTTTGAAGCACCTCCGAGCTTAATTAGTCGAGTTGTATCTGTATATTGTATACGGTACTGTAGCTAACACCAAACAAATGAAAACAGCTACTTGCAAGTACAGTACTGATAAAGATACAATGTTGCTCCAGGAAAAAGATAGGCTCAGTAAATCCAGATTTTTTTCAGTACTATCTGTGATTCCCAACAGTGAGTAACCCTCACTGGAACCCCTAGGGTTCGCAAGGAGTCTTCAAGGGGTTCACCAAAAAAAAAATACATTTAATAGCGGAAGGGTTGCCACCTTGTATTGAAGGCTAACTTTTATAATAACATTTTTTACAGTTATTTATTTTATTCACAGGCATACCCCGCATTAACGTACACAATGGGACCGGAGCATGTATGTAAAGCGAAAATGTACTTAAAGTGAAGCACTACCTTTTCCCCACTTATTGATGCAATCGTCAAATACGTGCATAACTGATGTAAATAACGCATTTGTAACAGGCTCTATAGTCTCCTTGCTTGCGCACAGCTTCGGTACAGGTAGGGAGCCGGTATTGCTGTTCAGGACGTGCTTACAGGCGCATGCGTGAGCTGCCATTTGCCTATTGGGCGATATGTCCTTACTCGCGAGTGTACTTAAAGTGAGTGTCCTTAAAGCGGGGTATGCCTGTATATCTTTATTTCTCTTACCGGTGGCATCATCTCCCCGTGCAAGGTCCAGTCAACATGGCTCCACGATGTCAAATGGCGCTTGTTGCCATGACAACGTGTCGTTGCGGTGTCAAGTTGCCATGACAACAGGATGCCCTATGGTACAAGGCATCACGTGAAGCCCTGTTGTCATGGCAATGGTGCATATGTGATGTC
Organism: Ascaphus truei; assembly: GCA_036426205.1. Taxonomy (NCBI): domain Eukaryota; kingdom Metazoa; phylum Chordata; class Amphibia; order Anura; family Ascaphidae; genus Ascaphus; species Ascaphus truei. The sequence continues at coordinate 107,335,749 of CM071569.1, forward strand.
ACGTAGCATCCCGGTGTCATGGCTACGCGGCACCATTTGAAGACATGCTGAGGGGATTTGCAGAGGGAAATGCTGGGAGATGCCGCCCGGAGATTTTTCAGGTAAACCCATAGTCCGGAGATACGTGGCCAACCCGTAGTACATGAATATAAATATGCACTTCCCAAATGTGTGGTAAAATATATAAAATAAAATCAAAACACCTAAATTAATCAATACTACACATTAACACCTCAGTAGATATGTGTACATTTTTCACTTAAGTTTGCAAAACACGTGAAATTTGTATTTTTTTTTCTCCAGTTCACATAAATGGTACGCTTTGCAAAAAAGCTTACACCAAGAATTATAAAAAAAACATTGAAAGCAAAAGTCCCACTTTGTTTACAACCATTTTCGTAAAAAATGTCACTAAAATTCTGGGGAAATTCAAGCAACATTTCTACAAATTAGTGAAATTTGTGCAACGTAAAATTGAAGACATTTGCACAACTGTACACCTCAATCATGTGAGGCCCGTGCTCTCATCTGGATGATAGAATAGTCAGTACCACACAGACCTAGCTGAAGCTGAACCAGACAGATTTGTATGTCCAATCTTCCTTTTTTATCAGGTACAAGGCGAGGTCACATGATGTTTATTTTACTGGTGAATATATAAACCATCAAGCTGTTTTTCACCTCACGCTTGGTGTACACAAGTGAAGTGTGGACACGGAGACAGATGCTGCTGAAATCCTGTGTTGTATTATATTCAGCACATTCAGCTAATTTGGCTGCATTTGCACAATTCGTTAGCTGCCGCACTTACCTGCAGCTGTAGCAGATGGTCATGTCAACATCCAGAAATGTGCTGGTCTATCTTACTATATATTACAGAGCATGCCATAGGGACAAGTTTAGAGAGAGAGAGGAAAAAATGCATTTTCCTGTTAGGGTAGTTAAAACTTGAAATTATATTTGAAAAGGTCAATTATTTTTTTATATAAACTATGTTCAATGAAGGAACAAATGTGTATGCCTGAAACAAACAAACAAAGGTTGGAACAAGTTTGTAATTATTTATTTTTTTGTATTACAAAAGCTGCATTCCAAGCATATAAGGTAAATATAAAAGCAAAAAAACGACTCTACAATAATTTGTAATGTACACCATGCATTCAATTCAATGTGTACTACGATCATAACCTTAAGGGGGAAATTAATTATAGATGTGTATAAATTGAATTGTTTTGAGATTATGAAATTAGGCCCCATAGTTACTGTGGTATGCAATTTTGAGATCTATAGGCCTTTAGTAAAGAAGGCAATTTTTGTGAATTTTGTGAGTGTATATGTGTAACGGGTCCTCCCCCCCACCCAATCGCATATAGTGTGTGTGTGCGGGGAAGCTAGTGTTACCTGGTGTGGTGCGTTATACCTGTCAGGCTCACAGGAGGCCTGAGCCTCCGCTAGTGAGAGCCTGGGGTGAATCTCTGGAACGTTCTCGTCGGTCAGCGCCTCCACCTATGTAGGATTCTATAGGAATGTAGAATAGGCCTAGCAGAGGAACCCACCCAGAAACCACATACACCAGGGTTATGGCTAAAAGGTTTACTGAACAAGCAAATAACACAATAACATCACATCACATCACATTGTATAGCAACACAACACAGAGTATCATACTTTCACAGTGCAACATAATCAGTATGCATAACGATATATATGCCACCCTCTGCCACTAGCTGGCAGCTATAACCTTGCCTCTAACTGGGCTATAACCTCCTTACACAGCATCCCCAAAGTCCTTGTACCCAAAGTCCCAAGAGTCCCACAACCCCACCCACGTGTGGAACAGCGCTGTCCACTAAGATGAAGTGTATAGGTGGTGCACTTGGTGACTTGGATAATACCTGCCCGGTGCTCCTGCTACCGGGTGCGCAGATGACCTTTGCTTGGAATCCCTTGCTCCAGGAGATGATCCAAGATGCCTCCGCCTCAACGGTGGGTGGCTCACGCATGGAGTGATCCACCTTTATAATGTCTCTTTTCTCTGCTAACGCAGAGAATGTATTACCTTCACAGCAATTGCCAGGATAGTCACGGTTCCTGGCTGGACCCTCACTTGTCTAGGTTCTACAGGACCCTGTCCCTAGTCTAAGAGGAGTCCCTGTAGTAACCACAAGCTGAGGTGAGTAGGGCCTAGCTGGGGGCTAAGGGGAGACTACTTTCCTCCCTGCACAAACACACCCTCCCCTCTCTGTCTCCCAGCTCCTAACTGGCAATCCCTGTCTTCACACAACATTGTTGCAACTTTGCAGCATGAGAATCTGTCAGCCTTATTGGCTGTCTGGCTGCCTGTGACCAGGGTGAAAGTGCAGTCCCCAGAGGCTGCTGGGAATTGTAGTCCTTGGTGGCTCTCTGTAACATTGGGGCCTCGTGTGCGCTGTGTAATGGCCGCCGCCGCTGCTAACTGCGCATGTGCGAACTGGGGGATGTCCCTGACTATGGAGCGCCTCTTCTCACTCCCTTTAATGGCTGCCATACCGCCTCTGAGGCTATACTGAACGCGCGCGAACTTCCGCGTATGCGCAAACGCACACAAGATGGCGGCACCCTGTAGCTGATGTCGCCGGGAGCCCCCGGTGACGCGATCACCCTGCAACTGCCCTCACGCTGTCGCAGGTAGGAAAGAGAGAACAGTACTGTACTTTACTAAATGATTTAACAATATAAAAAACCATTGGCAGCCAACCAGAATAGATTTAGCACAACATGTAAGTACAGAATTGCCCAGCACTAGCATTCACGAAACAACCACAGCAAGAAACTAACTCAAAGTCTAGCAAAAGCATTGTCAACCCTTCTCCAAACACTTTATTCAATGGTAGAACTAAGTCAATCATTGTTCTTTAAACAATCACACTGTTTATAGGGGGTAATATTTCTTGACCTTTCAGCAAATTACAGTTTTGTTTTAAATCTTTGGTTTTGTGCAGTTTGGTTTGTTTTTTTAACTTGATGTGTTAAAACCGGTGCTTTAAATCAGTACATCAAATTACATTGCCAATTTATTTTTTCACTCAGTCCTGAGTGAGGTTCTTGGCAACAGAGTGAAGAATTAAGACTCACAATTAAACTACAGTATACAGTATGCCCTAGAAGCACTTTTTAAGCCCACCAACATGTTAAACAGCAGTTGAATGTGCAACTCTGTAAAGATGGAAATTGAAGCAATGTCATACACCCTAAGAGCTAAAACATGAAATGCCTAGTTTGCATTAAAGTTGTGAATATCTACAATAACTTTTGAGACAATGGGGGTCATGCACTAAGCTCGATTAAGTCACTTTTAGAGCGCAAAGTGCTCTTAGAACGTGATGTTGCGCTGAACTGATGCACTAAGCAACGCAAACAGGCACTTTGCCCTCTAAAACGGACTTTTTTCAGGATTTTTTTCTAAGTCCAACTTTGCTCGTTCGTTATCCTGTTTGTGTTAAATTCTGCCCTTAAGCGGGATGCACTAAGCAACGCAACCTCGCTTGCTCCATTTTCTCAACACCTATTCTCTCCTAGACCCTCTACAATCTGGCTTCCGCACTGCTCACTCCACGGAAACAGCCCTCACTAAAATAACTGACGACCTCCATGCTGCCAAAGACAGAGGTCATTACACTCTGCTCATATTACTCGACCTCTCTGCAGCATTTGACACCGTGGACCACCCTCTTCTCCTTCACATTCTCCATACTCTTGGTATTCGGAACAAAGCTCTATCCTGGATCTCATCCTACCTCTCCCATCGTACTTTCAGTGTCTCTTCTGCTAACACCTCCTCCTCCTCTATTGATCTCTCTGTGGGGGTACCCCAGGGCTCTGTCCTGGGACCTCTTCTCTTTTCTCTGTACACACTCTCTCTAGGTGACCTAATAACATCTTTTGGGTTTAAATATCACCTCTATGCTGACGACACACAAATATACTTTTCAACACCTGACCTTACACCTGCTATACAGACCAAAGTTTCTGAATGTCTCTCTGCTATATCATCCTGGATGGCCCTCCGTCGCCTTAAACTCAACATGGCTAAAACAGAGCTCCTCATACTACCTCCCAAACCTGGCCCTACTACCTCCTTCCACATTACTGTTGGAACTACGATCATCCACCCAGTAGCCCAAGCACGCTGCCTAGAGGTCACACTCGACTCCTCTCTCACATTCGCCCCTCACATTCAAAACATTTCTAAAACCTGTCGCCTTTTCCTCCGCAATATAACAAAGATACGCCCTTTCCTCTGTTGCTCGACTGCTAAAACTCTGACTCAGGCCCTCATTCTCTCCCGTCTTGATTACTGTAACCTCCTGCTGTCCGGCCTTCCTGCCTCTCACCTGTCTCCCCTACAATCTATCCTAAATGCTGCTGCCAGAATCACTCTACTCTTTCCTAGATCTGTCTCAGCATCTCCCCTCCTGAAATCCCTCTCCTGGCTTCCAATCAAATCCCGCATCTCACACTCCATTCTTCTCCTCACTTTTAAAGCTTTACACTCTTCTGCCCCTCCTTACATCTCAGCCCTAATTTCTCGCTATGCACCATCCCGACTCTTGCGTTCTGCTCAAGGATGTCTTCTTTCTACCCCCTTTTTATCTAAAGCCCTCTCCCGCCTTAAATCTTTTTCACTGACTGCCCCACACATCTGGAATGCCCTTCCCCTCAGTACCCGACTAGCACCCTCTCTATCCACCTTTAAGACCCACCTTAAGACACACTTGCTTAAAGAAGCATACGAATAGCACTGTGAACATTCTGAACACATGATACATAAAGCTTGGCCCCCTGCAGACGCACTTACCAGAACTCCCTCCTCCTGTCTCTGTACGTTCTCCCTACCTACCAATTAGATTGTAAGCTCCTCGGGGCAGGGACTCCTCTTCCTTAATGTTATGTTTGTCTAAAGCACTTATTCCCATGATCTGTTATTTATATTATCTGTTATTTATTCGATTACCACATGTATTACTACTGTGAAGCGCTATGTACATTAATGGCGCTATATAAATAAAGACATACAATACAATACAATACATAAACAAAGACCAAATTTTGACCATGTATAAAAGGAATTACTTTTTACATGAGGTCATCACATTTGCATTCCAGATACGATGCTTCAGTACAAAAGCACATGACTATACGCAACATAAATGACATTGCGCAACATTTCCCGCGCTTATGTTAACGTTGGGTCATGAGTGTCCATGTGAATATAAATGTCTTATAGCACCTTGAGCTGATGCTACTCTGTAAAATTAGTTTTTGAACATTGTTCGCTGTGTGTATATCAATACAAAAGACAAAGTTCAAATTATTAAACATGTCAACAATAGTAGTTTTCATATGTGCAGCATTTAATGCCACTGAGACTGAAGGACATACTCTTGCTTCAGTCTGTGATCTCCAAGTTTATATGTGGAGGTAAAAAAACGAGAGTGATGGGGAAAATCTTAACGAGACCAACTGTATCGGGGGGCTGCCGGTACCTTGCTTGTTATCGTACTATGAGAAAAAAGGTGATGTAGAAATAGCGCTAAAGAACCAATTATGAACAATGGACCCTAGATGAGGGTGAACCCTCTAATGGGGTACTAGGCTGCCTGGTGGAACCTGATAGTACAATCAGAAGAGATACAAAAAACAAAAGAGATACCGGCGCCTAATGAGTCCAATTAGGTGATAGTCCTGGAATTCCAGACAGATGGAAATATGTCCCAAAGTGATGACTTAGCAATTCCTCAATCTTAGGGTAATCAGATGCGACTTCATCCGTATGGAGTATTACATGAAATGAGAAAAGAACAAGATATAGTGCAACACAGCTAACAAAAATCACTCAGACATGGACTTACAAAACAACACAAACAAGACTAACATAAAACACACAAGAGCAAAGCTGAAAGTAAAAGTTAGTTTAATACAACTATAAAACAATAAAATGAATGGACGAAGAGCTCAGGGAATGCCAATCCGGTGGAGTAAAACCAAAGCGCTACTCACAGGATGGCTGCTTGGTACAAGCAATGGATGTCAGGAAAGGGATAGGATCTGTCCTCCTCTAGCTGGGAAATGTAATTCACCGGCGTATTCCCCCGTGTCCTGTGCTCCTCAAACCGGAAGTGACGTCACCGGATGTTTTGTCACAGGTGGGTGGGACTTTTGGCGGGACTTTTGGCGGGACTTTCGGGCGGAGATCCTTCCTACTGCTGCTCCAAAGCCTCAGCACTCCTCTCCTCAGATCGTCCAGACAGAATAATGAAAACACCCTACGCTTTTTGTGCGCTTGCGCACACTTCCTCAGGGGATATGAGCCAGGCCAGTGGTGCCTGGTATATATCCTTGTGCTAGAAATCTGATTGGCCTGTCAATTAGGACATTCATAAGGCAATACCTTCTTGGCTCACATTAATTAAAACCACTGACATTTGAACAGCTTTGCATAAAACAAAATACACCAAAAACAAAAACCCGCAAAAAACATACACAATAACTAAACATAGTGAAAAAACACACACACATCCGGTTTTACTCCACCGGATTGGCGTTCCCTGAGCTCTTCGTCCATTCATTTTATTGTTTTATAGTTGTATTAAACTAACTTTTACTTTCAGCTTTGCTCGTGTGTTTTATGTTAGTCTTGTTTGTGTTGTTTTGTAAGTCCATGTCTGAGTGATTTTTGTTAGCTGTGTTGCACTATATCTTGTTCTTTTCTCGTTTCATGTCATACTCCACACGGATGAAGTCGCATCTGATTACCCTAAGATTGAGGAATTGCTAAATCATCACTTTGGGACATATTTCCATCTCTCTGGAATTCCAAGACTATCACCTAGTTGGACTCATTAGGCGCCGGTATCTCTTTTGTTTTTTGTTATCGTACTATAAGACAGCCCAATTATGTCAAATTTCCCAAAGGCAGGTGGACCCAAGCTTGAAAAGATGGGTGGCATTGGAAAAATATGTTTGCTCTTCTGTAGAGATAAACAATCTAATTTGGTACCCAAAGTTTGCACTTAAATCTATTAAAGTACCATTATCCTCAATGACCATCTCACTGTCGATCTGGGAGGCCTCTAAATTTAGAAGCTCATTGACTACTTGGAACTCATTGATGGCACCTCTGTGGAACAATCCAGTCTTTGCTCCAGGTATGAATAGTGCAGAATTTTTAATTTGGAAAGAATGGTTTCACCAGACTTAGAGATCAGGAGGGTAATAATTGCATTAAATCATTTGAACAAATCAGATCCGATAAAAACATTCCTCAATCTGAATTCTTTAAATACCTCCAGATCAGAGCATTTTAAATAAACACAGTCCCCGCCCTCCATTGACTACATTTGAATAACTCTGTGTCATAGTAACAGACACAAGTGGACTCACATTGTAAATGTATAGAGAAGTAACCTGTTCCGGTGCTGATTTCCAACAAAAGCTAAATTATATGTCACAATGGGAAGCGGACCTAAGAGACGTTCTGAAAAATGATGACTGGGTCAAGATCTTTACTACAACATTCAAAAGTTCAATATGCACAATGTTAAAGGAGAACACATATAAGGTATTAATGAGATGGTATCTTACCCCACTAAAATGATCAAGATTTGTACCAGGATACTCCCCATTGTGCCCGAGACATAGTGGAAAGTCCGACGATTTGTTGCATATGCTGTGGTCCTGTCCTCAGATCGCTCCTCTATTGGAAAAAATTAGACATTGGCTTCATAGGATCTTTGACCTCACAATACCAATGGACCCATGGCTGTTTCGAATGAATAGGCCATCATCGGCTTAGCCAGGGTTGAGGACAAATTGGTTGCTCATTTTGCAACAGCGACGAGATGCGAGATCGCAGCATTATGGAAACAAAAAGAAATTCCAACAATTACTAAGATTCGGAACAGAATTTGATATGTGTGCCAGATGGGAAAGTTTGTTTTGCACTTGTACTACATTGGGAAAATTGCCTTAATGAGCTTACTTCAGAATTTCAGTGTACATAATAATAATAAAAAAATAATAATGATTTTCTCAACTTTGTTTATTGTAGTATTTTTATACAAGCACATACCTGAACATCTATTCTAGAGCAACTGGGTGTTTGTAGTATATGATGAAATGCCGTGCATAGTGCATCCTATCTATTAAAGCAGCTGTTCAGCTGCCTCTCCCCCCAACCCCCCTCGAATATGTGCAGCAATACAATCTGCACACTGACAAGTGATTAACTAGATTGCCGATCGATCGGTTCTCCTGTGATCAATTGGCAAAGATACGGCCCATGGGTTCATTAAATCACTGTCAGTGCTGCAGAAGAGTACCCAAGATCATGGAAGATCATGTGACCAGGCTGGCACCAGATACAATTGGTGCACTGCTAGAGAGAGGGCAAAAGGAGTGTGCCAGAGCCTGTCTCAGAAGAAAAAGGGGATATGACTTTGGAAATGTATGCTATAGAAACAAAAATGCTTGTTACATTAGAATACATTATAAATGTCTTTAAAAAAAAAAAAATTTCTCAAATAAATGCTACAAGTATTTTCTCATAGTACAGAACTGATTTATTAAAAAAAAACACACACATGTAGGATATTGCTTGAACTTTAAAGCCTATGTCAGAGTTTTCTGAACATTCCACACTGCATAAAAGCGCATAACAGATAGCAGACTTACTGAGAAAACATTTTCATGGAACATACTGTAATAGAAAGATATGCTATGTATTTCATATATTTCCTAGATGTTGAAATTGCCCTTATATAAACTTTAGAGACATTTGTATAATAATAAGCTTCTTAAACGATAAAAACAGCAACTCGTTATAAAATATATGCTAAAGGAACCTTATGGTTGACCTCTAAATGTGGTGACAAAATATTATAAATACTTTATGGAGTTATGGGCTTCTCACCAATTATTTTTCCACTCTGGGGAAATCATATAAACACATGGAAGTTCCGTACTATGTATGATAATTTAATTCATAAACTTGATATAGGTATGGATAAAGATTTATATTCTAAAGATAAACCCAAGGGGATTATACCTACCAACAACTCTACATTTCCAAAAGTTTTTCATATTTTAACAAAACCACTATTATTTGTGTAACTCTCCCTTCCCGCTTCTAGGGATATTACATTGGTGTGTTATATATGGCTACTCCACATGGGTTACCTTGACTTAGGAGCGGGATTCAGGTGGGTCGGCGATGAGGTAGCAAGGTTGTAGAATAATGGGTGTCAGGAACCTTTTGTAGTACAACTGTCATTTATTCGTGTTCCCGTGGACAGGGACCGTTCATACAAATGTTAACAACGTTGTACTACTGGATTTTATAACAGACATTCATGAATACATTTCTTCCATCAGTGCCCATACTAATCACTCAAATTAAGGTACTTTGACTTAGTTGCTCTGAGTAAGTGTGGGACTCGGCCCCCCTTGTTGCTTCGGAACCATCATCGGTATTAATCCGATTACTCTGGGCCTCTATTGGAATCCTGGTGGGTCATTCTTTATTGACACAATCATTTTGCTTGATTGGGAATTGCCACTTCCATACAGACTGATGAGGAATATTAGCGCTGATCCATGGTTAGCACTGATTCGCCAGTACCTGGGAGCCCTCTTTCCTGAGGTTCTCTATGGCATGCCACATTCCTTTTTATTACTTATTCAGGATTAATTCCTTCTCTCAGAGATCCTAACTTAACAGGTACTGTCCCTATCTACAACATAATAGAATACTTCTATAAGAGTCCCTCCTCCTTTAATACTCCTACGTGACGTCTGGATCCCCATAGTAACCCAAGGTATGGCCCAGCATACGACAACCAAGCTAGTAACAGTTTAGTAGGACAGTTACACTTGAATGCTGTATTTTGCTTACAATGAGTTCTTACCACTATGCAGATGCAGCGGCCGTTATTGAAACACTTCACGCAGTGTATACCTCGGAATACCCATGTCATGGCGTGGGATTTCTAACCTTGCCGCCTTAAGACGCGAGTGCATAAAACTGCATTTTTGTGTTCTGGCTTTTAAACAGCTGAAATTGACACAATAGCACAGTACTGTACACATTACAATTCATTCATTTCATTGCATTTAATTGCACACAATCCATGAAATTCAAACAAAGCAACCACGATAAACATGTGTGCCTGGGGCGATTGGCGGCGTAAATGCCGCGTGGAGTACAGCAGCGCACACGAAAATGGTGCCGTGATTTGTTCGAATAACGCCCGCTGCATCTGTATATAAATAATTCAGAAACTATTTGCATCTGCTAAAAACCTGGAGCTCGTACTAAATTCTATTAATTTTACAGCCCTGTAGAAAATAGTTCTGGCAGACACACAATAAAGCTGTGTACGCCATCCACATTGCCATTATACTAGGTTTTTCTGACTCACAAAGTCTTTTATAAATGGCTAGAAGTTTTATGGAAACATAAATACTGAGTCACAGTTACAGTGTATTTTTAAACCATTTCATCATCCTAAGCTTTTCACACTCAACATACAATCGTTGCACCCCATTTTGCAGCATTCTATATTTAATGTAATACCATCTGTTAAGGATGAAAATGCGGATCATATGTAAAATAGGAAATATATTCCATGCAACTGGATAGCACAAGAGGCTCTGCAGCTATAAAAAAAAATTGTGGTTGTCACTAGACCACTTATTTCTCCATTTACACATAATCTTACATACGGTGTATACTGTTTTTGGTAGCTCCTGCTGGACTGTTACATATTAAAACTTGGATTTCCAGCCAAATGTTCAAGTCATATTAGATTTCAAAAGTAAAATGTTTCAGCACAAAAGACAACAGGGTCTATTCTTTAAACTGTAAGTTTTGCCGAGCAAAATGATCTGAAAGCAGAATTCAATTTGATGCAATAAAAATTGAGAGTTTTTGCTGTTTTTTCTAAAAAACATATTTATGTAGATCTATTTCTGCATAAAACATCGAGAGCGAGAGCGAGAGCGAGTGAGAGAGCGAGAGAGAGAGAGAGATAAAAAGCTGCAAGAACTGTTTAATGAATACATCGAGATGATGGGGGGGGGGGGGTTTCTCTCCAACTTTCGTTTCGACAACCGGGAGTTTGGCTACAACAATTTTTAGGAAGGAAACCTCCACAAAGTGTCCTCAGAGCAGACACACATCACCCGCAACACGAAGTCCAAAATGTCATGTACTTCTTAATGATAGAGATCTGGAAGAAGTACTTAAACCCCAACCAACCCTAGTAAGCAGAAGGGCAAAAAACCTCAAAGACATCTTGGTTAAAAGCCATTGGCTGCATTGCATTCACCCACCTGGATCCCAGCGAAACCTAAGGGCTCCTTTAGGTGTGGGAAATGTAAAGCATGTCCTCTAATGTCACCCACATAAAAAAGTTCTCTAATTGGGACAACAGTAGACAGTTTGACATACAACAATTCATAAACTGCAAAGGGTTATTTACCAGATTCTCTGCAAATGCGGGAAACAATATATTGGCAAAATGAGGTGCCAGCTGCGATGGAGAATCCTAGAGCATGTGGGATTGGTCAGAAATAAACTGGAGACCCCAGTAGCGTGCCACATTAATGAGGCTCATGCTGGGGACACTAAGATGCTTAGTTTCCGTGGCATTGACCATCTCAAAATCTGTCCCAGGAAGGGGGATTGGGATAAAAACCTTATTAGACGTGAAACAAAATGGATATACCAACTCCCTAAGGCCTTGTCCAGGGTGGTACTGAGAGGGCGAGCACGCTCACACTGGCTGCGATTAAACACATTGCAGCAATGTGTGTGGCCAGAGTGAGTGAGAGCTTGCGCATGCTCGGCACTTAGCTGCTTGCCGAAGCAAGCAAAATTGAATTTGTCTCTCGCTCGAGCGTCACATGAGGGCTTCGCGCAATGACGTCATGGCCGCGCCCCCACGCGCTCCTAGCTGGCCACAAATATTCCGGCAGAGCAGGGAGCATGACATCACCGCACATAAGCGCCAGCGCACCCACAGCCTAAGGCCTTGGCCATGTTTGGCGCTTGCTTGCTCTCGCTTGCTGCCGCTCGCTCTACCAGGAGCTTTTTGCTGTCCTTACAGAGGAGACAGCAAGCGCTTGGGAGGCGGGTATCACTGTGTGTGTGTGTCACTTGGTAGCTGTCAGTGTGTGTGTGTCGCTGGGGAACGTGTGTGTGTGTGTGTGTGTATTCAGCCTGCCTGCCCGCCTTCCTGCATCCCGCCTATGATTTAGCCGCCACCGCCTTGCCTTCACCCGCCCTTACTCCGCCCGCCTCTGCCTTCACCACCGCCTAACCAGCCGCTGCTGCACTCAACAGAATCGCCACATCGACACGACCTGCCGCCACAACACTTCTGCTCCGCCCCTACGCACGACATCACGGACCCACGCCTCACACCCTAGCAGGACCCCACTCACAGGAGAGCACTCACAACCAAGCGGACACCTGCCGCTCACCACCCTAGCATGGACCCCAACTCACAGGACAGCAATCAACAACCCAGGTGCACCGCCGCCTCACCAACCCTAGCAGGACCCCCACTCAAAGACAGCACTCACAACCCAAGCGCCACCTGCGCCTCACACCCTAGACAGATCCCCACTCACAGACAGCACTCAAACCACGCGGCACCATGCCGCCTAACACCCTAGCAGGACACAAGCGCCTCACATTTTTACATCTGTCTATGTCACACAAAAATATACATTGTCTGTGGTGTGTTTACAACAACCATTGTTGAAAACAACATGGTATTACATTTTATTCCATCTTTCGGGTCAACAGGAGGATCAACAGGTACAAACAAAATACTCACCGATTGTCCACGATTTATAAATAATACTACCTATTACGCATTTCATCCCTGGCACGCGGGTATATAAGCTAGTACAACATATAATTGTTATTCGATGCTAAACTGATTAAATCTTGAGTAACGTTTGTATGCATGGATCATCTAATAAACATTAATGTAAATATGTATGGTATTTGTTATGTGCATATGCTATTCATCTGACATCAGCTGAACATATCTGATTATGACAATGTTGAACATGTAGCTATTTTGTTTTAAAGACACTTTCACAAGTGAAACCAGCATGCGGGAATCAGTGTTTTTCCAACGCACGCTGAGACGTGAGTACACGTAGCGCTCATTCATAGGTACTGTGCCATAGTCGTATTTGTGCCAGCCACCAGAGACTGGGAATAAATAGTCTTAGTGGCGACAGAATCCATGGCAACGCCAACCGCCAGCAGTTCAAACAGAGGCCGAAACATGCGATGGAACTCATAGTGCCACGCCCACGCTAAGACTTATGACGCACGTGCTACACTGCTGAGTCATCCTATACCAGGCCTGCAATACACCATTCCACGAGGGACGCTAACGGACAGGGTTTCAAAGCTATCCCTACTTAAGCACACCGCATCAATTTGGGACACAGTACGACTGAGCCATTAATTTAACCAGCTGGCCTGGAAGAGAGAAATCCTGAGCAAGCGGGCCTGCTAGTTGTGCAAGCCTGCCCCACAAAACACACATTGTGGTTTGATGCAATGTGAAACATACTATGAAGTCAACAGCCATATTGACACTTACGGCGGTCTCGGTTATCCGACGCACAATCCGTTACTCAAAATGGCGTCGGAGAGCGAAGCGTGGAAAGCGAAACCCGTTTTCCATAGGAACACTGTTTAAATCAAATGTTCCGTTCATGAAGGCATTTTTTAATGCTAAATACCAGAAAATGTTATCAGCAATAAGATATGCAGCACACACATAGATTAGATGGAAACATTTATTTATTGATCCAGAAACTGTAAAAATAAAACTATAAAAAATAAAACTATGCTGTATTTTTACAGAATGGACATGAGCAAAAAAAACCCATCAAATTATTGGAGGAGATGATGGGGGGGGAGCGGGCGCTCTTCAACAGACAACGGACTTTTGGAGGTGAGGTAGGTGGAGTTGAAGGTCGGCCTCTTGAAGAATCTCTTCATGAAGTCTGAGATCATTCATTTCTGCATGCTAGATCTTCTATAGCAGCTGATTTGGTTAGACACCCCACGACTGACTGTTGAACTAGTCACTGTTAGGGTCATTGTCCTCAAATATGGCCAGTGCCGCTATCAATGGCTTGAATGAAGCAGCCAACATTTGCTTGACAATGATTTAATGGCTGTTGGCTGTGCCACATCAGGAGAGTGTGGCTCATTCCTTCAGGCAAATTTTTGGACTCTTCTAATTGATGAGGTATCATGCCCTCAACTCGTTAGAATGTCGGCGCGCAAACTCCTCAATAATATCAGTTACACCTACCAAGTTGAGATATCTGGCCATTTGACAACACGGTTCTTAACTTCTGCAACAGATCTCCATGTAAGGCCTTGGACATCAGACACAAAAATCAGGGCACAAATTACGCCCCACTCCATTTAAATGGGATTGTGTTCAACTCATTCCATGCCTCTCCGATGTTTCTTCACTGCATGGAGAATGTGTAACCCTTCCAAAATTCTTTGAAGGTTGGACCACCTTCCACATCAGTTGCTCTGATGGCCTAGGGCAACTGTTCGCTCTAAGATAGTGGCCTTGAGGAAGCGATAACCCCCTGCGGCCATCGGCCGTATCCACCATGATGGTGGTGTGGGGGGCTATGAACATCCCACCATCCGACGTTTCCGCGATGAATGGTCATCCAGGTAACGGGATGCGCCAGCGACCACGGCATTGCCTCACCCAGCTTGATTGCAGCAATGTTCTTGAAATAGCGGTTCTGGTTCATGCACTTACTAATTGCCACAGCTGGAATAACATTTGATGCATGGCACCAAGTCCTCCCTGTTACCCAGGACTTACGCGTTCAGGACCCTTCCAAATCACCTGGAAGTGTGCTCTTTGCAAAACCCTTGAATGCCCAAGGGTTTTCTGAATGACTAAAACAGCAAAGGTTTTAGCTTGAAATCACCTGAAGCATTTGCATCCAAGCAGAAGAGTAAGCTGTCCTTTGCAACTTTAAACACGGGCATAGATTTTTCCTCTTTGCAATGTAGCTTCTACTGGGCATTTCTTCCAGTAGAGCCCCGTCCTCATAACAATTGAACATTGAGTGCGCCAAAGCAACAGTCCATCTATAATTTTGGCCAATGTAACAGGAAGGTGTTAGCCTTGCCTACTCATGAACTAGCGCTTCCCCGCGTCCCTTTAATGTTATGCAAGTTTGCCCTCTCCTTTAACGAATAAATAGCCTACTGCCAGTGAACGTTCCTCAAGTGGGTCCCTTTTCCATGCTGTGCTTAAGTCCTCATACACGAATAACAGCCTTGGCCTTGAATTAAGAACCAAAAATAATGGGGCACATGACGCGGGGATTGATCTTCCCAGCCATATGATGATTCGAGTTTTCTGTCATCAGCATAGGCCCAATCCATGTGCCCTTATTGTTGTACTTGGCACCCCTAGGGATCTGAGCCCTTGATCCTTGTACTCCACAGATTTTCTTGCAGTGGCTTTGCACTTCTTGTCACATGTTGTGGACGTTTCGGTATATCCAAGGCACAGTTCCAAGTTTTCTTTACTGTGTCTATTCCTCTGTACTCATCCAGAGCGCTTATTTTATGTTTGCTTGCGTCTCAAGTTATAAGATTCTTCTATTTACCTTTTTTGGCCACGAACAGTTACTTTGCTCTTTTGCTTCTGATCAGCCATGGCGTTAGGGCTAAAATTCCCCACCACCACCAAACCTTCACACAGACTGTACAGAATGATTTTCCCCTAGCTGACCCAGACGTTCTGGGTGTTTTCATCTTGTAGCAATTTCTCTAAAGCGTTTCGTAAGAGCGTCGGTATAAGACGTCTAGGGCGTCGAAACAACGGGCCATAGGGATGCATTGCCAGCTCGTCGGATAAGCCGTTCCGCGTACAACGAAACGTCGTCAAAACGAGGACCGCCTGCATTATGTACACCATTACTTGTATGACCAGTTTTGGAATTCTTAGTTTCTGTTAACAATGTAAAAAAAACACATAGATGATAATGAATGTGATGCCTTGCTGTTGTGTATGATATAGAATATGCAAGTGAGCCAATGCCTAGTTAAAAAACCATCTCTAATCTCACATGAAGCATTTGCTTTAGTGTTCCATTATATAGTATATGCAAGTGATCACTATGCTATGGAACAACCTTTTCACCATCTCTAATCATTCATTGCAGCCCTGCTGTGTGTATATCATAGTATTATGCAAGTGATTCCAATGCCTATTTGGTAGAAAACCTCCTCTAATCATCATGTGAAAGCCTTTGCTGTGTGTATATCATCGCTCATAGGCAAGTGATCCAATGCTAGGTAAAAAACATCATTGAATGCCTGTTTTCTTTGGTCTACCCCTAATCAAATTAAGTGTGCCACCTAGGCAGGGAACACCCTGTGGTAGCAACAACATTGTTGAATGTGATCAGATGTGCTAACTTAAAGCAGAACAGCAAACAAACTGTCAGGTGGGACTTTTGTTTAGGCCTATATACACCCAGTCAGAACAGCTAGTCTTGAGCACATGCAGCTACACTATCCAAGCCCGGCCCCATTATTAAGTGGCCTGCACTACTGAACAAAATGCAAGTTTGTAAAGGATTATGCGAGGAAGAATGTGAGAACGAAGTGGGACATCCACATCTGGATACCTGAGGCCTGCCATCTGGAAATCATTGCTTAGGAAGGAGGAGTATCATATATACCAGACTGAATCATTACTGCTGTGATGCTGCCTTTACCCATTTATATTTGCTGTGACTTCACTTCTTCTCAAATTATGCACACTTCTTTTTACCAGCACAGAGTTGCTCATAAACTCTACTTCAGATTATCTCCCAGCTCTCTCCCGCCTTCACCACTATCTTTTCACACCTGAAATCCTTTATTGTGTACCTGGCCTTTATGACAACACACAGATATATCCACTCTGTGCATCAAACACACCACCCCTAAAATCCATTACTCCACACCATCTCTTCATCCAGGCTCTCTCTTGCTATGGGGATATCTCTTCACACCAATCTGGTCCCTGTCTTTATCCTAAATGCACGTTATGGTTCCTCGCTCACTCGCCAACTGCACCCACTATCTGTTTTTACTAATTTTGCCCTGTCAACCACTCCCCAACCTCCTACCCAGCAACACTCACCCTCCCTTCATCTATCTCACTTCTACATGTGCCCTTTGGAATGCTCGCCTTCACTCATCCTAACATTTTATGTTCTAGTTCTGTGAAGAGACTCCCTGTTTCTTATCTAGTCACTCCCTGCTTCTTTGCTATAACCCACTGAGACATTGGCTTCCCATCTCAAGTAGGACTCTGCTATGGAAGCTGCCCTCTCCTACAGGTGGTATTTCCTTCTCCCACACTCGCGCACTGATGGCAGGGGTGGACGTGTAGTGGGCTCCTGTTTCTTCCAGACCTGACTAACGTCTGTCTGTTAGACCGAACCATTTCCTGATTCCTCACCTCTCGTGCTCATTTACCTCTCTGTTTTTTGCACTTCCCCGCCCCTTTTGGTCACACGGTTACTTATCCCGACTCTCGTTCTTAGTCCCTGTCCTCACCTGTTAATTGGTGCGGTAATCTATCCTTCCTTTCCGCTACACACTTCTTACACCCCTCTACCTCACTCCCCTTATGCCATCTTCTCCCTCACTTTGAATCCCGTGCTCCTTTTATTTCTTCATCTCTCACCAGACTCCCCCTCCGTTATCATGCCCCTGCGCGGACCTTCAATTCCGCACACTTATTATGACAACTCCTCTGTCCTTGGGCTTCCGGATTTGTGATCCCCCTCTGACACTCTATACCCCCTTCTTTTGCTTGGCACTTCAATCATGTGGCACTATGGCACATCAGCTCAGCATTCCCATCTCAAGGATGGCCAATACTTAGACCTGGTTTTCACTAAGACTTACTTCTCTCTACTCTGATTTCCTCCATTTAACCCCTTTTCCCCTATCTCGCACACTCAATTCTCTAAATTCTCTATCTCGATTTCCCCCTCTCCCACTCGGTTCTGCAGAAACCGCGCTCGGTCATTCGCACTTACTGACTTTGAGTCAACTTTACGCTCCTCCTCTACCTTCTCAGCTTGCATACAGACCCCGACAACTGTCAGGAACTACAACTCTGTTTGTACTCCTCTCTCTGATCTACATGCCCACTTTCGATATGTTTCTCCGCACTCGCCCCATGTTCTAACCATAGACCTGCTAAAATCCCACACAGCATGCGCGTTCCTCCACGTCGTTCTCTGAACGCTTCCTCTGGAGGAGTTCACACTCTCGCAGAATTCCTTCCACTACAATTTATTGCGTTATCCTGTATCAACTCTGCCTTCTCCGCAAGCTAAACAAGCTACTTTCTGCACTAATCACAACATGCACCAAGTTAACCACGCCGACTGTTTCTAGCTTTGATACTCATACAAAACCACCACTCAGCTACCTCTCCTTCCTCCATCTCGCTCAGGATTTGCTGACTATTATTCGAAAAAGGTGGCATCACATAAGTAAGAACATCCCTCTGTTCTTCTTCCATCCCACACATATTCTCCTCCTCCTCTTACTGTCCTCATGGGTGTACGTACTCTCGCACCTAGCTCTCCTTGCTCTAACATGCTTCCTCACAGGGGTTCCTGTTATGCCAATTCCCACTCCAACACTATCTCTTGACCCAACCCCCACTGCTCCAAAACTACTTCCTACATAATCCTGCTCACTACACCATTCTTTAACATCCTCCCTCGCTCCTCGAACTTTCCATCCTCCTTAAACATGCAACAGTCATCACCCATACTCAAAAACAGGGGAAAGCTTGACCCTACCTCGTCTTCTAAACTATCGACCTGTCTCCCTCCTGCCTTTTGCCATCTAAACTCCTTGAACGTTTGTATTCTACTCGCTGCACTCCATTTCTCAACACCTATTCTCTCCTAGACCGCATACAATCTGGCTTCGCACTCGACTACTCCAGGAAACCAGCCACATAATAATAAATGACGACCATCATGAGCCAAAGACAGAGGTCATTACACTCTGCTATTATTACTCGAACTATCTGCCAGCATTTGACAAACGTGGACCACCCTCTCTCCTCAACATATCTACATACTTTGGTCTCGAACAAGCCGCTCATCCTGGATCTATCCTCTCTCCCATCGTAATTTCAGTGTTCCTTATGAAACACCCTCCTCTCCTCTATTGATGTCGTTTTCTGTGGGGGTACCCCAGGGCTTGTCCTGGGAACCTCTTTCCTTTTCTCTGTACACACCTCTCAGGTGACCCTAAATAACATACTTTGGGTTTAAAATATCCACCTCTATGATGACGACACACAAATACTTACTGTTTTTCAACACCTTAACCTTACACCTGTCTTTATACAGACCAAAGTTTGGAATGTCTCTCTGCTATATATTCTGGTGATGGCCCTCCGTCGCCTTAACTCTAAACATGCTCAACACAGAGATACTCCTCTACTAACACCCCTCCACCCAAACACTGGGCCCTACTACCTCCTGTCCACCATTCACTGTTGGAACTACGATCTCCACCCAGAAGCACCAAGCACGCGCACTAGAGTCACACCGACTCCTCTCTTCACATTCGCCCCTCACATTCAAAAATGTTCTAAAACCTGTCGCCTTTTCTCCGCAATATAACATAAAGGATACGCCCTTTCTCTGTGCTCGACATGCTATCAACTCTGACTCAGGCCCTCATTCCTCCTGTCTTGATTACATGAACCTCCTGCTGTCGGCCTTCATTGCATCTCACCTGTCTCCCCTATCAATCTGATCCTAACATGCGTGCCGAATCACTCTACTCGTTTCTAGATCTGTCTCAGCATTTCCCCTCTGAAATCCCTCTCCTGGCTTCCAATCAACATCCCGCATTCACACTCCATACTTATCACTCACTTTTAAAGCTTTACACTTTCGGGCCCCTCCTTACATCTCAGCCTAAGTTTCTCGCTATGCACCATGCCCGACTCTGGCGTTCATGCCAAGGATGTTTCTTTTACCCCCTTTTTATCTAAAGCCCTCTCCCGCCTTAAATCTTTTTCACTGACTGCCCCACACATGGGAATGCCTCCACTCAGTACCCGACTAGCACCCCTCTCTATCCACCTTTAAGACCCCCTTAAAGACACAACTTGCCTTAAAGAAGCATCACGAATGCACTGTGAAACATTCTGGAAACCACATGATACATTAAGCTTGGGACCCCCTGCAGACGACGTACCAAGATCCCTCCTCACGCTCTCTGTACGTTCTCCCTACCTACCAATTAGATTGTAAGCTCTCGGGGCAGGGGACTCCTCTTCACTTAATGATGTTTGTTATAAAGCAATCTATTCCCATGATTCTGTTATTATAATCTATCTGATTTATTACGATTACCACATGATTACTACTGTATGATGAAGCGCCCTATGTACATTAATGGCGCTATATAAATAAAGACATACAATACAATACAATACATAAACAGAGACCAATTTTGACCATGTATAAAAAGGAATTACTTTTTACATAGGGGTCATCACATTTGCATTGCCAGATACGAGTGCTTCAGTAAAAAAGCACTGGACTATACGAAAAACATCAAAGATCATTGCGCAACCTTTCCCAGCGCGCCTACTGTTAACGTTGGGTCATGAGTGTCCAGTGAATATATACACTGTCTATAGACACTTGAGCTGATGCTACTCTGAAAATAGTTTTTGAAATGTTCGCTGGGTGTAGATCAATACAAAGGACAAAGTCCAATTTATTACAACATGTCAACAATAGTAGTTGTTACATATGTGCAGCATTGTAACTGCCACATGAGATGAAGGGGGGACTACCTCTTGCTTCAGTCTGTGATCTCAAAGTATATGGAGTAAAACGGGATGGGGAAATCAGAACAAGTATCGGGGCTGCTACCTGGATTGTAATATGGGAGAAAACTGATTAACGAAGACCCAAAGAAAACCCACTTATACAGCGATGATGCGGGTGACACTCATGGGGACTGTGCCGGTATTATATCGATTCCAGAAGCAGAAAAAAAGCTGATTCCAGTAAAGCCTACGTGCGGAAAGAACCTTAGAAACCCCAGGACCTAGAGAGGGTAGTTAACGACCCTTATACTGATGTACGAGGCATGACTGTGGTGTTTTGACTTTCTCCTTTTCCCGTATACTTTCGAGCAGACTACAAACTATGATCAAAAGCGATCACTGGCGCCAATAGTCATACGGTGTAGTCTTGAAGTTCCAGACAGAGTGGAAATATGTCTCACTCTAATGTTGAGACTTAGCAATTCCTCAAATCTTAGCGGTAATCAGATGCGACTTCCCATCAGTATGGAGTATTACATGAAATGAGGAAAGGAAAAGAAACAAGATATAGTGCAACACAGTAACAAAAATCACTTCAGACAGGGACTTACAAAAACAACACAAACAAGACTAACATAAAAACACACAAGAGCAAAGCGAAGTAAAGATAAAAGTTAGTTGAATACACCTATTAAAACAATAAAATGAATGGACGAAGAGCTCAGGGGAATGCCATCCGGTGGAGTAAAACAAGCGCTACTCACAGGATGGATCGCTTGGTACAAGCAATGGATGTCAGGAAAGGGATTAGGATATGTCCTCCCTCATAGCTGGGAAGAGTAACTTCACCGGCGGTATTCCAACCGTGGTCCTGTGCTCCTCAACCGGTAAGTGACGTCACCGGATGTTTGGTCACAGGTGGGTTGAGGTGGGACTTTTGGCGGGACTTTTGCGCTGGGGACGTTAGAGGCGGAGACATCCTCCTACTGCTGCTTCCAAAGCCTCGCACATCCTCTCCTAGACGTCGACAGATATAATAAAACAACCCTACGCTTTTTGTGGCTTGACGCACACTTCCTCAGGGATATGAGCAGGCCAGTGGTGCATGGGTATATATCCTTGTGCTAGAAATCTGCATGGCCTGTCAATTAGGACTCAAAGGCAAACCTTCCTTGGCCACATAATTAAACCACTGACATTGAACAGCTTTGCAGTAAAAAAAATACACAAAAACAAAAACCCGCCAAAAAACATACACAATAACTAAACATAGTGAAAAACACACACACATCGGTTTTTACTCTCCACGAGATTGGCGTTACCTCGAGCTATCGTCCATTCTTTTATTGTTTTATAGTTGTATAATTTTTTTTTCTTTTTTGTTTTTTTTTTTTTTTTTTTTTTTTTTTTTTTAAACTAACTTTTATTCAGCTTGCTCGGTGTTTTAGTTAGTCTTGTTTGTGTGTATTTGTAAGCCAGCTGAGTGATTTGTGTTAGCTGTGTGAACCATATATCTTGTTCTTTCTCGTTCATTCATAATCCACACGGGATGAAGTCGCATCGGATTACCATAAGATTGAGGAATTGGTAAATCTCACTTTGGGACATATTTCCATCTCTCATGGATTCCAAGAATATCACCTAGTTGGACCATAGGCGCCGGTTATCTCTTTGTGTTTTTGTTTCGTTTATAAGACAGCCAATTATGTCAAATATTTACACAAAGGCAGGTGGACCAAAGCTTGCAAAGATGGGTGTGCATTGGAAAAAAACTATGTTTGTCTTCTGTAGAGATAAACAATCTAATTTGGGTACCCAAGTTGGCACTTAAATCTATTATAAGAGTACCATTATCTCAATGACCACTCCACTGCGAGTGTTGAGGCCCCTACATTTAGAAGCTCATTTTGACTATTGGAACTCATTGATGGCACCCTCTGTGGAACATCCAGTCATATGCTTCCAGGTATGAATAGTGCGAATTTTTATTTGAACAGAATGGTTTCACCCAGACTCTTAGAGATCGGAGGGTAATAATTGATATATAATCATTTGAAACAAATCAGATCCGTTAAAAAAGGGTAAAAAATTCTCAATCTGAATTCTTTACATTTATTTTACCTCCAGATAGAGCATTCATTTAAATAAACACAGATCCCCGCCCCCATTGACTACTTTGAATAAAACTCTGCTGTCATAGTAACAGACAAAAGGCGATCACATTGTAAATGTATAGAGAAGTAAACGGTTCCGGTGGATATCCAAACAAAAAGCTAAATATATGTCACAAATGGGAAGCGGACTAAGGACGTCTGAACAAACTGATTGAGTGGGTCAGATCTGTACTACACACATAAAAGTTCAAATATGGCACACCATGGTTAAGGAGACACATACATAAAGGTATTAATGAGAGATGGTATCTTAACCACACTAAATGATCAAGATTCTGTTACCAGGGATATCCCCATTGTGCCCGAGACATAGTGTGGAAAGTCACGATTTGTGCTGCTTGTGTGGGCCTCTGATCCAGATCTGTCCTCTAGGTGAAAAAAATTAGACATTGGCTTCATAGGATCTTGACCCACAATAACCAAGGAACCATGGCGTTTCGAAATGAATAAGGCCATCATCGAGCTTTAGCCGGGTTTGAGGGACAAATTGGTTGCCTTCATTTTGAAGCACAGCGACGAGATGCGAGATCGCGCTACGCATTATGGAACAACAAAAAGAAATCTCCAACAAAATTACTAAGGATTGAACAGAATTTGAATGTGTGCCAGATGGGAAAAGTTTGTTGTGCACTTGTATTACATTGGGAAAATTGCATTAATGAGATACTTCAGAATTCAGGTACACTAATATAAATAAAAAATACTATATGATGTTCTCAACTTTGTTCTATTGGGTAGTATTTTATACACAGCACATCACTGAACTCTATTCTAGAGCAACTGGTGTTTTGTTTGATATGATGAAATGCGTGCATAGTTGCATCCATCTATTTAAAGAGCTGTTCAGCTGCCTCTCCCCAAATCCCCCCTCGAATATGTGAGAGAATACAATCTGCACAATGACAAGGGATTAAACTAGATTGCCGATCAGATTCGGTTCTGCCGTGATCAATTGGCAAAGATACGGGCCCATGGGTTCATTAAATCACTGTAGTGCTTGCAGAAGAGTAACCCAGATCATGGAAGATATGTGACCACTGAGCTTGGGCACCAGATACAATTGGTGCACTGTAGAGAGAGGGCAAAGAGAGTGTGCCAGAGCCTGTCTCAGAAGAAAAACGGGGATAGACTTTGGAAATAGTAGCTATTAGAACAAAAATGCTGTTACATTAGAATACAATAAATGTCTTTAAAAAAAAAAAATTTATCAAATAAATTCTACAAGTATTTCTCCATAGTACAGTAACTGATTATAAAAAAAAACACAACACATGTAGGATATGGATTTGAGGACTTAAAGCCTACTGTCCAGAGTTTTTCTGAAACATTTCCACACGCATAAAAGCGCAAACAGATAGCCAGACTTAACTGAGAAAAATTTTCAGGAAACATACTGTAAGAAGAACGATATTGCTATGTATTAATAGATTTCCTAGAGTTGAATTGCCCCTTATATTAAACTTTAGAACATTGTATAATAATAAGTCTAAACGATTAACAAACAGCAACTCGTTATAAAAATATGCTTAAAGGAACACTATGGTCTGACCTCCTAAATGTGAGGTGCAAAATATTATAAATATTTATGGAGTATGGTTCTCACCAATTATTTGCACTCTGGGGAAACTAATTATAAACACATGGAAGTCCCGTACTATGTATGATTAGTTAAGTTCTAATAAAGTGATATTAGGTATGGTATAAAGATTTATATCTAAGATAAAACCAAGGCGCGATTATACATACCAAAACTCTACCTTTCCATAAAGTTTTCAATATTTAACAAAACCACTATTATTTGTGTAACTACTCCCTTCCCGCTTTAGGGATATTACATTGGTGTGATTCTTATTGGCTACTCAACATGGGTTACCTTGACTTAGGAGCGGGATTCAGGTGGGTCGGGCGATGACGGTTAGCAAGGTTGTAGAATAATGGGTGTCAGAACCTTGTTGTAGCTACAACGTCATTTATTCGGTGTTCCCGTGGACAGGGACAGTTTCATAAAATGTTAACAACGTTGTTACTACTGGATTTTATAACATAGAATTCATGGAATAAATGTCTCATCAGTTGCCCAACTAAATCATCTAATACGGGTACTTTGACTTAGTGTGCTCTGAGTAAGTGTGGGACTCGGCCCACCTTGTTATGCTCGGAACCTCATCGGTATTAATCGATTACTATGGGGCCTCTATGGAATCCTGGTTGGGTCATTCATTGTTATGACACAAATCATTTGGCTTGATGTCGGAATTGGCAATTCCATCACAGACTGATGAGGAATATTGAGCTGATCATGGTTGCACACTGCTTCGCCAGTACCTGGGACCCTCGTTCATGAGGTTCTCTATGGCCATGGCCACATTCCTTTTTATGACTTATTCGATGATTAATCCTTCTCTCAGAGATCCAACCTAAACAGGTTCTGTCCCTATCTACAACCTAATTAGAATACATTCTATTAGAGTCCTGCCCCATTTAATACGATTACGTGACGTCGGCTCCCCATAGTAACCCAAGGTATGGCCCCAGTAGAAACCAGCTAGTAACAGTTTAGTAGGACAGTTACACTTGAATGCTGTATTTTGCTTACAATGAGTTTGACCACTATGCCAGATGCAGCGGCAGTTTATTGAAACACTTCACGCAGTGTATACCTCGGAATACCCAAGTCATGGCGTGGGCTTTCTAACCTTGCCGCCTTAAGACGCGAGTGCATAAAACTGCATTTTTGTGTTTGGCTTTTAAACAGCTGGAAATGACACAATAGCACAGTACGTACACATTTACAATTCATTCATTTCATTGCATTTAATTGCACACAATCCATGAAATTCAAACAAAGCAACCACGATAAACATGTGTGCCTGGGGCGGGCGATTGGCGGCGTAAATGCGCGTGGAGTACAGCAGCGCACACGAAAATGGGTTGCCGTGATTTGTTCGAATAAGCCCGCTGCATCTGTATATAAATAATTCAGAAAACTATTTGGCATCTGCTAAAAACCTGGAGCTCGTACTAAATTCATTTAATTTACAGCCCTGTAGAAAATTAGTTCTGGCAGACACACAATAAAGCTGTGTACGCCATCCACATTGCCATTATACTAGGTTTTTCTGACTCACAAAAAGTCTTTTATAAAGGGCTCAGAAGTTTATGGAAACATAATACTGAGTCACAGTAGTTACAGTGTATTTTAAACCATTTCATATCCTAAGCTTTTCACAACTCAACATACAATCGTTGCACCCCATTTTGCAGCATTCTATATAAGTAATACCCATCTGTTAAGGATTGAAAATGCGGATCATATGTAAAAATAGGAAATATATCCATGCAACTGGATAGCACAAGAGGGCTCTGCAGCTATAAAAAAAATTGTGGTTGTCACGTAGACCACTTATTCTACAATTTACACATAATCACATACGGTGTATACTGTTTTTGGTAGTCCTGCTGGACTGGTTACTATTAAAACTTGGGTTCCAGCCACAATGTTCAAGTCATATTAGATTTCAAAAAGTAAAATGTTTCAGCACAAAAGACAACAGGGTCTATTCTTTAAACTGTAAGTTTTGCCGAGGCAAAATGATCGGAAAGCAGAATTCAATGTGATGCAAAAAAATTGAGAGTTTTTGCTTGTTTTTTCTAAAAAACATATTATGAGAGACAGCTGAGAGAACAAACTAGAGGAGCGGAGGGAGACCTGACGAGAGCGAGTGAGAGAGGACTGAGCAGGGGAGAGAGAGAGAGAGATAAAAAGCTGCAGAACTGTTTTAATGAATACATCGAGATGATGGGGGGGGGGGGTTTCTCTCCAACTTTCGTTTCGACAACCGGGAGTTTGGGCTACAACAATTTTTAGGAAGGAACCCTCACAAAGTTTCCTCAGAGCAGACACACATCACCCGCAACACGAAGTCCAAAATGTCCTGTAATTCTTAATGATAGAGATCTGGAAGAAGTACTTAAACCCAACCAACCTAGTAAGCAGAAGGGCAAAAAACCTCAAAGACATCTTGGTTAAAAGCCATTGGCTGCATTGCATTCACCCACCTGGATCCCAGCGAAACCTAAGGGTCCTTTAGGTGTGGGAAATGTAAAGCATGTCCTCTAATGTCACCCACATAAAAAGTTCTCTAATTGGGACAACAGTAGACAGTTTGACATACAAACATTCAAAACTGCAAGGGTTATTTACGATTCTCTGCAAATGCGGGAAACAATATATTGGCAAAATGAGGTGCCAGTGCGATGGAGAATACCTAGAGCATGTGGGATTGGTCCAGAAATAACTGGAGACCCCAGTAGCGTGACATAATGAGGCTCATGCTGGGGACACTAAGATGCTTAGTTTCCGTGGCATTGACCATCTCAAAATCTGTCCCAGGAAGGGGGATTGGGATAAAAACCTTATTAGACGTGAAACAAAATGGATATACCAATCCCTAAGGCCTTGTCCAGGGTGGGTACGAGAGGCGAGCACGCTCACACTGGCTGCGATTAAACACATTGCAGCAATGTGTGTGGCCAGAGTGAGTGAGGCTTGCGCATGCTCGGCACTTAGTGCTTGCCCGAAGCAAGCAAAATTGAATTTGTTCTCGCTCGAGCGTCACATGAGGGCTTCGCGCAATGACGTCATGGCCGCGCCCCACGCGCTCCTACTGGCCACAAATATCCGGCAGAGCAGGGAGCATGACATCACGCACATAAGCGCCAGCGCACCCCACACCTAAGGCCTTGGCCATGTGTTGGCGCTTGCTTGCTCTCGCTTGCTGCCGCTCGCTCTACAGGAGCTTTTGCTGTCCTTACAGAGGAGACAGCAAGCGCTTGGGAGGCGGGTATCACGTGTGGTGTTGTTTGTGTCACTTGGTAGCTGTCAGTGTGTGTGTGTCGCTGGGGAATGTGTGTGTGTGTGTGTGTGTGTGTGTGTGTGTGTGTGTGTGTGTGTGTGTGTGTGTGTGTGTGTGTGTGTGTGTGTGTGTGTGTGTGTGTGTGTGTGTATGTGTGTATTATATAATATTTTAAAAATGAAAAAAAAAGACATGTGAGAATAAATTATTTATTAACATTGTGCAACTTTGATAAATATATTCACGCACGCACGCACACACGCGCACGCACACACGCATACACACACACACACACACACACACACACATACATACATACACACACAAAGGAACACACACATGCATACACATACACACACACACAATGCACACACATGCACACACATATACATACACACACACACACACACACAAAGGCACACACACACACACACACAAAGGCACACACACACACACACACACACACATGCATACACATACACACACACACACACACACAGGAGACATGGATCGGGCAGAAGAGGGACAGACCGTCAGGGGGCGGGCGCGTCACTGGCCGGGGGCGGGCCAGTGACGTTCCGGAGCTGGTTCGCCCTCATTGGGCGAACCGCTCACGTGACCGGCCTGTCTCGCCGGCAAGCGGGGGAATTTTAAATTCCCCCAAGACCTGCGCTTCCGCAAGCGCGCGGAAGCGCAGGTGAGCCCCTATTAAAGCCGTTCTAATTGCGGCTGTAGGGGCTCAGTGCTGAGCGGGAGCGCGCCTCAGCGCGCTTCCGCCAGCAAGCAGGTAACATGCCCGGGGCCTAAGGCCTCGACCAAGCTCCCCTGTGGCGTGCTGAGGCGCGCTGAGGCTCAGGGAAAGCGCTGTCAGGGGGCGTGTCGGGGGCATGTCAGGGGCGTGTCGGGGGCGGGCCAGTGACGTCACAGAGCTGGTTCGCCCTCATTGAGCGAACCGCTCACGTGACCGGCCCTCCGCTCCCCTCAGTGCGCAAATTTAAATTGGATTGTCGGCTACGCTTCCGCACGCATGCGGACGCATGCGCGAGCCCCTGCTAAAGTCGCTAACTGCCAAGCATCAGCGCGGGTCAGTGACTAAGCGCTGACCATGCCCGCGGCCTTAGTCTTGAGATGTATAATCACATTAAGTAACAAACAATATTATAATCAATTACTGACTGTACATTTCACTATGTCAATAGCCAACCCACTAAGGGTTACATTCTAGTACTGCAGCCCCTCTCACACTAGGAGGGTATTCAAACTCACCCTTTTTTTCAGGTATGCCACCTCCCGCGAAAAAGCTAACGTGAAACGTACGTTGGGAGATACGTGATGACGTCATTGCAAAGGCAGTCTCAGTAGAAGTAGCCGGTCCTGCCGCGGCTCTCTGGTGCTCCGGCATTTTGTCTGTACAGTAACGGACGACAGGGAGCATTTACCTGTCAACTACCTGACCCTGCTAATTATTTTATACACTGGTTTAGCCTAATTTAGCGGGTGGTATGACTAATCAATCCACCACGAGTACTATGTATACTCAGAGCAGCAGTGACCACCACACATTTAAAGGATCCCTATATACAGTATATTGTAGAGGCAGCTGTATGAAGTGGAGCCTTATGGTTCTGAGGAAACACCTATAGTGCCTCGATATCTACATTGCTTACCTGATCTACAATTATAGTCCCGTTACGAACTACATGGCTCTCAGTGACTACATTGCTGCAGGGTCCTGCTTGTAGATATAGCCGGAGTGTACAGCATATCGCGTACAACTGGTAGACAATGGGATTTTAAACATCCCCGTATCCAATCAGGCTAATCAGCGTAAGCAGCTGTACAACAGCGACTTACCACTCCATGAAAAGTAAACATTATACAGTACTCAATTTGGTAGTGTTAATAGTATTAACAGCAGACTTAAATAACGCTGGTTTCTCCCTCTTAATCTCACTTTCACCAGCGGGCACACTGTTGCAGCTTCCTGCATGCTCTATATAGCCGCAGTATGCTGCTCCTATAATAATCAATGCAAGAGACAATACTTATGAGTTTACTTTGCAACAAATCCTCTCTGATACTAAGTGCCCTAACAGGCTTCAGTACACTGACTGGTCTTCAGCAGTTGCAGCTTCCTGCTTTTTCTATATAGCAGCATTGTGCCGCTCCTACACTTATCAATGTGAAGAAACGATACCTATGAGCTTACTCTGTAACAAGTCCTCTTTGATACCAAGTGCCCTAATGAGCTTGCTCTCTGTACTTTGCTTTGCTCTCAATGCTCTCTAGTACATTGATTAGTGGAGCTGTATACCAAAGATAAGATGCCATCTAGATATCCATTTCTAAGATAGCCTCATAATACTAGCAAGCACTGGTCAGGTTTGCAGACATATGTAAGGTGTTATCTGACTCTGGGACCTATAAATTTGGCTAAGTGGGAGCTAAGGACTGCTAATACTAATTCTCACAGTATTCAAGTCCTGCAAACACTCATATTAGCTATTCATTTAAATTAATGAATCGAGGCATTTACTTTGCCTAAGATTCAAACTAGTGAACATTTATCACAATCACTAGGTAGCCAGCCTGGCATACTAATGATAGCCTTTTAAATGTTTGTACAGTGTCTTTGTTTTGTGTGCCCATTGACCCCATTTATTTTATGATAGAAGCTCTAATAAAGTTATGTTTTAAAATTTCCATTAATCTTAGGTCAGACATTGTTGGGTGTGATGGTGGGGGTAGCCAGCCTTCATAATAAAGGTACACACACATTCCCAGCATGCTCTAACTCCAACACCCACCACATTATATATGTGTGTGTGTGTGTGTGTGTGTGTTGTGTGTGTGTGTGTGTGTTGTGTGTGTGTGTGTGTGTGTGTGTGTGTGTGTGTGTGTGTGTGTGTGTGTGTGTGTGTGTGTGTGTGGGCAAAAAGAGTGCTAGTGAGCGTGGCCAATGCAAACAAACAAAAGACGGGTGCCCAATGCTACATCCAATCGACAAAACATATAAAGTAATAAGTATAAAGTTTAAATACTTCAATAATAATAATATTTACTTGGTTATTTAGTTAAACACTTTGGCTAAAGCGTCATAAACCTGCATACCACGTCAAGGTAAACCAAAAGTTTAGTGTTAGGACCTGCATTAATTTTGGTTTTGATAAAGTTCTTTCCATAGAACGAAACGCGTCAGAGTTTCACAGTCCATGTGGATGTCTTTTTTCTTTTGATTTAATAAAAGTTTTTTATTTTTCACGCGCTTGGTTGGAGTTCTACCCATTAGTGACCGCCGAGTTTTTCCCTTACCTGTTTTACTTACCACGAGCAGGAGCACGCCACCGATACCAGCAACAGCAGCAGTGCAGTTTTTCTTCAGCAGCACCCGGCAGTTCTTCAGTGATCATGATGTGATGTTTACCGGCTGATGGATCCTCCGTTACACCGGATGCAGGTGAGGCTAGCAGTAGCTGGACTCGTGATTTACTCTGGGGCTCTGTCTAGATAGGGCTCCTCTGTACTTCTACCAGCCGTGCTATTAAAGCCCCCCATCCAGGTTATATTGGTTTATAATGGAAGTGGCTCTATGGACATATTAACATTTTAATCTCTTGCTGCGGTGTTCAACTCTGTTTTCTACATACCCATAGTATCTGCTCAGTTTGTAGCATCAGTTTTTCAGGGTTCATTCCCTGGTTTCTACTGTACTAGGTTAGAGAAAGAAATATGTGTTTAAAATGTGTATTCATCCCTATCCGGACAGTCCTGGTAATTCGATAAGCCAGGATGTCTGTATAGAGATGTTGGATCAAAGGGGAGGATGGAAGTCAAGAGGTGTCGGGCCGTTTGGTGAGCGGGGAAGGGCAGAGTACCAGGTCCAGAGACAAAGACTCCCCGTGGCTGAGACTCTTTGTTCTCCCAGACTCGGTGTAGCCTACCCAGCGGGAGGTATGGGGCTGGCAAGGGGAAGCCGTTGCTCATAGGCACGGTTCCCATTGGCCAGCTCGATTTTCCAGTTTGCTGTCTTCCTGAGCTCCTCAACACACCCCCTCCACTGACGCATGCAGCAAGATTAGCCTCCAGCTTGTGATTGGCATTGCAGTTACGATCCGTACTCTGGTTGGTCGCAAGTCCCTCTTCCATGTTAAACATAGGACACCGAAGTCTATGTAAGGGGACTGCCCGATCAGGGAACAAGAGTTATTTGGGGGGCTTTTCAAAGGTGCTTTGCTCTGAATAGCAAAGCACTTGGTATGGAGCTGCCGGAGAAGCCTAGCCTAGCTGAGGACAAGTTCTACAGTCGCAGCCAAGTTCTAATAATCAATGAAGACCCGGCCAGTGGGGAAAGCCAGGTATCTCTCCCGGAGATAGTACAGTGGTGTTCCTGGACATGTAGCGGACAGGGTAAGCCTTCCTGAAGCAGGTGTCCTGCACCTAGTGAGGCTAGAGACTCCCTCCAGACCCCCAGTTAAGCGTATATTACCTGTATTTTATGTTTCATTGTATGTCTGCTGGTTTTACCAGAATAAACCCCATTTTATTCCACTACCTTGTCCTGCCTAGTGAATTGATCCCAGAAGGCAAAAGGTGTTAAAGTACTGGTCTCCCATAACATGGAGCAATTTCATTATCACCAATCTGGCTTTAACAGTGACTTATCCCTAGCTTATCCAGGTTTTACCTGACAATACACAATGTTATACTATTATAGGAGAGTGCACTGTAATGGGTTCTTGGGTATTGTTCCATCTCTGGTAGCAATACCTAGATTTTTTCATTTGTACCTTAAATACCATCTTTTTTTTAATGATTTGGGTTAGTGTTGGAGGGGGCTGCTTCCATGTTGCCCCTATATAGCATCTGGCGGCCACCAGAGAGTGCGACAGAGAGAGAGAGAGGGTGACAGAGAGAGAGAGCGACAGAGAGATCAGTTTTCCATGGGTTATAGGAATGCCTTCAGGGTTCTATTGATTAAGGCCTCCCATGGAGTTGGTGGGAGATTAGTTCCCAATATGTAATTGATCAGGTCAAATAACGGATGCCAGATGCTAGCTATCTGTGGACAAGTCTGCCACATATGTTACATTGTCCTGAGTTTCCCACCACAAACTCTGAAGCAGGTTGGGGAAGCTGTGGGGTATATCTTTTGGAGCTTAGTTGGGAACAGGTACCATCTGTACAATACGTTGTACCAATTTTCTTTTACAAGTGTGTCAATAGGGCTTTTTAGCTAGAGCCATCCATATCTCCTCCCAAGCCTTCTGTTACGCCGGTGCTGCCCGCAGACCAGACCCGTCCCCTGTGCTGAGGTGGGATGTAGGGATACACGCACCAGCAGCAAAGGGAGCGCGTCCGGAGTGTGGTGTTAGTGTTGCCAGGCAGGTATAGTAAGGAAGACAATACTTGCCGGTACCGGTAGTAGAGGAGGAGTAGTTATTGCTGTTGCCAAGGTCAGGGATTGGAGAGTTGCGGAAGGTCGAAGGTATAAGCCGTGTGTCAGGGATACCAGAAATCACGAAGTCCAAGTAGAGCCAAAGTCGAGAGCCAGAGGGGGTAGTCGTCCAATCCGTGTCAATACTTGAGGAGTCACTGAGAGAGTATTCAAATGCTTCCATACAGAACTATGTCGAGCGACGAGTGATGGGAAGCACAGGCATAATAAGGCTGGGCAGGCCAATGGGAAGAGGGAGCAGGCCTGGAGGACTGCAAGGAGTCCTCCCTGATAGGAGGGAGGTGTTACAGCCCAGCTGAGTGTAGTCATTGATTTGCATGGAACTGTGTGATGCTTGGGGGCGATGCCTCACTGCAGGAGCAGTGGTTAAAAGTGCTCTGTTAGGCGTGTGCTCTGTAAGCTGGGAATGCATGCGCATAACGTTTGGGGCTGGCATGCGTGTGTGGATTTGGTGACTGACGCACGTATGCGCATGGGGTCAGTGACAGACGCACGTGTGCGCATAGAGCGCGGAGCCAGAGACACACGCAGAGGCTGTGGTTCAACAGGCACCTCTTCGGTTGGGGCAATCCTGTGATGGCGAGGAGCCTGAGAGTCAGTGGCAGACAACGGAGGTATGTGGGAATTGCGCTGCAGGCGCTTGGACGCCTGAGTACCGACGGGGGGTGAGCACTGGTCGCGCTGACAGCGCTGAGACACCAGATTCCTTACAGTACCCCCCCACCCCTTCAGGAATGGCCTCAGGATGGTCCTTAAATGGTTTGTTTGGAAACTTCTTCCTGAAAGTCTTCAGAAGAACCGGAGCGTGGATATCACGAAGTGGAACCCAAGACCTTTCTTCTGGGCCGAAACCCTTCCAGTGCACGAGGAACTGCAGTTGACCCTTGGATATGCGAGAATCCAGCAGGGACTGGACCTCATATTCTTCCCTATTCTGGGTAATAACCGGATCAGGCCTACGGTTATGGTTGGGGAAGAAATGACTGGATACGAATGGCTTGAGTAGAGATGTGTGAAACACGTTTGGTATTTTCATGCTGTCGGGAAGTTGAAGCCGGAATGCTACCGGATTAATCCGTTCAATTATAGGAAAAGGGCCCATTTTGGGGAAGGTACCTTCAAATAGATGTTTCTTGAGGACAGCCATACCATATCCCCTGGCTTGTACCTGGGTGCCGGACGGTGGTGGCGATCCGCCTGATGTTTGGCCCGTTGAGAGGTGGTAAGGAGAGCAGACTGAATCTTGGACCATGCTGATTGCAGAGATGAGACGCGGTCGTCTACGGCCGGAACTCCAGAAGGAATGTTGCAGACGGGAAGACATGGGGGATGAAAACCGTAATTGATGAAAAATGGCGACTCTCGGGTGGACTCATTGGTAGCGGAGTTAAAAGCAAATTCGGCCCATGGCAAAAGTTGTGCCCAATCATCCTGAGAATTGGAAATGAAACACCTCAGGTATTTTTCCAGGGACTGATAGACCCTTTCTGTTTGACCGTTGCACTGAGGATGGTACGCTAAGGAAAAGGAAGAAGAGATCCCTAGTCTTTTGATAAAAGTTCTCCAAAATCTGGATACGAACTGTGACCCTCTGTCAGACACGATGGACGAAGGAATACCATGAATGCGAAAGATGTGA
Organism: Ascaphus truei; assembly: GCA_036426205.1. NCBI lineage: Eukaryota > Metazoa > Chordata > Amphibia > Anura > Ascaphidae > Ascaphus > Ascaphus truei. The sequence continues at coordinate 107,370,815 of CM071569.1, forward strand.
TCAGTGAAGATATCAGCAAGGGCGGGTGAGGTGGGAAATCCTTTGAGCGGGATAAAGTGAGCCATCTTTGAAAAACGATCCACCACCACTAAAATCGTATTCATCCCTTTGGACCTGGGCAACTCCACAATAAAATCCATTGATATGTGTGACCATGGACGTTCTGGGATGGGCAGAGGAAGAAGAAGACCGTGAGGCCTTTGATGAATTGTCTTGTTTTGAGCACAGACCGGACAAGCGTGCGTATATTCGAACATGTCTTTGGACATCTTGGGCCACCAAAAGTTGCGACGTATAAGGTCCAAAGTCTTCTTGTAGCAAGGATGACCAGCTGCTCTCGAGGCATGTCCCCAATCCAGAACCTCGGGTATGAAATTAGGTCTCACGAAGAGCTTGCCCCTGGGGACCTTAAGGTTCTTTGGAATGGACCTTTGTGACTTGATGATCTTGTCAAAGCTTCTGAAGGAAGATGCAGCGAAAATCTTCTCGTGAGGTGAAATGGTCTCCATGGAATCTTCTGGTCTCTCTTCGGAAGAATGTTGTCTTGAGAGAGCATCGGCTTTGACATTTTTAGTCCCAGGAATATACGACAGTTGGAAATTAAATCTGGAAAAGAACAAAGACCAGCGGGCTTGCCGTGGACCCTGACGGCGAGCGCTCTCTATACATAATAAATTCTTATGGTCGGTAAGGATGGTGAACGGTTCCCTCGACCCTTCGAGGAGATGCCTCCATTCTTGAAGTGCCATTTTAACGGCCAGTAACTCTCTGTTCCCCACATCGTAGTTCCTCTCCGCTGAGGTAAATTTCTTCGAAAAGAATGCGCAGGGATGCAATTTTTCTTGGGGTGAAGGTCTCTGGGATAGAATGGCCCCGGCGCCAGAATCAGAGGCGTCCACCTCCAACACGAAAGGGAGATCAGTGTTGGGATGGTGGAGAACCGGTGCGGACACAAAAGCCTCCTTAAGAGTGTTGAAGGCGGTAATGGCCTCTGGTGACCAAACCGACGGATCGGCCCCCTTCTTCGTAAGGGCTGTGATAGGTGCAACAATTCTGGAGAAATTACAGATAAACTTGCGGTAGTAGTTCGCAAATCCCAGGAAGCGCTGGACGGATTTAAGAGAGTCGGGCCTAGGCCAGTTAGTAACGGCTTTTAATTTGTCTGGATCCATCATGAAACCATCGCTGGAAATAATGTAGCCTAGAAACTGGGTCGAAGTCTGATGGAAGGTACTTTTTTCCATCTTGGCATATAATCGATGTTCACGAAAGCGAGAGAGCACGTAAGATGTATGAAAGATGTGGTCCTGTAAATTCTTCGAAAAAATCAGGATATCATCCAGATAGACCAGCGGTGCGCAAACTGTGGGACGCGACCCCCAGGGGGGGCGCGACACAGCCGACGTGCGCGATGTGTCTCGTGGAGCTCCGCCATCACGCTGCTGCGCCTGCACTGCCCTGGCAGTGCGTGGGCGCATGACTCTGCCCCGTGGTGCTTCCCTGAGTCGGTCTCCGCGCGGATCAGAGGCAAGTGTGACAGTATCCCCCCCTTGAGGAGAGACCTCCGGGCGAACCAGAGATGGTTTCTCAGGATGCCTACGGTGGAAGGCAGAGATGAGGCGGTTGGCATGTACCTGATGATGAGGAATCCACTCTCTCTCCTCTGGGCCATAGCCTCTCCAGTGTACAAGATATTGTAATCCTCCTCTGGATATTCTGGAGTTGAGAATGGTCTGAACCTCGTATTCTTGTTGGCCCTCTACCAGTATGGTTTGCGGAGGTTTAGATTGTCCTTTGGAGGATGAGTCTTGATGATAAGGTTTGAGAAGGGATGAGTGAAATACAGAAGGAATCCTCATATTTTTTGGCAGTTCAAGCCGATAGGCTACTGGGTTGATCCTTTTGGTGATGCGGAAAGGGCCGATAAAACGTGGTGCCAGTTTGGGTGAAGCTACCTTTAGCCGAATGTTTTTGGTAGACAACCAAACCCTTTGTCCTACAGAGTACCCTGGGACCTCTCTTCGGTGACGATCCGCTTGTCTCTTGTGTAATATACCAGCGTGCTGTATATTCCTGATTCTCTGCCTAGTCTTGTAAGTGGCGAACTGTCCTCTGCTGGCGGCGGGACTCCAGACTTGGAGATGAGGGAAGGAAGTGCCGACGATGGAAGCCATGTTGACCAATGGTGACATGTTGGATGATTCGTTCTTAGTTATTGTGGAGAATTCTGCCCATGGAGAAGTTCCGCCCAGTCGTCCTGAGTGTCAGCGATAAGCACCTCAAAAACTGTTCCAAGACGATTGGTGCGTTCCGTCTGTCCATTGGTCTGGGGGTGATTCTCGATGAAAAGTGTAGGGTAACGTCCAGATTTTAAAAACGCCCTCCAGAACCGGGAGATGAACTGGGATCCTCTATCGGACACTATGACCTGAGGGGACCCATGTAACCTGAAGATCTCCCTGATGAAACTTCGGATAACCTTGGTGCAGTGGGTAACCCCTTCATAGGGATGTAAGTGTGCCTGTTTGGAAAATCCTCCCACCACACACAAGTATAGTGTCCATGCCCTAGATTTGGGCAACTCAACGATGAAGTCCATCAGATATTGTGTCCATGGACGTACTGGGATGGGTAGTGGTTGAAGGAGACGCTGCTGGTCTGTTGTGTGGCGTCTTGCTTCGAGCAAAGTAGCGCACGTAGCTACGAAGGCTTGTATGTCTCCGCGATGTAGGGCCACCAGAATGTGCGTTCGATGAACATCAGTAGTTTCTTTTGGTGCCAGGATGGCCTGCAGTCTTGGATGAATGTCCCACTCCATGACTCTCCTCTGGAATTTACGGAGTGAACAACCGGTCCTCCGGACGTTGAGTCCTGCGGATGTGTTCTGAGCCTTAGTAATGTCCGTATAAGGCACTAAAAGTATTTGCAGCCAAAATACAAGTGGAAGGGAGAATGGTCTCCTGTTGATCCCCCTGTTATCCTCTACCAGGAACTGTCGTGGACAAGGCGTCGGCTTTAATGTTTTTTGAACCAGGGAGATAGGAATGAGGAAGTTAAGCGAGTAAAGTGATAGGACCATCTTGCCTGGCGAGTCCTAGTCGCGTGCTCCCTCAATGTACAGAAGATTCTTATGGTCCGTAAGTATCGTGACTGGCGACTCTGTGCCTCCGTAAGTCGCTCCACTCTTCCAAGGCCAGCTTGATAGCGAGGAGCTCCCGGTTACCTACAAGTAATTCCTTTGGGCGAGAGGAAAATTTCTTTGAAAAATTGCACAAGGATGAAGTGGACTTGAGGATTCTTTCTCTGTGAAAGTATAAGCACCTGCTCCTACATCGGAGGCGTCGACCTCCAAAAAAAAGGTAACGAAGGATCTGGATGGTTAAGATGGGTGCTGCGAGGCGAATGCCGCTTTTATTCTCTCGAAAGCCTGGAGAGCCTTCTCAGTCACACCTTGTGATCAGCTCCCTTCTGTGTGAGTGCCGTGATGGTTGCTACTTACCGATGAGATCCTGAATGAACCTCCGGGTAGTAGTTAGCGAAACCGAGGAACCTTTGGATGGCCTTGAGGAGAGGACAGGGCCATTTCGAGTACCCGCCTTGACCTTGGTAGGATCCATAGCAAGGCCGGTTATCCGATATGATGTAGCCGAGAAAAGAGGTGGATTTTGATGGAAATGGCATTTCTCGAGCTTGGCATACAATGGTTCTCTCTTAAACGCTGCAGGACTTGTTTTGACATGCATTATATGTTCCGGTATGGATCTGGAAAAAATTAATATATCGTCCAGGTATACTATAACATGGTGGTCCAGAAGGTCTCTGAAAATGTCGTTGACAAAGTCTTGGAAGACCGCAGGAGCATTACACAATCCAAATGGCATGACCAGGTACTCGTAATGCCCGTCGCGAGTATTGAATGCTGTCTTCCATTCATCTCCTTCTCTGATTCTAACCAGATTATAGGCTCCTCTGAGGTCCAGTTTGGTGAAGATCCTGGCTCCCTGGAGTTTGTCGAACAATTCGGCTATCAACGGAAGGGGGTAGCGGTTTTTTATGGTGAGTTTGTTGAGGCCCCGGTAATCAATGCAGGGTCTGAGGGTTCCGTCCTTTTTTTTGACGAAAAAAAATCCTGCCCCCGCAGGTGATGAAGATTTCTTAATGAACCCCCTCTGGAGATTCTCCTGAATATATGTTCTCATGGCCTGGGTCTCAGGAATCGATAGTGGGTATGACCCTCCTCTGGGAGGTATGGCCCCGGGTAGAAGATCGATAGGACAGTCGTACGTCCGATGTGGCGGAAGTACCTCTGCTTGACGTTTGTCAAAGACATCGCGAAAATCTTCGTATATCCCCGGCAGCTGTACCCTGTCAGGATCCGTGACCTCCATTCCTGCCACTGCCTTTGGAGCAGACATGCAATGTTCCAAGCAAAAAGAACTCCAACGAAGTGGCGTGGCCTCTGTCCAGTCAATGACAGGATTGTGGATCCGGAGCCACGGAAGTCCCAGAATGATGTTCGAGAAGGGGGTGTGAATGACATCAAAGGTTATAGTCTCGGAGTGAAAGTCGCTAGTCATGATGTTAAGGGGTATGGTTTGTAAGGAAATGATCGCGGGCTGCAATGGTCGTCCATCAATGGCTTCAAGACCTACCGGTCGATCTTTGGGTACCAACGGTATTTTATTCTTGAAGGCGAACTTTTGGTCCACGAAGTTTCCTCCTGACCCCGAATCCAGGAAGGCCTGTGTCTGTACTGTGAAGGTCTCACCGGATATGGAGATAGGTAGATAAAACCTCGTAGAGGGTTGAGGAGGGAGAAAAGTTGCAGTACCCAGCGTGATCCTCCTTATACTCACTGGGCTTTGGCGTTTCCCGGCTTCAGCGGACAGTTGAATACCAGGTGGCCGTTATTGCCACAGTAGAGGCATAGTCCCGCTCGTTTTCTCCGTTGCTTCTCGATAGGCGAAAGGCTAGTTCCTCCCAGCTGCATGGGTTCATCTAGGACGGGAGTTGTGGAGAGTAGAGAACCTATGGTGGAAAAGGAAGATGATTGTATACCTCGGGGGTGTTTGTTTCTCTCCATCCTTCTCTCTTGGAGGCGCTGATCCATCCGGATGCACAGGTCTATCAGGTCCTCCAGTCCAGCGGGACGATCCAGAGCTGCTAATTCATCCTTCAACCGTTCGGACAGACCCTGCTAGAAGACTGCAGATAGAGCCACATCGTTCCAGCCGGTCTCGGCTGCCACCGTCCGGAAGTCCAGAGCATAACGAGCCACAGTACGGTCTCCCTGAGAAATATTAAGCAGAGAGGATGCAGCCGTAACCTTCCGTCCTGGGGTGTCAAACACCCTTCTGAATTCGGTGATGAAGAGAGTGAGGTCAGAGATCAAATCTGGGCGTTGCTCCCAGATAGGGGATGCCCATGCCAGAGCGGCGTCAGTCAGCAAGGAGATTATGTATGCGACCTTTATTCGTGAAGAAGGAAAGTGAGAGGGCATCAGCTCAAACTGTATGAAGCACTGGTTCAGAAACCCCCGACAACCGCTGGGATCCCCTGCATACCGGTTGGGCGCAGGTAGTCGTGGTTCGGAGGTAGGTGTGATAAGTGCAGGAGTGGCTGCGAGTGGAACGGGGTTGATGGTAGATACAGTTAAACGTCTAACTTGTTCAGTCAGGGTATCCATGTCTTGTTTAAGTTGGGAAACTAGTTGTTCTTTGTGTGTAAATGAGCCGGTAAGTTGCCGGAAGCATTCCTCATGGGTGTCTAAGCGTCGGGCCACCTCAGCGGCGTCCATGTTTGTTGGGCTGAGCATATTGTCACGCTGCGCTCACCACAAACAGGACGGAAGACCGCGGGGCTGAGGTGGGGATGTATAAGCACCGACCCACAACCACGCAGTCCTGTCCGGAATGCGTAGTCCTAGTCGTACCGCGTCGTAGGGTTGGAGAGGTCAGGGTAGTCAGGGTACTTGCCGTGTTCCAGGGTTGGGGAGTCCGGGTAGGTAGAGTTTCGTAGCCAAGGTCCTGGGTAATAGAAGGTAGAGTAGTCGAGTAACGAAGCCGGGGTCAAAGTGCTGGAGAGTGTAGAAATCCAAGTAACAGGCAGGGTCAAACAGGTCAGACAAAGTTCAAGACAAAACTAGACAGCAGCGGTGAGCACAATGCATAAACAGGAGTTTATGCTCAGCAATGAAGGACAGGCAGAAGCAGGTATATATGTGGGAAGGGTCAAATTACCTTGCAGGGGTGTGTTCTGGTCCACCAATGGTGTCAGAGAGACACTGATCAAAAACAGCTTGCAATTAGGCTCTCCTGATGCTAGGTCTGGTTGCCGGGCAACCCGCGCGCGTGCGCGATGCGCGTCGCGACGTGATGACGTCATGTGGTTTACTCAGCAAGTCTCCGCCTGTGGGAGGTTCCAGCAGCTCCCTCACGTTCTCCTGCTTCCTGGTTGCCGAGCAACCCGTGCGCGTGCGCGATGCGTCTCGTGGAGCTCCGCCATCACGCTGCTGCGCCTGCACTGCCCTGGCAGTGCGTGGGCACATGACTCTGCCCCGTGGTGCTACCCTGAGTCGGTCTCCGCGCGGATCAGAGGCAAGTGTGACACTCTGTAAACCTAACTTACCGTGGCTCCGGCGGCTTCCTCCCTGTGTCGCCATGGCAACGCGGCGTCAAAATGACGCTGCGAGGTCATGTGACGTCACGTTGCTATGGCAACGTGACGTCATTACGCCGGAGCGCGGGAAAGTTGGGGTTGGGAGTGGGGCGCGGGAGTGAGGGGACAGCCGGCAGGGGGGCGCAGGGAAAAAAGTTTGCGCCCCGCTGAGATAGACTATGACGAAGTCGTTGAGTACTTTGCGGAAGACATCGTTAATGAAATCTTGAAAAACGGCCGGAGCATTACACAGTCCGAAGGGCATCACAAGGTATTCGTAGTGGCCACTACGCGAGTTGAAGGCCGTTTTCCATTCGTCTCCTTGATGTATGCGTACGAGATTATAAGCTCCCCTGTTGTCCATCTTGGAGAAGACTTTGGCACCTTGCAACCTATCAAAAAGTTCAGTGATAAGAGGGAGTGGGTATCAATTCTCTACGGTGATGCGGTTAAGCCCTCTATAATCAATACAAGGTCTTAAAGTTCCATCTTTCTTCTTTACGAAAAAGAATCCTGCTCCAGCTGGTGAAGTAGACGGGCGAATAAAACCTCTCTTCAGGTTCTCCTGGATGTACTCGTCCATAGCCTTAGTTTCGGGGAGAGACAGAGGATAAGTCTTGGACTTAGGTAACGTGTAACCAGGAATCAGGTCAATAGCACAGTCATATGACCTGTGAGGAGGTAGAAGGTCTGATTGTACTTTATTGAATACGTCCAGAAACTGGTGGTAAACCGTAGGGAGGTTCGTCTCAGGAACGGTGGTATTCACTAGGAGTCGCTGTGGTTCGCCTGATCTTGGTTCCCAAGTGATGGGGTTGGTGGATGCCAATTGATCCGTGGGTTGTGTAGTTGCAACCATGGCAATCCTAGGGTTATGGGTGTTCCAGGAGCCTGGATTACGTCAAGGGTCAGGGTCTCCTTGTGATTATCAGTGGAAAGTACAACCGGAACTGTCTCTAATGAGATAAATGCCGGCGTGAATGAGTGCCCATCAATTCCGACCAAGGCGATGGGGATTTTTTTCTCCACAAGCGGTATCTGGTAGTGTTTGACGAACTCTTGGTCCACGAAATTACCTCCGGCTCCGGAGTCTATGAAGGCTACTGTGGAGACGTGGAATTTACGGCCTGAGAGACACACAGGTATAGTGAGTTTCTTAGGGAATCCTTTTTGGGGAAGGGGACAAGGAGACATAACACCCAGGGAGAGCCCCTTCATACTCACTGGGAGTTCCCGTCTCCCGGAGGTGTAGGACATTCTTGGGTCAGATGTTTTTGCAGATCCGCAATAATAGCACAATTCCCCGGCGCGGCGGAATTGCCGTATTGGTGTGTGAACCCGTTGAACCCCCAACTGCATTGGTTCGGACGACTCCAAGGAAGGACGGAGCGGCGTAATGGACCTGGTGACTGTAGTAGTACTGAGAGAGGGAGACGAAGAGGTTACCGAGCGAGTGCGCTGGCGCTCCATGCGGTGTACCTGAATACGTTGGTCCACTCTAATCGCCAGAGTGATGAGATCCTCCAAAAGACCTGGCCTGGGTTGGAGAGCAAGTTCATCCTTGATGCTGTCTGACAGTCCTTGCCGAATACGGTGACGTAGGCCTCCTGTTCCCAGTTAGTCTCTGCTGCAAGGGTCCGTAACTCTATGGCGTATTCAATCACCAGTCTTCACCCTTGAGTAATCTGTAAAAGAGAAGAAGATGCCACCTCCTAACGTGCGGGGGAATCAAACACCTGCCTGAATTCCGTCTTGAAGGCTGAGATTCTGGTTATCTCTCAGCTCCCAGATGGGGGAGGCCCAAGCCAGTGTGCTACCCGTCAACAGATTATAAATGTAGGCCACCTTCTTTCGGCCAGTAGAAAACTGGTGGGGGGCCATTTCAAACTGTACCTCACATTGATTAATGAAACCCAGAAAATCTTGAGATTCACCTGCGTAAGGTTTGGGGTTATGATTCTTCATATCAGAGGAGTATGTGGTAGCTACCCCGGCAACCTGAGCGGCGGTTGTGGACGCAGAGGCGTCGGGTACCTGAACCGACAGCGTGGCTAGTTGTTGTGTAAGCGCCACAATTTGATCGGCCATGACTTGATTCTGCTGAAGCAGATTCGTGGAAATCATACTTAATTCAGTCTGGTCTGCGTTTTGTGGGCTCGACATAATGTTACGCCGGTGCTGCCCGCAGACCAGACCCGTCCCCTGTGCTGAGGTGGGACGTAGGGATACACGCACCCGCAGCAAAGGGAGCGCGTCCGGAGTGTGGTGTTAGTGTTGCCAGGCCAGGTATAGTAAGGAAGACAATACTTGCCGGTACCGGTAGTAGAGGAGGAGTAGTTATTGCCGTTGCGGAAGATCGAAGGTATAAGCCGTGTGTCAGGGATACCAGAAATCACGAAGTCCAAGTAGAGCCAAAGTCGAGAGCCAGAGGGGGTAGTCGTCCAATTCGCGTCAATACCTGAGGAGTCACTGAGAGAGTATTCAAATGCTTCCATACAGAACTATGTCGAGCGACGAGTGATGGGAAGCACAGGCATAAAAAGGCTGGGCAGGCCAATGGGAAGAGGGGGCAGGCCTGGAGGACTGCAAGGAGTCCTCCCTGATAGGAGGGAGGTGTTACAGCCCAGCTGAGTGTAGTCATTGATTTGCATGGAACTGTGTGATGCTTGGGGGCGACGCCTCACTGCAGGAGCAGTGGTTAAAAGTACTCTGTTAGGCGTGTGCTCTGTAAGCTGGGAATGCATGCGCATAACGTTTGGGGCTGGCGTGCGTATGCGGATGGGGTCAGTGACAGACGCACGTGTGCGCATAGAGCGCGGAGCCGGAGACACACTGTAAGGAATCGGGGGCCACGTCCCTTGCGGCGTGACCCCTCCTTACCCACTACCAGTACTGCAGCGGCTGCTGCCCCTGCCCCCCGTCGCTACCCATGCCGCCGCCCAGTGCATACCTTGAACTCTGCCGTCGCCATCTTGGATTCTGGCACTGGTGTTACAGACCCTCAGCTGGGCTCTACTATTTCCTGGTCTCTCAGCCCAATCACGAGCAGCTCCTCGACACGCCTCCGCCATGCCCCTCGTCCAGATTGGTCACTGTCGCTTTAAATATCCGGCTGTGACTTCACTTCCTTGCTCTGCATAGCTCCTTGCTTCCTGTGTAGCCTGGAAACTGTGTCGTGCTCCTGTTTGTCTTTTCTCCTACAGATTTTAACCGGCTTGTCTGACTTACCTCCCTGGCTCCGGACTTCGGCTTACCCATCACGATTCTTACCTCTCAGACCCTTGGACACGGAAACGGATTTAACTACGGAACTCTCTATACTCCTGAACTCGGCAAGTACAACGACTATTCTAAATCTTAACCCAGGCCTGGCCACGCTACAACCACATCCCGGACCCGCGCCCTCTGCTGTCGGTGTGTATATTCAACATCCCACCTCAGTACAGGGGACTGGCCTGGTCTATGGGCTGCACAGCGTGACATTATGCAGAGCCCAACAGAAACAGACCTAACTGAGGTGGGCCAACTAATCAGGGAACTTGCGATTTGCATTGGTACTTTGGGAACTCAGATCACAAGCCTGGTACAACAGCTTTCCCAGCTTTCACTACAGCCTATTCCGGCCCCAGCCACGCAGGGTGGCGACCGGCCATCAGAACTCAGGATTCCCACGCCTAAAGCATATGCGGGTGACCCTCTAGCCTGTCGTGGTTTTTTGAATCAATGTGAAATACAATTTGAGATTTCTCCCAGCCTGTTCCCCACCGGACGCACCAAGGTAGCCTATGTTTACTCTCTTTTAACAGGGGACGCCTTGGCGTGGGCCTCTCCCATCTGGGAGTTGCGTGCGGAAACCACCCAGGATTACCAGCTCTTCCGCCAAGAATTCCAGCAGGTATTTCATATTCCCGCCCGCAGAGATACTGCCGCTGCTTCTCTTGTTCAATTGTCTCAAGGTCGTAGGTCCGTAGCCAAATATGCATTGGAATTCCGGACTGTCGCGGCGGAAACGCATTGGAACCAAGAAGCCCTTATTGCTGTGTTTTGGCAAGGTTTGTCCGACTCTGTAAAGGATGAACTTGCAGTTCAGCCCAGGCCCCAGGGATTGGAGGAATTGATCGCACTATGCATTATGAGTGGATCAGCGCCTTCAACAGCGCCGTCATGAACGCCAGCGTCCCAGAATTTTCTCTTCTGACCCTATTCTTCCCAGATCCTTCCCAGCTATTCGTCCTGTTCTAGACACTGTGGAACCCATGCAGATTGCCAGTCAAGAGTTCCGTAATACCGACAGGACTGCCGATAGAACCCCTAACCGGACTGCCGAAAGGGCTCGTCGCCGGAATGAGGGCCTTTGCTACTACTGTGGATCTCCTGAACATACGGTACGTTTTTGTCCTTTAAGGCCCAAAGAATAAACACGACCAATGGGGCAAGAGGGACTCATTTTGGGGTCAATATCTTCTCACCCTATCTCTGAAGAGGAACTCCCTAAGAGAATTATGCTTCCAGTCTCGCTTGAAGGTCCGAATTTTCGCGTAACCACAGCCGCTTTTCTTGATTCAGGATCCGGTGGTAACTTTGTGGATCAAGATTTTGCTACTCTTAACAAGATTCCGCTCATCGCTAAGAAATCGCCGATTGGTCTTGAGGCTATTGATGGTCGTCCTTTGCAACCTGCCTTCATCACGTTAGAGACTCTTCCTCTCACCCTTTCTGCCGGTACTCATACCGAAATCATATCCTTTGACGTGATGCACTCTCCTGCCGTTCCAGTTATCCTAGGATTACCCTGGCTACAGCAGCACAACACACGCATTGATTGGAGGGATGGCAAGACAATTCAGTGGGAACCAGAGTCAGACGCCTCACCATTGCCGGTCATTTCTCCTACCACAGTCCTCGCGGGAGTGGAAACGCCCCCGGCTAATGATTCCGCTCTTCCTGAAGCATATGCGGATTTCATCGACGTGTTTAGTAAGACACAATCGGAGGTTCTACCTCCTCACAGACCTTATGATTGTCCCATTAATCTGGTTCCCGGCGCTGTTCTTCCAAAATGTAAGTCCTACCCCTTGTCTCTCCCTGAAACTGAAGCCATGGCAGCATACATCAAAGAAAACCTTGAAAAAGGATTCATTCGTAATTCTTCGTCCCCCGCTGGTGCCGGTTTCTTTTTTGTCAAAAAGAAAGATGGATCCCTGAGACCATGCATTGATTACCGAGGGCTCAAACTCATCACAGTCAAGAATCGATACCCCCTTCCGCTGATCTCCGAACTTTTTGATAGGCTTCAAGGGGCAAATTTTTTTTCCAAGCTAGACCTCCGAGGAGCTTACAATCTTGTTTGCATCCGAGAAGGCGATGAATGGAAGACTGCCTTCAATACCAGAAGCGGCCACTACGAGTATCTTGTAATGCCCTTCGACTTATGCAATGCTCCTGCTGTTTTTCAGGATTTCATGAATGATGTCTTCCGTGATGTTCTCAATTCTTTCGTAATCGTCTATCTGGACGATATCCTAATTTTTTCTAAAAATCTTCAAGATCATGTCCAGCATACCAGGCTCGTTCTCGCTCGCCTTCGTGTCAATAATCTCTACGCTAAGCTAGAGAAATGTCTTTTTCATCAAACCTCTACTGCCTTCTTAGGCTATATAATTTCAGATAAAGGATTTTCAATGGACCCTGAAAAACTTAAGGCTGTTTTGGATTGGCCTCAACCCAACTCTCTCAAAGCCATCCAGCGTTTTTTGGGCTTCTCCAATTACTATAGGAAATTCATCCGAAATTTTTCCACCACTGTGGCTCCCATTACGGCCCTTACCAAGAAGGGAGCTGACCCGTCTGTATGGCCTCCGCAGGCCGTCTCGTCCTTCGAAACCCTGAAACAAGCTTTCGTCTCGGCACCCATCCTGCGACATCCCGATGTTAGTCTTCCTTTTACTTTAGAAGTTGATGCGTCTGATTGTGGTGCAGGCGCCATCCTGTCCCAGAGATTCTTCCCTCAAGATAAGCTTCATCCATGCGGGTTTTTTTCAAAGAAGTTTTCGCCCGCTGAAAAGAACTATGATGTTGGCAATAGAGAGCTCTTGGCTATCAAGATGGCCTTACAGGAATGGCGACATCTCCTGGAAGGTTCCCGCGAACCTATTTCTATATTGACCGACCATAAAAACCTTCTGTATATCGAAAATGCACGTCGTCTGGGGTCTCGTCAAGCTCGCTGGGCACTATTTTTCTCAAGATTTAATTATACTCTGTCCTATATTCCTGGTTCTAAGAACACAAAAGCTGATGCCTTGTCCCGACAATTTTCTCCGGGGGAAAGATCCGAAGAAACCCCTGAAACTATCCCTCTAAGTTTATAATTTCCGCCAACTCATTTGACATTCTCGAAAAGATCGTTGAAGCTCAAAAACAAATTCCGAGTGGTCTAGAGGTACCGGAAGGGACTCTTTATGCCGCACCCAGGTTTCATCAAAAGATATTAGAATGGGGCCACTCTGTCCGTTCAGCCGGCCATCCCAGCTTCAAAAGAACTTTGGATCTTATCAAGCGTACTTTTTGGTGGCCTAATATGGCAAAGATGGTTCATGAATTTACTAGTGCTTGTCCAGTATGCGCACAAAACAAGACTCTTCATCAAAGACCTCAGGCTTGCTCATGCCCTTGCCAGTACCCGAACGTCCATGGTCACATATTTCAATGGATTTCATTGTGGATCTACCCCCTTCCAGAGGGATGAATACCATTTTGGTCATTGTTGACCGTTTTTCAAAACAGGCCCACTTTGTTCCACTCAAAGGACTTCCCTCCTCGCCCACCCTAGCTGATATCTTCACCAAGGAGGTGTTTCGCATCCATGGGATACCTACATCCATAGTCTCGGACCGAGGCACGCAATTTATATCGAAATTTTGGCGGGCATCCTCCAAGAGGCTTGTCATGGCGCTATCCTTCTCGTCAGGCTATCACCCCCAGACTAATGGGCAAACAGAAAGACTAAATCAAACGCTGGAACAATACCTGCGGTGTTTTATTTCCGATTCCCAGGATAATTGGGTTGACCTGCTACCTTGGGCAGAATTTGCAACCAATTCACTTCGTAATGAATCCCCGTTCTTCGTGAATTATGGTTTCCACCCAAGTCGACTGCCAATCTCAAACATTCCGATAGGAGTGCCGGCGGCTGATGAACGGGTAACTACTCTTCAGAAGTCATGGATCAAGATTCAGTCCGCGCTTCTTAGCGCCGCTCAGAAATTCAAGTCTCAGGCAGACCACCGTCGTCAACAGGCCCCTAATTACAAGCAAGGGGACCGAGTTTGGCTTTCGTCTAAGAATATCAAGTTGAAGTCTCCGACCCCGAAATTAGCACCTCAATTCTTAGGGCCTTTTCTGATCCAGGAACAAATTAATCCTGTGGCATTTCGTCTGCAACTTCCGTCTTCCATGAGGATTCCAAACGTATTCCACGTTTCCCTGCTCAAGCCATTCGTCCAGAGCAAACGGTTCCCTGCTAAGACCCATAGACCCAAACGAGTCACGGTCCAAGGACAACCTGAATTCGAAATCCAGACAATCATGGATTCTCGTGTATCCAGAGGAAAGATACAATTCCTTGTTCACTGGAAGGGTTATGGCCCAGAGGAACGCTCTTGGGTATCCGAGGAGGACATCCATACTCCAGTTTCTCTTGGACCGCTTCCACAAGAAATTTCCGCAGAAGCCTTGGATGGATCGTCCTGATGTCGATCCTGAAGGGGGGGGTACTGTAAGGAATCGGGGGCCACGTCCCTTGCGCGTGACCCCTCCTTACCCACTACCAGTACGTGCAGCGGCTGCTGCCCCTGCCCCCCGTCGCTACCATGCCGCGCCGCCCAGTGCATACCTTGAACTCTGCGTCGCCATCTTGGATTCTGGGCAACTGGGGGTGTTACAGACCCTCAGCTGGGCTCTACTATTTCCTGGTCTCTCAGACACTCACGAGCAGCTCCTCGACACGCCTCCGCCATGCCCCTCGTCCGGATTGGTCACTGTCGCTTTAAATATCCGGCTGTGACTTCACTTCCTTGCTCTGCATAGTTCCTTGCTTCCTGTGTAGCCTGGAAACTGTGTCGTGCTCCTGTTTGTCTTTTCTCCTACAGATTTGAACCGGCTTGTCTGACTTACCTCCCTGGCTCTGGACTTCGGCTTACGCATCACGATTCTTACCTCTCAGACCCTTGGACACGGAAACGGATTTAACTACGGAACTCTCTATACTCCTGAACTCGGCAAGTACAATGACTATTTTAAATCTTAACCCAGGCCTGGCCACGCTACAACCACATCCCGGACCCGCTCCCTCTGCTGTCGGTGTGTATATTCAACATCCCACCTCAGTACAGGGGACTGGCCTGGTCTATGGGCTGCACAGCGTGACACACACGCAGAAGCTGCGGTTCAACAGGCACCTCTTCGGTTGGTGCAATCTTGTGATGGCGAGGAGCCTGAGTGTCAGTGGCAGACAACGGAGGTATGTAGGAATTGCGCTGCAGGCGCTTGGACGCCTGAGTACCGACGGGGCGTGAGCACTGGTCGCGCTGATGCGCTGAGACACCAGATTCCTTACACCTCCTCGCCCAATGTTTCCCCAATGTCCAACTCCTATTGTTTCATAAAGTTATTTTTTCTCCTGCATAGTTGGGAATAAAGTTTTAGTAGAACACAGATATGAGTCCTGGACTTAGTGGGAAAGACTGACATTCTTCCTCAAAGTATTTGTTTGTGAAGGATGATTTGTTGGGTGCAAGGGAGCAGATAAAGTGGATAATTTGTTTCTAGTGTAAGATCTCAGAGTGTAGAATCCTGTGCCTTGTCTTGAGATCCTCAAAGTGTCTAAGGGTTCCTTAGATGGAGGAAGTCCCCCATCCGTGTTAGATTCTTTTCTCTCCACCACTTCAAATCTAGAGAAGCCATTACCAGGGGTAGTTGGGGGTTGCCATGGTTGGGCAACATGGGGGAGGGTCTAGACATAAGGCAATACTTAAATTTTAAGATGTTCCACATCTTGATGGAGTATGAGACTACTGGGTTCATGGTAAGTCTTGGAGGTCTGTCACTGTCCGAGACTCAAATTGGGTCGGGCAACATCCATTCTTTCAATATCGACCCACACATTGTTGCCTTTGTCCATGTGCTAAAAGGTTATCCGAGACATCTGGAATGTCCTGTAATAGGACATATAGCATGAAATGGCCAGGTCTTCCATCTCTGTGGGATGAACTAGTATTCTAAACTGGATTCTGGCTTGACGTTGGCTGCAGGCTTATAACGCTTTGGCCAAAATAACCCTTATTCATGAGATCAATATTTTATTTTGCCTAATTGTTAGGAGCCCATGAATCTTTCCTGTTGTTTTTCTATATGTAAGGCCTATCTTTTTACAAGCAGCAAACTTCTACAGGGAGGAGCGCGGTAATATGTACAGTCTTCCACAAATATTAGGCCAATCTTTTTCCTTGTTGCATACTCCAAAAGGGCATTTTAATATAGTGTCACTGAAATGTCATAGGGGTAGGTTTGTTGGCTCATCTGCTTTACATAGCATTTCCTTGGAGGTGTATGTCTCCTCCCTTCAGGAAAGAGCCCCTACCAATTTTACAGTTAGTACAGGTATATTACACTTCAGTGTCAGTCTGCACATCACCTTCCAAGAGTAGATAAATGTATAAGGCTGACGGAAAGACATATATGTAAGTTTTATTATATTCACCCACATTTTACCGCTATAGTAAGGTAACTATGATACTGTCTTTAGCCAGCTTTTAATTGCA
Source organism: Ascaphus truei (assembly GCA_036426205.1). Classification (NCBI taxonomy): domain Eukaryota; kingdom Metazoa; phylum Chordata; class Amphibia; order Anura; family Ascaphidae; genus Ascaphus; species Ascaphus truei. The sequence continues at coordinate 107,387,293 of CM071569.1, forward strand.
CTACTTACAAAAGCATATGCTTTCTCACATTTCTCACTAGTCCATGGGACATTAATTACATATATTCAGTGTAGGTACCTGCAAATTCGGTTACTGTATGCCTTGACGTTCGCTGCAGGCTTATAACGCTTTGCCCAAAGTGTTTAACAAAATAACCCTTATTCATGAGATCGCTATTTTATTTTAGACTAATTGGTAGGAGTGCAGGAATCATTCTTTTTGTTTTTCAATATGTAAGTTAATTGGACTCTGGGCCTCGTGCTTGCCCATATAAAACGAGAGGTCTTGCTTTGGAACTCTATAATATCCACGTTTTTATTGATAATGGAGAGTGTGCAGAATAAATATAGAATCTTGGGGAGAAGGTTTATTCTGATCTTTTAGATTCTTCCAATCCATGAAGATCGGATATATTGCCCAAGTAATTTGCTTTATAAAAAGCATTTACAGTCGATGTAAGGTTGATACCAGGATATTTGAGGGAATATTTCTTCCATTTGAAGTCAAAGTTAAAATTCTAAGGAGTTGGACCGTCTCAGGGGATTTTTAGGGCTAGATCTTCCGATTTAGGGCCTCATGCAGTAAACACCGAAAAGCCGTTTTTCGCCATTTTTTCGCCAATAATGCTTCTCCGATTCAATAAGTGCAGATAAGCTGCCGAAAACACAAAGAATTGGCAATTTTTTTTGTCGAAAAAAAGTTATCGGCAGCCGCGTGGCGATAAGCCCTCATAAGCCACGTTTCGGCACTCATCTGCACTTTTTGAAACCCGCTCAATTCTAGTAGCCCCGATCAGCTTTTTGCCACTCTAGTGTTGAGATTTGCCCGCCAATTCGTCCCGCCAACTAAAGTTGGCAAGTTGCTGGGGAGAAGTATCGGCACGGGCGGTGGACGGCACTTAGAAAATATTTTGGCCTTTTTCCTGCCTTGGACTGATACCCATTAATACCAGCACCGGAGACCCCCGGCATGCATCCGAGGCAGGAAAAATGCATTTACAGCCCACTTCATTACTTTAGCGGCTAACCGCTAAGGCAATGAAGCGGTTAACTACATGTGCCAGGTTTATTGTGGCTAGCGGGGGTGGGTGAAGGGGGTATTTGGCCCTTGGTGGGTGTTTATGGCTTGCGGGGGGGGTGGGGGTGGACTTAACCCCTTCATGACCTTAGCGGTTAATATTCTTCAGAATATATATATAACACCCCCAACCCCCTGTGGCCCCAACATACAGTACATATATGTAATTTTGGGATGCACAGTAATGATACTATAGGCCGGCAGTGGCCCTCGGGTGTTCCCCGCAGGTGCCCGGGGGTCCCCGCTTGCCTGCAGTACCAATTCTGTGCCCCCAAAAAATTATTAAAAAACACATTTATACTTATAAATAAATACACCCCCCCCTAACACATACAGTATAGTAATGTGCAAAATTACTATTATCCACAAATGGAAAATAGTGCATTTGCCCATTTAAAATACATTCATCACAATAAATAAAATAAATACATATTGCACTCACCTATGTCCGGCTGCCACGATGAAGGCCATCCTCATCTTCATCACCGTCCATGCCCCCCTCCGATGCTGCAAAACATACAAAAGAATAAAAAGAGCCAATGTAATGTCCCCTAACCCCTTAATCACCTTAGCGGTTATTAACCGCGACAACCATTAAGGGGTTAACCCACCCTCACTCACCACTCACTCAAGAGGCCTACATACCCCCCACTACCCCCACCCGTGAGGCCTAACCGCCCTCACCCACTACCCACTCGGGAGGCCCACCTACCCTGGCTTGGGGACAATACCCCTTTCCCCCTTCCCTGCTACCCATAATAATCATAACTATATTTAATAAACAATACATGATTTCTGGCTCAGGGACCCCCTGCTTCCCAAGTTACCGGCCCCAGTTTGGGGCACCGATGCCAGTGTCGCCGCCATCTTTATAGCGGGCACGTCGTGTCTTGGACGCTATAAAGATGGCGGCGACACTGGCACCCGATGCCCCATACTGGGGCCTGTAACTGGGGAAGCAGGTGGTCCCTGAGGCTGAAATCAATGCGATTTAGCTCAGGGGACCCCCTGCTCCCGTACACTATTATTAAAAAGACATTAATGGTGCTTCATTACCATAGCGGATAGCCGCTACGGTAATGAATTATTGTTTATTGATATGGGTTTTTTACTCATAGATGTGCAGGGGGTCTCCGGAGGTGAACCGCTTTGGTTTTAGGTCCGGGGACCCCCTTCTTCCCGAGATACAGACCCCTTTATGGGGTGCCGGTATCCCTCTGCTTTGTTTACATCCAGCGGTCACGTGATCGGGGCATTTAAATGCAGAGGGATACCGTCACCTCATAAAGGGGCCTGTATCTCGGGAAGTAGGGGATCCCCGGACCTGAAACCAATGCGGTTCAGCTCCGGAGACCCCCTGCACATCTACACTATGAATAACATTTGATTAAAAAGATTTATTTTTTTGCCGATATTTGCGCAGAGTGGCGAATCTCTCTCTGCTGCAGGCTAATATCGGCAGGGGAGGCCTTATCGGCAGGCAGAACATATCGACCCTGGCAACCTGCCGTGTTTTGAAATGTTGCTCTCGCGCGTATTCGCCAGGGATTCTGGCCTTCCTGCATACTGCGAGGGCAACACGCCAAAAACATGCCGAGTTTGAACCCCTGCCGAGAGTGCTTTTTCGGCGCTTACTGCATTGAGCCCTTAGTGTTGTTAATTTGGAGACCTGAGAGAGCACCTAAATTCCGCAGGTCATTGAAAACATTAAGGTCAGCGGTTTGGTAAGGTTGAGGATGATTTAATCAGTGAAGAGTGCTATTTTGTGGGTTTGGTCACCCACACATACCCCTGATATGTGTTTATCCACCCTGGTCATTGCTGTTAGCAGTTCAATGTATAGGACGAAGAGCAGTGGGGAGAGTGTAAGGAATCCGCTCCGCGGTTTACTGGTTGCCTTACCTTGCAGACCGGTGGCATTCTGGAACAGCTCTCCTGATGTTGCTGCAGCCTGGATTCACCTCCCAAAGCTATACACCTCCCTCTGGTATCTACTGCACTGTGCAGCCTATCACTGCAACCTAGACTTGCATTCACTCATTGGAGCAGTACCTTCACACCCCCCGCGGGGATTGGCCCGCTGGCCTTTAAGTACTGCTTTCCCACAATGCTCCTTGCCGAGCATAGTCCTAACTGGATTGTCACTACTATGTTTTGCCACAACTCTCGCTTGTTCTCCTATGCTGATACCAGGTTCCGCCCTGCGTCCTTCAGCTTCCTTCAAGCCGCTTGTTCTCCTATGCTGATACCAGGTTCCGCCCGGCATCCTTCAGCTTCCTCAAGCCGCTTGTTCTCCTATGCTGATACGGAGGTTCCGCCCTGCGTCCTTCAGCTTCCTTCAATCTCCCGCTTGTTCTCCTGTGCTGAAGCGGAGGTTCCGTCCTGCATCCTTCAGCTTCCTGTTCTCCTGTGCGGAGCTGAGGTTTCGTCCCTGCGTCCTTCAGCCTCCTGGTTTCCTGCACTGAAGCGGAGGTTTCCCTGTGTATCTACAGCTTCCTGGTTCCTGGGGTCTACTCTTTCCCTAATCTAGAGAGGCCGTGTCCTGGTTCCTGCACTGTTACAGAGATATTCCCCAGCCTCTCAGGACTCTTGCGCTGTAGCACTGGTGCACCCGTGCAGACAGCAAGCGGTGTGCTACTCTGGTCTGCCTACCATCTCCTGTGACCAGTACCATGGGCCATGGTCGTCGCTCGCGCAGAGGCCAACCCCGCGCTCCTAAGCTAAGCGGGCTCTCCTGACTACTGTTGTCCGAACTCTTGCCTGAACTGTTTATCCTGATGTCTCCTGTCCTGACCCTGGCTTTGTACAACGACGTGGCTGTTTTCTCCTTCCTGATCCTGCTACGTATGACAACGAACTGCGCAATCCGGATCACCCTGCGCTGCTCAGGTCGTTGCTTTTACACCCTACCTCAGCCACGCGGTCCCGACCCTGGTTTGTGGCGAGCAGAACCCTGACAGTATGCTCGCCACACAAACTCGGACCCCGCTGAGGTGTGGGTTGGTAAGTTTTTTTCTTGAAACCCTGTCCCGGTCTGTAACCAGCCCCAGTTTGAGAATAATTATTTTTTGTGCGATATATCCCCTGATGGAAGATCCGTTTAGGTCGAGGCTTACTCCCTTGCAAAAGAAATGCCGTATGATCTGGTTGGTAAGGCTTGCTGCTCAGAACTATTAAAACAGTATCTGGCCAGTTGTTTTGGCCATTGCAAACAGTGGCTTCTCCCCTGATTCCCCTTTTGCTGGGGATGAGGTGAGCCCTGTGGGAACTGGTCAACGCCTGTAATACACTCATGCCCTGGCTTTATCTTTGGACATTCTTTAGTACTCTACCCCGGACCCTCCGTCATGATGGCTTTCGCTCACGAGACGCTGCATATACTTTCCTGCGTATTGGATGATCGCTTGTTAAAACAGGATCGTCTTTTGGCCTCTAACGCCATCCTTTGGCGGTTTCCCTCGGCTGCCATCCTGTCGCTAAACCGGGAGACGTATCCCCTCTCCTCCGGGATGACCCAACGGAACCATTACCAATATCTCCCAGCGTAGTAACTGCCACAGTCCCTAGCTCTGATGGTATGGCCGGTTCCCTGCCACCAATGAGAGTTTACGTTAACCCTGCCATCATCCTGTCAGGTTCCCCTGGAGGATACATATGGTTCTCTACCCCACAACACTAATGTTCTACTATTAGAGAATAAGTCCCTTAGTTCCCCTATTTCTAACTCCGAATCTGTCACTCCGGTCTTGAGGGTTCCTCTTCAGAAAAGAATCCTAGTTCTTTTCCCAGGGTCATTTCTGTATTAACCCCTGTGGGGCAGCTCCTGAGTTTCCTTTGGTAAATCCCGTTCTCTGTCAGTCATGGTCACGCCCCTACTCCAGAGGAGAGATTCCTGGTCTCTCCTAATACAGAAGAGAATACCTATGTTTTACTCTCCAGGCATTGTCTTGCATTAACCCCTGTAAATTCTTGCTGCCTCCAAGTTAATGCCCTTCGTTTTAGCCAGAGAATGAGCCCACAAGTCAGACAGCAGAGTTGCATTGAGGGATTCCCATAACCGTACGGAGTCCTTAGATATTCTTTGCTTATAATCCCCTGCTTCAGCTCAAGTTTCCGCAGTTTCGTCTCCGGAGACTTCGGCTAAAGTTCTGGTTCCTGATAAATGTATTCAGAGTGGGTTTTTTCCCAAGCTTGGTCGCAGAGTCCTTCTCCCTCCGGGTATTTCACTGAACCAGCCTGTCGCCCACATACGAGATCCCTGTTCAGCGCATAGTTTCCCACATTATGGATCTGCAGTAATTTCTGGTTTCCAGACATTCCTTACCAAATACCTACTTCAGAACCAGTACAGTTATATTAACCCCCGTGTACTGTCTGAGTTCTCCTCCTCTTAAGCTTAGGGTTAAAAGCATACAGTATGTCTGTATGTCCCTCCTGGGGTTCATATTGTGTTCCCAGGAATGCTTGCCGACGCCACGGTTTTCTCCCAAAAGTGACGCTTTTTCATATAGATTAGTTAAAAGCTTGCACACTATTTCCCTTTTCGCTGAATTGTGTCTTACTGTTTTGAGACTCTGAGAGGTAATGATTCTCCTTCTGATTCTGAAGCTCTTCTCTACAATGAGTCCCTGTTCGGGGTTTCCCCTGATTTCTTTTATCCAGGCTAATTTTCCAGGATCAGCATATCTGTGGTCACTCCCTTAGTACTGTCTGAGGTCACCATGCATATATTACAAGTCCTGGGTTTAAAATCTGAGTTTCTTAGCTGTCCTCGCCTTTTGCTGAAACCCAGTCCCTCCGCACTGTGTCTAAAATATGTCCCACAAACATGGGGTTACTCTGGGAAGAAATTAAAGCTCCTGTCTTAAAGGGTATTTTTTCTTCACATGTCCACAAATCTAGACCTCAGTAATTGTTTCTAAGTCACTTATCAATACATCTGATTTTTTCTTTTAATAAAACCCAGACACCCTCACTATCTTGGTTAGGAGTCCTGTGATCAAAGGTTTGCACTAGAAACCACAATTATTCATGTTTTTGTCAGGTTAGTTACCCCTGTGTTTAGGGCCATTGCAGTTTCAGAGAGGACTCCTTGTACTCCTAAGGTGCCTGTCATTAAGAGTTTTCATATGTTCATACTTGCTGCTTTGATTTCTCAGGTCCCTGTCACTAAGGTACAGACTTCATCTCTGATGTTAGCTCCCTCCCACCACTACCCTGTCTCGGCCTTTTTCTCAAGCTTCTGATTTGAAAATCCCAAGGACTATTCCTGATTCACTGACAATACTATCTCCCAAGGAGATTTCCCAGTATTGGAGAGCTCTACTTGTTGTTTGCTTCTCTGCCCCTGCTAAACCATGGTTTTTGTCCCTCGGAAATTTCGGTTGCCCTGTTATTTCCTCTCAGTTGGAAATACTCTGTACGTATCCCAAAATTTCGGTCCCATGCCTGGTTTACTGCTTGCCTTGTCACTTTCCATACCAATACCGGGAGATGATTCCAACCACCTATACCCTTACTAACCGTTACCTGGGAGCCTTCTAAGGAAAGATCCCTCGCAAATTCCAACATGCAGTGGTCAGCCAGACTTTTCTGTTACAAAGTTCCTCCTGTGTATTCGATCTACTATCAGGGCCGCTGATCCTAGATTCAGTTCCTTTATTAAAGACTGGGCTTTCGTGGGGGTTTTCTCTTCTGCCGTTTCTCGCTCTGGAACTCTCTGGTTCTTCTCAGCCCTGGATTTCCAAACATTTTGCGAGGCGAGCCATGTACCAAGGATGTTTTTCTCTCTATCATACTCAATATCCTAGAACTGTACTCCCAAAGAACTGCTCGTTTACGGATGCCCTTTCCACCTAAAGAACTTTAGGACACCTGGATGTCCCCAAGACACATGGATGGTCCTGTCTGGTCGCATTGTTCCACCGGGGGTGGGGGTACACTAAGGACTAACCACGAAGTCTCTGGACCACGACTCTACCCCCAATCCTAGACGGTTCAGCAACAATCCCGGTCCCCCACACTCTATGAGTGCTCATGTTCGCCCGAGGTCTCTGCGTGAAGGGGGGTACTGTAAGGAATCCGCTCCCGGTTTACTGGTTGCCTTCCATTGCAGACCGGTGCAGTTCTGGAAAGCTCTCTCCTGATGTTTGCTGCAGCCTGGATTCACTCACCAAAGCTATACACACTCCCTGGTATCTACTGAGCTGTGCAGCCTATCACTGCAACCTAGACTGCATTCACTCATTGGGACATACCTTACACCCCCCGCTGGGGATTGGCCCGCTGGCCTTTAAGTACTCTGTTTCCCACAATGCTCCTTGCCAGCTAGTCCTAACTGGATGTCACTACTACTGTTTGGGCCACAAGCTCTCGCTTTTCTCCTATGCTGATACCTGGCTAACATGCTGCCAGGTTTTTTCCCTTTTTCATAATACCTTTGGTTGGTCCAGCTCAATGCTTTTTCAGTGGAATCAGAGATTACGTTTTCCTCTAACTTCCGTGATCACTGACAGGAGTTTGGGGGATTGTTTCTGTTTGTGGGTTTTATCTAATTGGTTTAGTTGATCTGTAAGGGGGTTTATTTTCTCGTTACGTTGTCTTTTCCTATTTGAGGCTATTTTCATTTTTTCCCCCTTATGGTGGCTTTGTGAGATATCCATAATAGTGTCTTATTCGTCCTAAAGATTTTGTTTATTTCTGATAAAATAAACTTAGATTTATTCTGACCGGGACCAGCAGATACAACACAGTATCACCAACAGAGCTATACTCACTCCAAGCAGGGCATACAGTGGGGAACCCTAGTAGTCCTAGGTGCCCGACACCACCAAAATGGCTTACCTGGTGCAGCTTCTACTCAGATGGGGGATCGGGAACTCCAGGCAGCGCTGGATGCAAGTCACAGCAGAGCAACTTTAAATCTCCAGTTCGGAATAGCAGGCAGCCTCGGTTACACAGAGTACTCAGCTTAGTACTGTACATCAATACACTAGCCTCAGTAAGGTCTCTGGGGCTGAGATCGGCGGCCCCTTTTCGAGATTCCCTACCTTCATAGGAAATTACGGAGAATGGGCCGGCGACCAATTACAGCTCAGATGCTGTGTGTTGGGCCAATCACAGCGTGAGGGCTCGCCTCACAAGCACAAATACATTTCACAGAAAATAAACACACATATACATTCATCTAATATATTTGGCCAGATGAGCTACAATAAGATGTATATATAGAGCAACCCTGTATATTTATCCAGACAATGGGGCAATGGCTGGGCTTCACCTTTATTATAAGAGCGTCATTGCCCATATTGTCACAGGAGGATAGTACCTGCTTGATCATTTAGAGCTGGGGTATGCACAATCCCAATTGGGAACTAACAATAGCTGTTTAAATCTTATTCTTTAAGTGACTATATGCCCTTTATCAGGGTAGGAGAAGCCCTTAGGGCTAAAGCTTAAGGAAGTATATAAAAACCTGGAGAACATTTTCAGTAGAACATACATATTATATATATATATTTGTAGATAAATTCATCAAAACTTGGAGAACAATATCAAACAAACTTAGGGGGTCATGCAGTAAGCGGCGGAAAGGCACTTCTCGCCCGTTTCACGCCAAAAATGCCTACCCCTATTCAGTAAGGGGCAAAAACTTAGCGTAAAGCAAAAAAACGCCAATGTGTTTGGCGTTTTTTTTTTTTCGCCATTGGCGTGGCGAAAAGGCACTTTTTGCCTCAACTAGCCATTTTTTCTGCCACGCTCAATTCTAGTAGTGGCGAGTAGTTTAGCGCCGCTATTCGCCACTCTAGAATGGCGTTTTTTTGCCGAATCGGGCCCGCCACAAAATGTAGGCAAGTTGATGGTGAGAGGCTGCTGATGAGCGGCGGATCGGCACTTAGAAAAAAAAACATTGTTGAAATATATTTTGTTAGCATGCTGTCAATGGAGCTAAGACATATTACTTTGTATTATTGCTTCTGTGGTCTTACAAATATATGATTTGTTACATGAACTAGTTCATCTTATTGACATAATAGTGTCACCTGGTACGTTTAGTATGTTTTAAAAATATCAGTTGTTACTGTTATGATTAGTTACTGAGTAAATCAATGTATTAGTAATGGTAAGTCTGGCTAGTCTCTTAAAGGAACAGTTCATATAAGATGAATCATGTTTGTCAACATAAAAAGTTATATAATTCATTAACCTCAAATACATTATAATAATAATAACAATGCTCGTGTACAAAATGTTTAGATTTATTTCATAATGTTTATTATTTTAAAAGCATGTTGCAAGTCACACATTATGCATATTGTTAATATTTACATATTTTGTAGGCACGCCCTCTCTCTAGCACAGAACCAATTGTATAACCAATTGTGTACACACTCATTAACATTCCAGGAATACATTGGACACAATGCAGTGCAACACTTGCATGTTACAACTGTTCTTCAGACACCAATGACATCACAAATGATATATGGATATAGTAAATAATCAATTAACATTATACATATTGTTTGTATTGACGGATATTGTTTCCAGCACAAAAATGTGTGTTAAAAGACACAGATATTCTGACTAAACACCTTAATCCGGCAATATGCTTTAATATATTTCTCTACATTCATGTAAACCAATCTTCTTGCACACACTTGTGTACATACAAATTGGGTGCATTTCTAATTGTTTGGGAACTTGTTGTAACCAATGTTGTATAGTCATTTAAAAACATGTATCATTATTAGCTAATGATGTTTTGATGTGCAAATTAACAGTTACTCATTGTTCGTAAACAATAATATGACATGAAAATGCAAATATATTTAGACAACAGGTTAATTTAATGCAGTCACGTGACCTAATCACATATGTATTTAAAGGAGGAACAATCAACACTCCTTGTGACGTGGAGATGGATATGCAAAGGATACGTTTGATGATGAGAAGGCGGAGGCTTATTTTGCAGGAGGGAGAAAATAGACAGGATGTGAGAGGGAGAGGAGAGGGACAAGAGAGGGATAGGAGAGGGATAGGAGAGGGATAGGAGAGGAAGAGGAGAGGAGAGGAGAGGAGAAGAGAGAGAGGGAGGTGTTGGTAGCCCGTCCACGTGTGTACCGTGAAAGAACACTTTTAGATGGGCTGAGTGAGGAGGAGATTAAAAGTCGGTATAGATTGAGTTCAGCAGCAATCTTAGCTCTTTACGAAGAAATAAGAGCAGATTTGGATAGTGTAACACCCAGAGGCCGTGCTGTCCCTGGTCTTGTTAAAATGCTGTGCTCATTACATTTTTTGGCTTCTGCGTCTTTTCAAACAACTGTGGGCATAGTGGGCGGGGTCTCACAGTCATCATTCTCGCGGGCCTTTAGCCAGTTTCTATGTGCATTGACTAGACGCGCTAGGAATTATATTCATTTTCCTAGAGAGCAGACAGAGTGGCTGGAAGTCAGAAATGGCTTTTATAACATAGCCGGGATGCCACTGTATACTGTATCTAATAAATGAGACATACTGTACAGCACAGCACTGCAAATGCATGTATACTTTAAATATGCAAATTTACAATTACTGCGCGCGCACACAGACTGTGTACTGACGTAGGTTGAACCGCGAAGGTAATAGACTTCCAAGACAACAGCTCGCAAACGCCCCCCTGAGTTTTTACACGGCATTGCAGTATTGCAGACAGCGAGAATAAAATGCTAATATCACGAGCGCTAAAATACCGCAATTCACTCCGGACCAAATAAACAAAAAATGCATCTGACCGAGATTATCTGAGAGCCGCGGATCTAGCCGATTTAGACTCAGGGCGGCCGCCACTGTATGTTAAAAAACTAATGTAGATTCATGTAGCCAACCTGAATTTGAGTTGATGGGCATAAATGTAGTCTATGTGCAAATGACAGTTGCCTTAGATTTGTATGGACATTTGTATATTATACACTTTAAATAAGTAGAAAATGTCATTAAATACACATGTATAATAATGATAAAACATGTATTAATGCACAAATGATTATGAATTTTATCTAAATACATATTCACAACACATTTAAAACAAACAGAAAGACAACATGAAAGCATTTGTGTGAACAACAACAACACTACCAATATTCATTATACAAATTTTTTTTCTTTTTATTTTGTGAACGATTACTGGCCTGTTTGATGGTTCCACTTTCATTTGTTCGTGGCCTACCACCTCTTTTACTTGTTGTGGTTTTTCGGGGTAATGACTGCTGACTTTGTGTCTGGACAATGCTGCGCACTCTGGCCATGGTGTAGACACTTGAAGATTTTGAGGCTGGTTATAGACAGGGCACATTGGGCCTGGGTAAAGACAGGTGCACTTTGGGCCTGTTAGACACTGGAAGAATTTGAGTCTGGTTATAGACAGGTGCACATTGGGCCTGGGTAAAGACAGGTCACTTTGGGCCTGGGTAACAACGGTGCACTTTGGGCCTGGGTAAAGACAGGTGCACTTTGGGCCTGGGTAAAGACAGGTGCACTTTGGGCCTGCGTAGACACTGGAAGAATTTGAGTCTGGTTATAGACAAGTGCACTTTGTGCCTGGGTAGACACTGGAAGATTTAGAGGCTGGTTATAGACAGATGCACTTTGTGCCTGGGTATGACGGTGCCACTTTAGGCCTGGGTAAAGATAGTGCACTTTGTGGCTGGGTAGTAGACAGGTGCCACTTTGGGCCTGGGTAAAGACAGGTGCACTTTGGGCCTGGGTAGACACTGGAAGAATTGGAAGGTTTGTGTATAGCCAGGTGCACTTTGTGCCTGGGTATAGACAGTGCACTTGGGGCCTGGGTAAAGACAGGTGCACTTTGGGCCTGGGTAACTAGGTGCACTTTGGGCCTGGTAAAGACAGTGCACTTTGGGCCTGGGTAAAGACAGTGTGCATTTGGGCCTGCGTGAACACTGAAGATTTGAGTCTGGTTATAGACAAGTGCACTTTGTGCCTGGGTAGACACTGGAAGATTTAGAGGCTGGTTATAGACAGATGCACTTTGTGCCTGGGTATAGACAGGTGCACTTTAGGCCTGGGTAAAGATAGGTGCACTTTGTGGCTGGGTATGGACAGGTGCACTTTTGGGCCTGGGTAAAGACAGATGCACTTTGGGCCTGGTTAGACACTGGAAGAATTTGAGTCTGGTTATAGACAGGTGCACATTGGGCCTGGGTAAAGACAGGTGCACTTTGGGCCTGGGTAAACACAGGTGCACTTTGGGCCTGGGTAAACACAGGTGCACTTTGGGCCTGGGTAAAGACAGGTGCACTTTGGGCCTGCGTAGACACTGGAAGAATTTGAGTCTGGTTATAGACAAGTAACTTTGTGCCTGGTAGACACACTGGAATTTAGAGGCTGTTATAAACAGATGCCTTTGTGCTGGGTATAGACAGTGCACTTTAGGCCTGGGTAAGAATAGGTGCACTTTGTGGCTGGGGGTATAGACAGGTGCACTTTGGGCCTGGGTAAAGACAGGTGCACTTGGGCCTGGGTAGACACTGGAAGATTGGAGGTTGGTTATAGACAGGTGACTTTGTGCCTGGTGTAAGACATCCTTTGGGCGGTAGACAGGTGCACTTTGGGCCTGGTAAAAATAGGTGCACTTTGGTCCTTGGTAAAGACAGGTGCACTTTGGGCCTGGGTAACAGACAGGTGCACTTTGGGCCTGCGTAAACAATGGAAAATTTTGAGTCTGGTTATAGACAAGTTCACTTTGTGCCTGGGTAGACACTGGAAGATTTAGAGTGGTTATAGACAGATGCCACTTTGTGCCTGGGTATAGACAGTGCAACTTTAGGCCTGGGTAAAGATAGTGCACTTTGTGGGCTGGTTGGACAGTTCACTTTTGGGCCTGGGTAAAGACAGATGCACTTTGGGCCTGGTTAGCACTGGAAGAATTTGAGCTGTTTAGACAGGTGCACATTGGGCCTGGGGTAAAAGACAAGTGCACTTTGGTGCCTGGTAAACAACAGGTGCCCTTTTGGGCCTGGGTAAACCAGGTGCACTTTGGGCCTGGTAAAGACAGGTGCACTTTGGGCCTGGGTAAAGACAGGTGCCCTTTGGGCCTGCGTAAGACACTGGAAGAATTTGAGTCTGGTTTATAGACAAGTGCACTTTGTGCCTGGGTAGACACTGGAAGATTTAGAGGCTGGTTATAGACAGATGCACTTTGTGCCTGGGTAAAGATAGGTGCACTTTGTGGCTGGGTATAGACAGGTGCACTTTGGGCCTGGGTAAAGACAGGTGAACTTTGGGCCTGGGTAGACACTGGAAGAATTTGAGTCTGGTTATACACAGGTGTACCTTGTGCCTGGGTATAGGCTGGAAGACTTTGTGGCTGGTTAAAGACAGGTGTACCTTGTGCCTGGGGATAGTCTGGAACCTTATTTGACAATGTATTACAGCAAAGGGAAGTTCTTTCTGTTTGAGTAGTTGATAATTTTCTTTTTTTTGACCTTATTTGAGGTGCCTCTTGAAGATTGTCATCTGTACTAGATGTCTGCATTGTTTCAACCATCGTTGGTGATTCAAGATGAAAGCTTCTTACTTCAGAGAAGTCATCAGTGGATAAATGTAACACCTCAGTTTGTGGTGACAAAATTCCACCATAGAAAGAGCCTTGATTGTTGCCGCTAAAGTGGCCTTCATTTCCTGTTAAGTTTGTCTGAAGTTGATTCCCTTGTTTTAGAGTGTTTACAAGAGTTTTGAGTGTGATATTCATGATATGCAATTCTTCTGGGATTTTTATGATGATATTTTTCATTTGCCGCATTTCTGATGCCATAGTTTGGTGTACTCCCCTAAGTTCCTGATGGTGGATATTTTGTATTAAAATCATACTTGATTCGGACGCATCAATTGCTGCCAAACTGTCTTGTTGATTCCTGGCATGATGTACTCGACGTGCTTCTGTTAATACTGGACTCTGATGATCATTACGTTCAACCTCTGTATGTATAAAATAAAAAAATTATACATTAACATTTGACATTGTTAACATGTTTTTATGTCAGCATGCGTTGATCAAACTCATGACAATTTACATTAAAATTATATTTATATCCAAAAACCTTTCAAAAATAACTTTGTATGTGGCATTATTCACCAACAGTTAAACATGATTAATTGAGTGAATGATTACATCAGGCTTGATCAAAATTATTATACTCATACCCCTTTTCATCAATGTAAGTTATTGTGACACCCCCTGCCACATAAATAATCGACATATTTTGTAAGGGTATTGAATGTAAATTCAAATGTGTAAATTATTGTAAACAGAAAGAGATGCACCCGCTCAACCTAGTGTGACCACAAGGGTCACAATTGAAGACTGGTGCAATAGGGCATGTGTGATAGCCCTACTTTAGAAGCACATTTATGATACACAATGTTGAAATCAATTTTACTATACCAAGTATACTCCATATTTTACAATAACAAAGAGTTTGTGAGTATTTAATGTTGAACATGAAATACGAAAATTAGTGTAGTCAATATATTCATTTCGTACGAGATGAAAGAATGTTTGTATTTGACACTTTTACATTCATAGTGACCTTAAATAGTAGCAACGTAGATGATTTTTACATGCTAATTTGTGAGCCATAACTTCAACCACCCTCGTATATCTTTGCGACATTTCTATGAGTGCAACATCATGTGTCAAGTTGCTATTAATAAGTATGGCCATATCACCAAGATGTACATGTGATCTATGATCATACATATGTTTGTGGTTCCCTACCATTAAACACATTGTATAATCAGAACATTATAGCCTCACCTTCCAGTAGTGATGATGCCACAGAAGATTCAGGTGTAGACACCTCTTCTTGTCTGTTGTGACGCACAGGTGTCACTATACGAATAAACAAAAACATACATTTGACAAGAACACATTTGTTAATGAGAGAAGCTTAACTGGGAGAAGTTAAGATGAATAAAATTGGTATCATTGTATTAGTCCATTTTTTCATTACTAACATCTGTATATGATACATGTTCCACGTGTCAAAATAATGCACCTAAAGGGAATAAACTGTCAATGTAAGTACATAAGATTTTGGAATTCATATAATTAAGGATTATTTGAAAGTAATTGATAAGATACAACATCACAGCAATTGTTCAGGGACAGTTTGTCAATATCCTATAAACAAAAAACTATTAAATAACATTACCATACAATTTGTATACTGTCACATTATATACAACATTTGTCTACAGAACATGAAATCATGAGAAATTATTGACCTGATGGAAACCTTTCTTCATATACGCCAAATCCCTATCACCAGGCAAACCAGATATCACTACAGGCAACAATTTGTCTCGCAACTGCTCCTCCAAACTTGTTAATATTACAGGTGATGCCGGTGGTCCACCTCCAGTGCTGGAAGCATGTCTCCGCCCAAATTGTATTGTTTCATTTAAATTTCTTCGGATATCGTCAAAGCGTTTGCGACAATTTTTGTGTGTCCGGACCTGATTGCCACATGCGGACACTGATAGTCGAATATCCTCCCATAATTGTCGTTGGATTGTGGAACTGGTCCTGCCTTTAAATATATTACAATAATGCACTACTATTAATTATCTTCTTTGGTAAGTTAGCTCAAATGAGTGCGATATTGAACACATTTTAAAAAATACTACTTTATCTGATATGTGTGGCACACAAACTAAACTATACATGGGTACATCGAAAGATATACAGAATAGTGAAAATGTAGAATGATAGGCAAAAGCTGTAAGAATACAGACATAATTGACAAGAATGCTCTATGACAGACATGCACAACTCCAGGCCTCAAACGTCGCAAACAGGGCATGTTTTTTTGAACTACATACTTGTGCACAGCTGCGTCAATTAATGTATCACTCATACTGAGCCACTAATTAAGGCATCTGTGGTGAACTGGTGATATCCTGAAAAGCTGGCCTGTATGCGGCAACCGAAAACATGAGTTGTGCAGGACTGCTGTAGGATTACATAATGTTCGTTGTTGTAATGATGCATGAATCTACGAAATTGAAACAGCTTACAATGTGTATTTTTGAGTGTCTTTGCTTTCAGACAATCAGCGTTATGAACAACAGAGACAGGACAGCGGATTGGTCAAGAACTCGCAGGCACCAGTTGACTCCTCCCCTCCATAAATGCTACATTTGAATTGCACATTATTTACAATTAGGGGTGTGGTGTGGAGGGGTGGGGTGGGGTGGCTGGTTATGATAAGTGTTACAACTCCATTTTGATTTTGATGGCTGCTGTGTGTGTTTCATATTGTTTGTGTACCACCATTTTGTGTGTGTATAACGAATGTGTTGTGTGTGTACACAGAGGGAGCGGAACTGTGTGGATATAGATATATGCACTGTATGCGTCAATTGATGTGGTTTAATGTATGTATAAAATTTGTGCTAATAAAATACATAGACATAACTATACAAAAAGGTATATTTTAAATGTAACATTCATACCGCTAGCCTACAATAGTAATAAGCAATGACGACTCAGACATTAATGATCAATAATGTTGGTAAAGTCCCTCTACTTCGCATCCAGCCTTCAACTCTTGGAGCAAGGACATTATTAATGAATATACATATCATTCATTCTGTGCTGAAATCAAATACTCATTTTTAACACAAACTGATCATCTATTTAGAAAGATAATATCCTACAATATATTACATGCATTCTATATTGAAATACATGAAGGACATTATTTACATACATACATACATAACAGCCATTAGTACATAGATGCCATTTATTCCATAGTGACATACATGACTTTTATTATATCAGCTATATTAAAATTAATTTTTGAATAATCATTGTAGTACAATTTGGGAGATAATCAATGAATAAATGTTCTTACCTAATAAATGACCATACAGCTGATCATAGTTGGCCACAATGCCCATCACAAGGGCTGTATTTTCATCCGAATTAAAGCGTTTATTTCGGGTACCGTTTTTTTTCTTCCTCTGAGCACGTGCAACCTTTGCACGTGGCTGCTGCTGACTGGACTCCCCTTCTTCCAATGGAAGAGACTGCAGGAGCACTGCAGCACCAGACACCCCACCACCACCAGACACCCCACCACCACGTACCAGACACCCCACCAGCACCACTACCCTGACTCACACGTTCACTCACATGCCTAATCACACGACCAGCACTCACCACATCATCACTCCCCTCTCTCCCAAGCCTACTCACATGACCAGCACTCACCCTAGCATCACTCCCCTCTCTCCCACGCCTACTCACATGACCAGCACTCACCCTAGCATCACTCTGCTGACTCACACCACTCACCCTAGCATCACTCTCCTGACTCCCACCACTCACCTCAGCATCACCACTCACCCAAGCATCACTCCTCTGACTCCCACGCCTCCCGTCCATACCTCTAGCACTCACAAGCAACACAAAAAGAAATTAAACCTCAAGCTCACTAAACACTTTCAAACAGACAATAACAAAAAGTTTGAAAGAAAATATAACAGCACAAAACAAATCAATCAACAAGTATATCAATCTCTCTCAAAATGCACAGCTCTGTCCGTCACTCCCTCTCTCTCTCTCCCAACAACACAGAGAAAGAATATAAGCAAATGTCACCTTTAAATAGGCCGCTCAATCACACCATTGGTTGTGTACTCGCGCGATTCAGAAAACTAATGCCATTGGCAGTTCGTGCACGCCATTGGCGGTGTGTGCACGCCATTTCAACATTCACGCCAAGCTATTCACCATCTTGGCAAATGGTGGTGGCGCATTGATTCGCCGCGGATTCGCCCATTCCTGCATGCAGCGAGTGTAACACGCCAAAAACACTGGCGAATTCAAAACCTGGCCAATGCATTCTTCCGCTGCTTAGTGCATAGACCCCTTAGTGTCTGCGTTAAATCTTGGCTAACAGGTTTGAATATACAGTTTCGACTCGGCAGACATCTACTTCCAGCAAATCAACAGACTGTGTGGTGAAGTGTGACTCGGGTAATAACCTTTATAGATGTCCACTGGAGTCACAGCTTCAGCAATACGTGCTATTGCCTGCAAAGTGCACAAGCCTGTTTATCATAGATGCAACCCTGTAAGGCCTGACCTGGTTTATAAGTGCCTTAATGTTATTGCAAGAGGTTAGACTTGGGGCAAGGTTTACATATCTGGGGGTCCTTGTCAGAAACTTCCACACTGTGGGTGCTCATTCTGCTACTCCTCTCAGGGACTTTGGTCCATGCGGGATGTTGGGGGTTAGGTGGAGCTGATCAGTTCATCGAGGCCCACAGGGATCTCTCCACTAGGTTCCATCTCTCCAGTAGGGCTCTCTCTTCCCTCAGTTGCTAACGGTTGTTAGGATCCATTGTAAGTAGTGGATAGCTTAAATTGGAAACCCCACTTGTATTTCATGTTATTCCTCTGGAGAACCTGTGTTCTCATATCACACCTTTTCAGGAGAGTAGCATAAAAGGGGGGAAAACAAGTGCAAAAACTGTGAACTACAAGGGTACGTAGTAGTCCAACTATATCGATTTCCTTGATGGGTGCCGCACCGGACCGCAAATGGGTTCGTTCAGAGCCACTTGTGTTGTTTGGGGAGTGAAGTTCCGATTGTGCACGAACTCATCAAATTAGGAAATCTATGTAAAAAAGAAAAAATAAGAAAAAACACAATAGTGTAATATTGTATGCAACCATCAAGGTAAAAAGTAATGCACTCACATTAGGCAAGGTTAGATGAGCATTTCAGTTGTTAAGTGAACCACACTGACGAGCAGGAATCTCTGTTGATAGGATATATCTGGTAATGTAAGTCTTCTCTCATAGCAGGACTCGCAGCGTTATTGCAGGTACCTCATCAGCAGGATATTCTCCTCCAATCGCAAGATTTGCAGCGTCAATGTAAGCTCCTCAGCAGCAGGATATTCTCAATAAAGAGATAACATAAAATAGTGTAATACTGTAAACAGAATTGGTTAATTTCTCAAGCCAAATGGACACTCACATTAGAATAGAATTAAAAAGACTTATGGTTGTTAAAGTAACCAACTTAGACAGGTTATACTGGAATCGCTGGAAACTTCCAGGAACACAGGAAAAGGATGCAGGAAAACAGGATTAAATCTTTATAATAAAAAATATATATATAAAAACACAAAAACCAGAAGGCCACAGAAGCTATACAGGGAACAACTGTAATCACAACTCCCAATAAACCCCAGTGATGGCCATACACCAGGGGTTAAGGACAGAGAAGGTGACAGTGCTCCAGACAGCTCCCAAGAATCTCTTGCTAGTCGTATAAGGGTGAAATAAAGTCCCAATGCGTTTCGTCTTGACAAAGACTTCTTCAAGGGACAGCTTATGTGGCCTTCTGGTTTTTGTGTTTTTATATATATATTTTTTATTATAAAGATTTAATCATTACATCAATAGTAATTATCAAAGCATCTGAAGCGTTCTTTGCACTAATATGTGATGGCATTTAGAGTTAGGTACCTATGCATTGCATATATGGAAGGAATAATATTATCAATAGTTCATTCACTAATTTTTTATTATCTGTTTGTAGGTTCATTATACTGTTGTGTTTTGTGTTTTATGTAATTGTTTATACTTTTGCTGAGACACACAGCCGATTGGCGTTTCAACTGCGCATGTCCGACATACTAATAGGTGTACTGCACCTTTAAATTAGAACTATTTATACATGGACGTACAGGGACTGAGACATTACTATTATACCCCTGAGGAAGGAAGCCACGACTTCCAAAACACGTAGGGTGGTCCCGTTCTACACTATATTGCCGAACATCCTGCTGATATTCCCGCTGTTTATCGATTTCGACCAGCACAGTGTTCTGAGCATGAGTGAATCTGCCGTTACCATCTGTACATTATTGCTGAGCTGAGCCCTGAAGAAACTGCTGCCGCGAATCTGCAGTCACATTTAAAGGCGGTTCGTGCTACAGAGGTTGTAGCCACAGACCCACAGACTCACAGAGGTCTGTCCCCGCGACAGCAGGGGAGTGCCCCACCCTGGAGCAGACGCCAAATAACAGCACATTACCATTACCAAGAGGAATGCTTGGAGCAGACCGGCCATGACGAGAGGGGATATTCTCTAAATATCCACTGCCCGTTACCTTCTTGCTTCCGGTAAGCGGGTATTCCAGCTATAGCAGGAGTGTATTAATGGGACCTATTTATTCTCTTTCTTAGCAATAATATTTGCGTTTTATTTATTGTGTTTTATGAAATGTGTATTTTATAACTATCAGTCACCTGTCTGTTCTCAGCATTTGTTGTTTGTATTGTGATTTTGTGTATGTGGGTTTATTTGTTTTGGTTATCATACAGTATTACGCTATGTTATTTTATTCATTTTCATTCCATGTTTGATCAGCAACACGTGGAGTACTCCATTGGATCTACCAGTGCCATCGATTCTGGTTGTGTATATCCTATATATATGTTTTGATATATGTGCCGAGCGCCAGGGATATAAAACTCTTTCCACTCCATCTTTCTGACCTGGGTCAGAGTTATATCATAGGCAGCCAGCCATTCTTTTATAGAAATTAGCGCTACCTTATTCCTTTTTCTGTTGTACCTTTCCAGGAGTGCTACCCAGTGGAGATTCTCAGGCTATGAGTTTCAGGGGGACTTTGCGGTAAAAGTGTTGTCAGAATGTGTTTAGATAGAAGGGGTCCAGAGTTGCTGGCCACCCCAAAAATGTATACAGGAATCCGGTCAGATTCCCGGGGACATGTAGACACATCACTCCGGTCAAAATCCTCCCTGGAAAGCAGTTGTGCAACTCATCGCCAGGTTTCCATGCTTCAGCACGGACCAGAAAGGTAAATGAGGGCATAGGGATATGTATATCATGGGTACAGTCAGGGGTCCCTAGGTTAATGGGGATCTCCCAGTATATGCCCAGATCATCAGAACCAGGTATAGAGGTTCTGGGGTGCTTCAACCATCGATAAGGTTGCAAGGCTGATTTCATGTTTAAGTCCAAATTCCTATGTATACAGAAAGGTAACTCTGAAACTGAACCTAAGCATTATTTAATTGAACTTTTAAAACATTTTCTTATAGGAAGGTCTAGGAGCGCTGAAAAGGAACGTGCGCATCTTTTCAGTCAAACCTAGTAAACAAGGGACGTACTGCTGCGGCCGAGTTTATTCGAGCATTTGCCCGTTCTCGGCCGCAGCAGTAACCTGGCGCGCGCCGGAGGGTGCCGGGCGCGCGCCGAAGCAGCGGAAGAGCGCCCTCCGATCGGGGCGCTCTCCCTCCTGCTGCCGGGTCCGCCGGGTCCCCCGGAACCCCCTGCCGCCATCCCCCACATCGCGGGACACCAGGGCTCCCTCGGGGAGCCCTGGACGCGCGTGCAGGGGGCGCAGGCACCCGATGACGCGTGACCGCGCATCGGTGATGCACAGCACGCTGAGGGAGTGCGGCTAGCACGCCGGGGCATCCCCCGGCTTGCGGTGCTAGCCGTGCTCGAATTAAACGTGTCGGTAGTGTAGAAGAAATTGTGAAATATTTTTATTTTAACATTCTGTGTAATGGTAAATGTATATGCACTGTATATGAGCTGGGGATTTCCAAGTCTGTGGTTCCGAGGGACCAGCTGGCTACCAAGTTGGTGCCACCAAGTCTGCTCGGGTCCCGCAGTTGAAAGCCACAGAGTTTGCCAAGGTATAAAAGTCATTTGGGTGGAGGGGTTAGCTTCAATTACCCTTGTCCTGGGCTGAATGGAAGCTATCGGGCGACTATTTGCCCAGTCCTGACCTTGAGATGCCTAACTCCATGAGTGGCTTCTGACTCACTGTGGCAGAGATGCCAAGTTGGCGCATGCCCCTGTCAGATTTCAAATCCATCCTTGCCCGGCTTCAGGAGACTGACAAGTCGCTGATTTGCTGGTAGGAATTCTCCAATGCTTGGATTGGCTGGAGTATTTCATGAATGGGACTGAAATGGGACTGAAAATGGGCCAACAGAGAATCTGGTCCTCAGATTCTAAGCGCCAAGCCAACAGCGGCAAATATGAAACCACCAAAAGATGCACTGGGAGAAATAGATGTGAGCCGGCTTCAGAAATTTCACGGCAAGAAAATTTCTTAGTCCCACTTTTCGGGGCTAAATTCTGAAAAGAGAACGTAGCGGTCGCGACTGGAACTACACGCTGAAAAGAGTGCCAGGATGTTTGGTACTATCCCGATCAAGGGATTTTGGCATCTCCGTAGCAGATACAGCAGTGGCGGTTGGAACAACCTGCCGATTGGAGTTCCAGGACTTTTCGGACTGATTCCCGGTCACCTACAAACATTGTTATATGGACTGTTGAAGCTAGGAAAGGCTAGTTTTTCACCCAGACCCCCAGTAAGTGTGTCTTTCTCTTGTATATTATAATCCACTGTGTGCATGTCTGTTTCTAAAGAATAAATGACAATTTGTTTTCCCACCTTGTTTTGCTTAATGTTATGATCCCAGTTAAAAAGGTTTAAATGCCTGGTCTCCCATAACACAGAGGAACCAAGGGAGGTGAGCAATCAAGCTCTTTGACTGTGGAGAAAAGGATACTTGTCGTGGTTTCGTGCCTCCAGGGGATTTCTCCCCAACACAGAATGTTGATAAGTGTCCTGATCAATATACCTGAGGGAACCTGCTCCATGACAGTGGGATTGGGGTCTAAATAGGGCAGATAGGGATTTGGGGTCTGGACAGCAAATGGGCAATGAGACCAGCACTGGTACCTCCGTGGAACAACCTGTAACCTTAATACACATATATACTTACAGTTTCCTTACTCAAATAATGTAAACCAGATACTAATAACAATAACAGGTAGTTTACTGGGTAAGAGGGTTAGGAACATACGTACAATAAATTACACCCCTCCTCCCAAGACACCCTTTTCCACCACATTCCATATAATTGGAGCTCTTGATGTGGTAGTGTGTAGGTGTTGCCAAAATAGTACCACGTGGACAGGGTCCACCTAATTTATCCCTGACTTTTAAGAAAAGTAGTACACTTAAATCACATCCAGACCAGTCAGACTGGTACTTAGTTTGTGCCAATGGTGAAGATGACTTCTGGGGTAGGAATGCAGACCTCGGTATGGTGCAGGGCACTGCAGAACTGGTACCACTATGGCTGTAAGGTTGGCAGGTCCAGCCCAGCACAGGAACTACTGTAACGTTTCGATGGATGTCAATATTTAGCACCTGAGATGTTCTAAACAGTATGTGGCAATTCTGAGCAGCTTTCCTGGAACTTCAGCTTTTCACAGATATAATAGTATATAATCCTACCCTATATTGAGTCAATTTCACTGTAGTAGCAGCAGCAGCATCAGCAGCAGCTGCAGCATCAGCAGCAGCAGCAGCAGTCAGGAACAGCACAGCTGCTAAGCTGCTTCTGTTTAATAGCTTGTCTCCCTGCTTGTTCTGACTCCTCTGTCTGGAACTGCTCTAACTGTCTGTGCTGTTTGTGTAACAGCAACTACTGTACATCTCTCTCAGCAGGGACTTATATAACCTCCTTTCCACTGTGCAAGGCAAAACCCTTCCACCTATCAAAGGGCTTCTAGCATTGACTCTTTCTCTATCTATACTGGCATGGGATTGGCTGGACTGAGAGCTCCATAGGTAGGCCTGACGCAGAAGACTAGATTTATATGCAGAGTTTGTGTGTGTGTAGCTGCAGAGTTTGTGTGTGTGTGTGTGTGTGTGTGCCTGCTGCAGAGTTTGTGTGTGTGTGTATGTGTAGCTGCAGAGTTTGTGTGTAAAGCTGCAGAGTTTGAGTGTGTGTGTGTAGTTGCAGAGTTTGTGTGAGGGTGTGTGTGTGTGTAGATACAGTGTGTGTGTGTGTATGTGTAGCTGCATAGTTTGTGTGTAGCTGCAGAGCGTGTGTGTGTGTGTGTGTGTGTGTGTGTGTGTGTGTGTGTGTGTGTGTGTGTGCAGCTGCAGAGTTTGTGTGTAACAGCAGCTTGTGTGTGTGTACAGAAGAGCTGCAGTGTGTGTGGTGCTGATGTGTTGTATGTGTGTGTAGCAGCAGCAGAGTTTGGATGTAGCTACAGAGTTTGTGTGTAGCTGCAGTTTGTGTGTGTGTAGAGCTGTTGTGTGTGTGTACACAGAGGGGGTGGCAGTGTGTGGATATAGATAGCTGCAGTGTACGTGTATATAGAGGTAGAGGTGCTTTAATGTATTTACCATTTTATTTTAATAAAAAAATCTATATAACTATACAAAAGTGTCTTATTTATGAAAAAACATACATTTAGCCTATAATAGTAATAATACCTATTCTGGACCCAGGGTCATGTCTAGGGTATGAATGAACCCAGATAGCTTCAACTCAGCCCCCTTTCCACAGCACACCAAGCCCTATTATATTTTCTTCACTTTATTAGGAAAGGAGCAGTATATACAGGCACTTGTGGATGTAATGGTGTTGTGAAAGTGCTTCTCTATAGGTGCTTCGTAATTAAGGGCAGGTGAAAAGAATTGGCCTTGCCATGGGGGTGTAAAAGAGATGGGTGCTGTACTCACGGTCTCCAAAGTGGAAAAGGAAGTGAGGGGGAAAGGGCAACATATTGATACATCACACAGGCACGGTGTGTGTGTGTGTGTGTGTGTGTGTGTGTGTGTGTGTGTGTGTGTGTGTAACAAATGCATGCAGCTGAACTTAAGGAGCTGACAAGCAGAAGGGTGGTCAAACAGAAATGTGATTCTTGTTCCATGACAATCCCCTCAGAACAGGGCATTACTGGCCAATAACGCCTGGCTGGGTTAAAGTCCCTCGGCTTTGCCTCGAGCCTTTCACTCTTCCAGCCAGGGCCATTAATTCCCTGTTCTTCAGGGATTATTATTCAAACAACGTTGCCTTTGAGAAAAAGCGTAAATAAAAAACACAGTCTGAGGTTATTTTGAAACAGAATAACACGTGAATTTATTCAAGTCAAGTGCACAACGGAGAAAGCTTCAAAACAAAAGCTCTCTAAACAATAAACATGGTATGCCATATATTTATACCCTAAATCCTAAAGCTCCACCCCTTTATGGGGGGGGCTTGCACGTCACTAAACATTACCTCATTTTGTAATACATAACAATACTAAAGCTGATGTCATTTTCTAATACATAATAATATTGTATAACTGCCTGTCAGCTAGAAACCATTCTGGGGTTAAATGGGATGTGCCTATCCTACCACCTGGCATTTGTGTGAGAACTAGTTTCACTGCGAGAATCTAAGTTTATCTCATGGGTTCTCATAACCTTTAGCCTGTTTACACTTTCAATTTGAAGCTGATTGGATGAGGAAGGGTCAATAAATTCAGCTAAGAGTGAAAATATTCCATTCTCTGCTTCACACATTTGTTTATATAGAAATGTAACACAGAAATGAAGACTCACAGAGACAAGACAAGATAGCGGATTTAAATATTCACACAAAATGGCTTCATCCTAAATGCTGTTATGTTGTTATGCCAGACCCCCTAATGTCTCAACTTTGTCAGTCCCTCCTCTGATTCTTTAAAACATTGTTTTTTGAGAATTATTGGTATGATTATAGTCCAGAAACACGTTGGGAGGCACAAGGGTGCTCCATCATCTCATCATGCTGCTTGAGGGTATAGGACAGTGCACAAGGGTGCCTGCTAAATGTAGTCATAGTCTCGTATGGCGTTATAGCCAGTGTTCGACAAACCTATACATTTGCTCGCCCCGGGCGAGTGGATTTAACCCCCGGGCGAGTAAATATTGGCCCAAGCAGCACACGTTTGGTACTAGGTGGCGAGTAGATTTTTTTGTGTGGCGAGTAGATTTTTTGGTGATTTGTCAACCACTGGTTATAGCCAAATTCTTTTCCAGAGTTAGAACATTGTACTTGGCATCTTCTTTCTTCAAGGGACTGCGGTAGATTGGTTCTGCAAACAATGGCATTATGTCTGCATAGGGGGTGGCACATTTGTGTATCATGCCTTTGACAAACGTAACACAAACATAGATGACAACGAGTATCACAATCGCACACATTCCGCATTCAAAAATTTCGCTCCTAGTGATCCTACCAATCCAGTCAGCCCCAAAGGGTCCCAGTCTGTGTCACCTTCCTTCCTAAGTATTTCTTGAATTTCTT
The DNA here is from genome assembly GCA_036426205.1 of Ascaphus truei. Lineage (NCBI taxonomy): Eukaryota > Metazoa > Chordata > Amphibia > Anura > Ascaphidae > Ascaphus > Ascaphus truei. The sequence goes on from CM071569.1 coordinate 107,413,577, forward strand.
CTATCTTATCTAACTCATGTTGTACCTTGTCACTCTGATCTTGGATGATAACACAACATTGTTCTTTAATTAGGGCACATACACCTCCTTTTGATGCTAAAATTTAATCTAAAGCCATTCTGTTTTGTAAGGCCATAAGCCTGATCTGAACCTGTTCTTGGTTTAATGATGAAATTAAAAACTGCAAAATTAAGGCCACATCCTTCCTGTAAATTGTTATCTGACTGAACATACATTTTTACAAAGGTTTCATTGGTTGGTGGAGACACTTGACCCATAAATTGATTCTTGTTCCTAGTGTGTGATACACCCTTTAAAGAGGTTCCCTTAAAAAATGGGAAAATACAGAAATTATACACATAATACTAAAAACCTTATTTTATGCAAGCAACCTTTCTTTGGATATGCAGTTGCTAGATAAAGGAAATTGCATCTATCTCTATCATTCTATTACTGAGAATTGAGGGGGTTTGGTATCGGTGGAAGCGAAATGCATGATCCTCACCCCTGCACGCATTATATACATCATTCACTCAGAATATCAGAACAGACAATGTCTGCGATGGTCAACATGGCTGACTTATGATCCTTTCCTTGTGCCTGACACACACCCTGGGTGACCCCCTCCTCTCGGTGGAGGTGCAACACACTTCTGGATCAAAGTTTTGCTGCATATGACACATACATAGAGAGTGATGAGTACTGCCAAAACACATACAAGAGCTTTCACAAGCCACGCTTCCAGGAAACCAATCCTACCATCAAGGCTCAATTGTACATACACCTTAAATTTCTAACTTAAACACACTCTAAAGAATAAAAATATTGAGTCTCTGAAAAATGAAATGTTCTGATAGAAATCAGGAATATTGAGTCTCTGAAAAAATAGAATGTTTTGAGTCTTTGAAAAAATGAAATGTTCCTGATAAGACCAGGCCGCTGCCTGGTATCTTATTTTTCTCGTTGGTTAACAGTCAAAGTTTATGTCTCGTCAAAACGTTAACTTGATGTGGCTGTGCTTTAGGTGACTTTTGGTCTTTGGTGGAGCTGGAATGAGCTTTACTGTACTTTGGGTAAAAGTACGGGCCCTTTCATCTGGGATGAGGAGCATGCTTGTTTAGGAACTACTTGACCTTTAACTCCGTCTCGTGTAGGTGCACTTTTATCATACCTTATGCCTAGAGAGACTCAAAAAATATATTAGTGGCATACAATACTTATTAATTGTTTTATTACCAATAGATGGTCCTTAATTTGTTCCTTTGAACTACTGTTAGTCATAAGTCATCCCATAAATGTCTCATTGGGAGATAATTTATACCTAGGAACAAATTCTTGTATCAATTTGTTTACTACTGTCTTAACATCCGCATATAGACGGAGGTATCTCCTATTAATGCTCCTCATATTTAAAACTAAGCAGCTAATGTGGACTTGACTGTACTACAATCTAAGTTCCTAAGACTTTGGGCCTCAGCCATTGTCAAACCAATGGCTTCCATAATCAATTCTATCCTGTCTACAGGCCATATCCCTAAGACCTGGAAACATACCAGAGCTGTCCCAATCTTCAAAAGTGGGGAAAAAAACACTGTCTCAAACTACAGACCAATATCTCTTCTCCCCATACACACTTGCTCTCATTCATGCCTCACTATCATCTCCTCCAATGCAAATGGTATCAACCTTTTCATAAAATACTAACTAACCTTAAAACTTGCCCCACAAATTACACATCCCAATAGCCTGCACTCATGGCTATTATTTCACACACAGTCACTCCTAACACACCCATTGTGGCCAAGCACTGCCATCTACAGCACTTATTCCCTCACCTGCTATCTCTGTAAATTTCCCTTAAACCTTAGATTGTAAGCTCTTCAGAGCAGGGATTTCTTTTCCTATTGTCTGATTTTGCTGCACTTACTATTCTATTATAATTCCCTCTACTGTATTCTTTATGAAGTGCTGAGAACATTTTTGACGCTATATATAAAGTCATACACTGCAATACACTACTATCCAAAGTCATGGACAAAAATGTGTTTACTCCCAATTAAACAATTACTATACTAAGACAATTGCCCCTAGCCAATTCCAGTCAGGCCTCCACCCCAAACATTCCATTGTAACTATTCTGCTAAAAATATGAAATGCCTTGCATATAATATATACCCTGCTCACTTATGTAACTGTATTTGCAACTATATATCACCTGTCCTTTAACTCTATACCTAGAACATATCCAAAAACGAGAGGTGACTCCCAGTGCACCATTTTCTGGGAAAACATTCTACAAATAAAATAAATTAGCAACTAGGATGTTGTTTGCTTAATCAGCAGACTTAGAATTATATATTATACAGTGATTGTAACAGTAACTACTGCTTATTATAAAAATAGAACACCTATGGAAAAATAAATGGTTAGAAGTTATAAAATACATCATATATTCATATAATAGTCAAATGCTTTTGTATAGGACTTCACACTAAATTTCTTGTAATATAATCTCTTTGCACAGTGCCGGACACACTGACAGCGTTATTTTTTTAAAAGACACTCAGAGAAAAATTTCAGAGCTTGTTTATCTTGGGCAATTTGCCAGCCCGGGCGTTTCGCCAAAAAAGACCTTGAGAGTCAGATAACAAAACAGTTTCTTCGTCTTCTAAATATTAATTACTGGATTGAAACTTCAGCCCAAAGTTAAAAATGGTGCTCTCTCCACGGCAATAAAATGGAAAAATGTATGGCCTCTCTAAAATAAAAATATGACCTCTCAAAAATAAAAATATGACCTCTCTAAAATAAAAATATGGCCTCTCAAAAATAAAAATGGGACAATTAACTAAACTGAGGTTAGATCAACTTATGAACACACCCTATATAATTTAAACAATACGTGCGAGCTTAAAATCTCTCCAACATATCCTAATCCTATACAAATGCAATTGACATGTTTTTACTGGTTTACACACAATACAGAAACCACAATACAGACACACAAAGAACATAGACAAACTTCTCTCCTACACAGCGAATCAGCTTCTCATATAAATAACCTGCTTTTAAAACTAATTCTTTTTATGCTCCAGAGCTTTTGAGTTAAACTTTTTGTATCTTTTACACATTCTTTTGGAGAAAAGGGGGGGTTTTGGCACGGTCTGTGCTGCTGTTATTTTGATTCTATTTCTAGTTGCCATTAGAACAGAAGGAAAAAGAATATTTTCTGGTTTAAAAGACCCATTCATGTGGCTAGTGCGAACAAACCTTTTAAATTCCATTCTTTTTCTTCTACTCTCTCTCTTAGGGCTGCTCTGCAATTACTGGCAACATGTCCTACCTTTTTACACTTATAACACTTTCTGTCCCTTCCAAACAATATACACAATCTCTAATTGTATTCCAATTTCTGCATATAAACCTTTCATAAAAATAACCCTCAATATCTACTTCCTCAACACCATCGTATGCCTTGATTATCTATCGGCAAATTCACTTGCTATTTCTTTCCTATTCAATTTCTTTTTCACTTGTTATTATATTAACTTCTGTCCTGGCAATGGTAAAAATTAATGCAACGGGACCCTCTTTTCCCTCAACAGAATTCTTTTGACCCATATAAACGTAAGGTATGTTTCCCTGTGGGATTCAAAAACACATGAGACGGCGCTCCCTGAGCTTCTCAATCCCACAGAAAAAGACCCCTCTTTCATTTAAACATCTGCACAATTAGTTGATAATAGTACAAACAGTGCCATTCACTGGCCAACAAAATATATTTATATTGTCTCTTTTCGTTCTCTGTATTCATTCTTTATGATTTTCGTCTGCAGACACACAATCCTTTGAGAATTTTTGGTTTCCCATTATTCCCATGTTACAGAAATCAAATTTAATTGACCTGTACAATACTTCGGCTACAGCAATCAACTGTTAATTGACCTGTACAATTTAGCGTTACAATAATCAGCGCAAGCTGATTACGTACAACCCTTTTGGCATGTTATTGTTCTGAATAGTGTAAATATGCAAATAAGGACCTGTCACAAGACTGTTCCCCAATCACATTTTCTCACCATAACTATACCAAAGAAAAACTTGAATCACTTCAGCGGGTCCAACCCAGTCCTGATAAACCTTATACTTTTATAATATGGATACAGATAAGACTTTCTAACCAGATATCCATGAATAACTCACTTAGTATGTTAATGACAAGACAGAGCAAATGTACAATCAGGGACCCGTCCTGCTCAGACAACAAAAATATTTATCACAACCCAGGACGGTCTGAAAACAATCCCTTTAAGCACACAAACACTCAGCTTCATCACCAAAACTTTTAACGGGACTCTTACCTTAGCCCCTAACAACTCTTAACAACTCTTAACAACTCTTACACTTTAAAATGAATACAGGAACAGAGAATAATAAATTCACGTGAAACTGCTAGGGATTCTTACTCGTCACATCAGATAAGACACCGTTAAAAAATCAGCTCCACGCACCACTCAAAACAATTTAATCAGGCTGTTTGTCTAAAAAAATGCAGGTAGCCTTACCTTGATTCATATGAGCGCTCAGGTTTGAGTGATGGAGGAGTGATTCATCCGGGTGCTCGATTCCGATGATATTGAGTCCCTATTCGGGCGCCATCTGAGAAAAAGCGTAAATAAAAAACACAGTCTGAGGTTATTTTGAAACAGAATAACACGTGAATTTATTCAAGTCAAGTGCACAACGGAGACAGCTTCAAAACAAAAGCTCTCTAAACAATAAACATGGTATGCCATATATTTATACCCTAAATCCTAAAGCTCCACCCCTTTATGGGGGGGCTTGCACGTCACTAAACATTACCTCATTTTGTAATACATAACAATACTAAAGCTGATGTCATTTTGTAATACATAATAATATTGTATAACTGCCTGTCAGCTAGAAACCATTCTGGGGTTAAATGGGATGTGCCTATCCTACCACCTGGCATTTGTGTGAGAACTAGTTTCACTTCGAGAATCTAAGTTTATCTCATGGGTTCTCATAACCTTTAGCCTGTTTACACTTTCAATTTGAAGCTGATTGGATGAGGAAGGGTCAATAAATTCAGCTAAGAGCGAAAATATTCCATTCTCTGCTTCACACATTTGTTTATATAGAAATGTAACACAGAAATGAAGACTCACAGAGACAAGACAAGATGGTGGATTTAAATATTCACACAAAATGGCTTCATCCTAAATGCTGTTATGTTGTTATGCCAGACCCCCTAATGTCTCAACTTTGTCACCTTACTGTATAATCGGGCAAACCGGAGATGTGCGACATGTTCAGGGAGATTCACGAGCTAACAGCCCATGCAGGTCCCTTGGCCCTTAATATAGTTTATTTTAGAGAAATTCTTGTAAAATACTGGCAAAATTAGCTAAATTAAGGAACAATTCAAATTTTTGCAAAACAAATGAAATTTAAAAGAAAGTACTGAAACATGATGTACTGCTGTGTTTTCTCTTTTTTGGAACTTGGATCATGAATCATGACCTGGACATAGACACTGAGTATGCCATCTTCAAAAGCATTAAAAAAATGGCGCAATTACTACTTCCATCGAATTAATACAAGTGTTTGTTTTACTTTTCTAATATGAGGACTAGTTTTGACGGTCTAGGACGTTTGGCTGTGACCTAATTGCCACCAATCAGAAAATCTTATTAATGTAACATAACACATAAACGTGGGCTGAAGAGGCTACAACATATCTGTGCCGAGGTTCCTAGTTATCCCCCTTAATGATATCTAACTGTTAGGCACACAAAATCAATGATTAGGAACAACAACAACTCAAAAAAAAGAGGAAATATGTAAACTCACATACTCTCTGCAATCAAGTCAATTTATTCAGAAAAATTGAGTTCCAGGCCACATGAGGCTGTTTCACATCACTCCTCACACAACGCGTTGCAGGACTTTTCCTTTGTTTTTTGAGTCCTCGTTCCTAATAAGAGATTTTTACGTACTTAACATTGTGTCTGTCCTGCTCGGGATGGAAAGCTGAAACAGAATTTTCTGAGCAGGAATATGGTAGCATGGACTGCACATAAATATTGTAGCAATGGGCTATACTCCTGGCAAAAAATGTCGTTCTTGAATTGTATGAAATTAAAGAACATTATAGGCTAAAGCTGTAAAATTCCGGGCTTTATTGAAATCTCTGCTCTCTGATTGGTTAATATTCCGGGCATTATTCACTCAGTAATGCCCAGAATTTTTGGCAGCTTGCAAAGTGTTTATTTCTAGCAATCAACTTTTCCTTTTGTCAGAACAGCTCTGAGACAGGGCATGGGATTGGTCAGGAAGCAGCAGCAGGCAGTGACTCCTCCCACTCCCTCCGTGAACAGAGATCCACCGACAGTTGAGTTGAGAGAGAGAGAGTGTATTTGTAGCTGCAAAGTAAGTGTCTGTCTGCAGAGTTTGTTTGTAGCAGCAGTTTCTATCTATCTAGTGTGTGTGTGTGTGTGTGTGTGTGTGTCTGTGTGTGTGTCTGGCTGGCTGCTGCAGAGTTTGTGTGTGTGTGGCTGCTGCAGAATGTGTGTGTGTGTGGCTGCTGCAGAATTTGTGTGTGTCTGCTGCAGAGTTTGTGTGTGTGTGTGTCTGCTGCAGAGTTTGTGTGTGTGTCTGCTGCAGAGTTTGTGTGGGTCTGCTGCAGAGTTTGTGTGTCTGCTGCAAAGTTTGTGTGTGTGTTTTTGTGTGTAGCTGCAGAGTTTGTATGTGTGTGTGTAGCTGCAGAGTTTTTGTGTGTGTGTATGTTTGTAGCTGCAGAGTTTGTGTGTGTGTAGCTGCAGAGTTTGTGTGTAGCAGCAGCTTGAGTGTGTGTGTGGTGCTTTTGTGTTGTATGTGTAGCAGCAGCAGCAGAGTTTGGATGTAGCTACAGAGTTTGTGTGTAGCATCAGTTTGTATGTAGCAGCAGTTTGTGTGTTGTGTATGTGTGTGTGGAGCTGGTGTGTGTGTGTGTGTGTGTGTGTGTAGAGCTGCAGTGTGTTGTGTGTGTGTGGATCTGTTGTTTGTGTTTAGAGCTGTTGTTTGTGTGTGTGTGTGTGTGTGTGTGTGTGTGTGTGTGTTCACAGGGGGCGGCAGTGTGTGGATATTGATTTGCTGCAATGTAAGTGTTTATAGAGGTGCTTTAATGTATTTACCATTTTATTTTAATAAAAAAATCTATATAACTGTACAAAAGGGTCTATTTATGAAAAAAGCCTACATTTAGCCTATAATAGTAATAATCCTCCCAGAACAGGGCATTACTGGCCAATAATGCCCTTTTCTTTGGGATTATTACTTAATTATAGGCTAAAACTGTTAATTCCGGGAATTATTGAAATCCCTGCTCTCTGATTGGATAATGCCCGGAATTTTAACCAATCAGTAATGGCCCGGAATTTTTGCGACCCTGCCAAGATTTTCAGTCAATCAGCTTTCAGTTCTCATTCACAAAAAGTGAGATTAGATCTCAGACAGGCAAGGTGATGGACAGGAGGCATCAGCAAGGCACTGACTCCTCCCCCACCCTGCCAGCAGAGAGCTCCGCACAGGAGAGTGAGGGGAAAGGTTTGTGTGTCTGTTGTGTGTTTTGTAGGTGTAAAGGGGGCCAGCCACTTTTGCATTGGAAGAGAGAAAGAGAGAACAGCAGCCTGATAATCACATAGAAAAAGGACGGTTTGAGTTTGACATATACTCTTGCATATACTACAGATGATTGATCAGGACTTGATTGTAAGCTTATTCTGAGTTGGCTATTTTGTGTCTTGCAGGGGGGTTAAGGGTTAAGGAAAGTACCTTGTGGTTCCGTTGGACCCAAGGGAACGGGCCTGAGGAAAGGGTCGTTACCCTGAAACGTTGCCCCTCTTACCCTCCCCCATTGTCTTTATATGTTTATTTGTTAGCAGTTTCCTCTTTTTTCCCCCACCCCCCTTCCCTGTGTTTTCCCCCCTATTCTTGTGCTTTTTAAGAAACATATATTATACATTTACAGTCGTTAAGCATTCCCATTTGTGATACCTATTGTTCTATTATTATCGCTATGAAATTTTGGCTTATTCCGAGACTCTTTTCGTTTTCTCTATCAATCAGTGTGTGCTGGAGCTTTTTTTTGGGGGGGGGGGGGTTCAGTGTTTTATTTGTGTGTGTGTGTCTTCTGTTGGTGTGTGTTTTGTGTGTTTTTTGTGGGTGTAGAGGGGGCAGCAGAGTCAATTTTGTTGGTGTGTGTCTGCTGTGTGTGTGTTTTGTGGGTGTAGAGGGGGCGGGGGAAGCAATGTGTGTGTCTTCTGTGTGTGTTTTGTGGGTGGAGGAGGGGTTCAGAGTGTTTTGTTGGTGTTTGTCTACAGTGTGTGTTTTTTTCAGGGGCCAGCAGTGGGTGTAACGAGGGGGTTGCTTGTGTGTGTTTTGTGGATGAGAGGTGGCAGAGTCTGTTTTGTTGGTTTGTGTGAGTCTGCAGTGTGTGTGTTTTGGATGCAGAGGGGGCCCTGCAGTGTGTGTTTTTTGGGTGGAGGAGGGTTCAGAGTGTGTTTGTGGGTGTAGTGGGGGGGGGCTGATGTGTGTGTTGTGTGTGTGTTTTGTGAGTGTAGAAGGTGGAGGAGGGCTGCAGTGTGTTTTGTGGGTGTAGAAGAGGGGGGACTGCAGAGTGTTTGTGTATATAGAGGGGGGATTGCAGAGTGTGTTCCTGTGTATAGAGTGGGGGGGGGGCTCAGTGTGTGTGTATAGAGGGGGGGGCTGTGTATATGTATAATTTCCTTTTAATAAACTTGCAGTAAAAGCAAAAGAATGTAGACGATCATGCTGATAAAAATCAATATAACTCGGGCCTACAACTCTTCTAGCCAGGGCATTATTGGACAGTAATGCTCTGTTCTTCTGGGATCATTACTTAAATTCAATCCTGCCTGGTATTCTTTAAACACCCCAAAGGGACCTGTATACATATTTTATTAGTTCCACTGTCATACACTCTCAACAGTACATTTGTCCCTCCTTACTTCATACTGCATCCTCTTGAACTGAACAACTCTCCCAATTTATCAGAGCAACGCCTTCACAATCCACTGAAAAATGTCTGCTTTGGTTAACTTTTCTCCTAAACTCAATGGAAGATGAAAGGATCTCCAGCATTTCCTACAGAATCTCCCTGGCAGTTTTCAGATGTTGACCAGCATGATCCTCGCAAGTTACTTAAAGAAAATAATATCAACTGAGGCATGGTTTTGCACAGTACAGTTTTTCAAATAACAATAAAAGACATAAATGTATGAACAGCATTATTACTGAACATCTTTCAAAAACACTGCATGATGACAGCTTTTTATAGATAAAGGGGGAAATAATAAAAGCTCAGGCTTTTTTTGTTACTGCGGATGACTCATTCCTGGGCTCTGCAAAGAACTTCTGGCCAGAAAGCTATAGGATTGTGATAATTGCTTCATCACATACAAAGGGGGTCTTTCATTAATATTTTATAGTTCCATTTGGGAAACTACCAAGGTTTAGTGAATAACCCCTAAAGAGTCAACCCTTGCATTGCTTTTTCTGCAGTGACTTTCTGCTGTTCATTTGAAGGTTAGCATGCAATGTCTTGCAATGAGACACTGTGACTGTGAGCTTCATCCAGATGGCACTCAAACTGCTGGAATCAGAAAGATTACTTAAAGTAGGTCAAGCTTAAATGGGCCTCTGTGGGTTTCGAGAGTCTGCTGTGAAAATGAAATATTGTGGGTCATAATACTGAAAAGGCTTGCTGCTTTACAACTTGTCCTATGACTCATCCTACTCACCCAGTAACAGGATCCACAGCATTAAGATGCTGGATATGGCACTTTTCCTCTAACTGTTCTTTTAAAGGCTCAAATTACTTGATGTGTTTTTTTTTAGTTGCATCATTTAATCTGGGAAATTAAAACAAAATAGTCCAGATCTAAAAAAAACTTAAGTTAACACATCGTTATCTTGCTAACGAGTATCTTCAAAGCTTACTAACGCATGTTAAGTGCTGTTTTCAGCTGTTACTATATTGGACATTAGTGGTAATGATATGCAAAAGAGATGTTCCCCATAACAATGCCTATCCACAGAGATCAGTTTTAATTAACGCCAGGATTTAGTCTGATTTCATTTGAGTCCCAAGTGGTATATGTAGTGTATATCCCCTTAAACAGCAATACTACTTTCCCCCACTACAAAACCGCAAAACAGCAAAACATATTTGCACTTGCAGACTCATATATGTTAATGTTACATAGTTACATAGTTGCTGAGGTTGAAAAAAGACGTAGGTCCATCAAGTTCAACCTGTGCTAAATTTAAACAACAGATACTTTATCCTATATCTATACTTACTTATTGATCCAGAGGAAGGCAAACAAAAAACCCCATTAAGGGGAAAAATTAATTCCTTCCTGAGAATTGGCAATCGGATTAATCCCTGGATCAACATCCTTCCCATGTATTCTTATTTGGTATATCCCTATATACCTTTCCCATCTAAAAAGATGTCCAACCTTTTATTGAACAAATCTATTGTATCTGCCATCACAGTCTCCATGGGTAATGAATTCCACATTTTAACTGCCCTTACTGTAAAGAACCCTTTCCTTTGTTGCTGATGAAATTTCCTTTCCTCCAACCTTAAGGGAGGGCCCCGAGTCCTTTGTACTGCCCGTGGGATGAATAGTTCTTTTGAAAGCTCCTTGTATTGTCCCTGAATATATTTGTATATAGTTATCATATCCCCTCTTAGACGCCTCTTTTCTGATGTAAATCAATCTAATTTAGCTAGCCTCTCCTCATAAGTTAGAATGTCCAACCCGTGTATTAATTTGGTGGCTCTTCTCTGCACTCTCTCTAGTTCCATAATGTCTTTTCTTAGGATTGGTGCCCAAAATTGAACTCCATATTCAAGGTGTGGTCTTACTAATGCTTTGTAAAGGGGCATAATTATGTTTACTTCCCTTCCATCCATTGCCCGTTTGATGCAAGATAAGATCTTGTTTGCCTTTGCAGCTACTGCATGACATTGGGCACTATTGCTAAGCCTGCTGTCTACAAGCACTCCTAAATTCTTCTCCATCAAGGAATCCCACAAATATATCTCCATTTAATTTGTAAGTCGTATTTTTATTCTTGCATCCCAAATGCATAACCTTACATTTATCTGAATTAAACCTCATCTGCCATTTACCTGCCCACGTTTCCAGTCTCTCCAAGTCCTTCTGAAGAGAAATTACATCCTGCTCTGATTCTATTACCTTACACAATTTAGTATCATCAGCAAAGATGGAGACTTTGCTCTCGATCCCAACCTCAAGGCCATTAATAAACAAGTTAAAAAGCAGGGGTCCCAGTACCGATCCCTGAGGTACTCCACTCACGACTGTAGCCCAACCTGAAAAAGTTCAGTTTATGACAACCCTCTGTTGTCTGTCCTTTAACCAGTTTCCAATCCAGGTGCATATATTATTACTGAGTCCAATTTTCTTTATTTTGTACACCAACCTCTTGTGTGAAACCGTATCAAAAGCCTTTGCAAAATCTAAGTAGACCACATCAACTGCATTACCCTGGTCTAAATTCCTACTTACCTCCTCAAAGAACAAATAAGGTTAGTTTGGCAAGATCTATCCTTCATGAATCCATGCTGACTATTACTAATAATTTTGTTTTCCATGAGGTATTCCTGAATATTATCCCGTATTAAACCTTCAAGTAGTTTCCCTACTATTGAAGTCAAGCTTACAGGTCTGTAATTTCCCGGTTGTGATCTAGCTCCCTTTTTAAATATAGGCACCACATCTGCTTTACGCCAATCTTGTGGTACTGAGCCTGTTGAAATGGAGTCCTTGAATATTAAATATAATGGTTTGGCTATTACTGAGCTTAACTCCTTGAGAACTCTTGGATGTATGCCATCGGGCCAGGTGCCTTATTTACTTTAATTTTTTCAAGTCGCTTATAAACTTCTTCCTCAGTTAACTAATTGTTCATTAATATGGAGGTTGTGGCTTCCTCCTGCGGCACTACTATTGAACTTGATTCTTCCCTGGTAAACACAGAGGCAAAGAATTTGTTTAATACCTTAGCTTTTTCCTTATCTCTAATAATCTGCCTACCCATATCAAACTGAAAGGTTCCTATATTTTCTTTTCTCATTTTTTTGTTATTAAGATACTAAAAGAACCTTTTAGGGTTGACCTTACTTTCTATTGCAATCCTTTGTTCATTATCCATTTTTGCTAATTTGATTGCCCTTTTGCAATTTTTGTTACATTCCCTATAATTCTGATACGATGTCTCTGTCCCTTCTGACTTAAAGAATCTAAACGCCTTCCTCTTCTTCTCCATTTCCTCCCCTACCTGTTTATTTAGCCACATTGGTTTTGACTTATTTCTTTTATGCTTATTACCCAAGGGTATACACTGATAAGTGTGCTTTTCTAACAATGTTTTAAAGACTGCCCATTTATCTTCTACATATTTCCCTGCAAAAACATCATCCCATTGTATTACTACTAGATTAGACCTCAGTTTATTAAAATCTGCCTTTCTAAAATTGAAGGTCTTTATTGAACCCAAGTAATCTGTTTTTTGATAATTTATTTCAAATGAGACCATGTTATGATCACTGTTACCCAAATGTTCCAGGACTTTAATATTTGTTATTACTTCTACATTGTTTGATATGACCAAATCCAGAACTGCACCTCTCCTGGTTGGTTCCTCAATAATTTGGGTCATATAATTGTCTTTAAGCACCCCCAAAAACCTGGTTCCTTTTGTTGTAACGCTAATCTCATTGCCCCAGTCTATGTCTGGATAATTAATATCCCCCATTATGCAAACATGACCCAGTTTTGATGCCTTCTCCATTTGCAAAAGTATTTTAGCTTCCTCAATCTCACAGATATTTGGTGGTTTATAGCATATTCCCACAAACATTTTCTTTATACTTTTATCTCCACTGCTAATTTCTATCCACAAAGTCTCTACATTTTCATCATTCCCTTCATAGACATCATCCCTTATAATAGGTTTTAGATCCGGTTTAACATATAAACATTACTCCACCTCCCCTTCTTTTTGTTCGATCCTTCCGAAAAAGAGAATAACCCTCTAAATTAACTGTCCAGTCATGAGTTTCATCCCACCATGTTTCAGTAATGCCTATGAAATCATACTGCTCCCTTGCAGCTATTAATTCAAGCTCCCCCATTTTATCTGTCCGGCTTCTTGCATTAGCAAGCATGCATTTAAGTTTTTTTTCAGCCTGTACTATTATCTTATCTGCTCCTTCCTTTCTGCTCCCACTTGGTTAGTCTTTAGAAGTTTTCTAGTATTATCTGTATTTACTATGGGTGTCTCACTGCTTGTCAAACTTGCACTTGCCCCCATTCTACCTCCATACCACTTTGTATCCTCATCTATTCCATTTAGTTCCTTATCTGTTTCATTCCCCTCCCCCCTCCATCCCAGTTTAAAATCTCCTCCAACCTTTTTAGCATTCTCCCCCCTAGCACAGAAGATCCCTCTTCATTGAGGTGCAATCCGTCCCTAGAATATAGATGGCACCTCTCAGAAAAGGAGTCCCAATGCTCTAAAAACCCAAACCCCTCGTTCCTGCACCACTTTCTTAGCCATGCATTAACCTCCCTGATCTCTGACTGTCTCCCTGCGGTAGCACATGGCACTGGTAGTATTTCAGAAAATACTACCTTGGAGGTCCTTGCCTTAAGCTTTTGGCCTAGATCCCTGTAATCATTTTTTAGGACCCTCCATCTTTCTCTAACTTTATCATTGGTGCCAACGTGTACCAAGACCGCCGGGTCAATCCCAGCCCCCCCCCCAACAAACTGTCTACCCGATCTGCAATGTGCCAAACCCGAGCACCCGGGAGACAACAAACGGTTTGGTTCATGCGGTCCCGGCAACAGATTGCCCTATCTACCTTCCTAATAATGGAGTCCCCTACCACCACAATCTTTCTTTGTATCTGAGCATCCTGAGTCCCCACTGTGCTGGAGGAACTATTCCCCTGGCTTCTAGAGGAATTAGTCTCCCTCAGCCTTGTGCCCCAACATTCCCAATATCTTCACTCAACATGGCAAATCTATTGGGATGTGTCAGCTCAGAAATGACCTGCCTCTCCCTATTGCCCCTGCTTCCCCTTTTAACTGTCACCCAGCTACCTACTTGCTCCTCACTAACAGCAACCAAGCTACCTACCTGCTCCTCACTAACAGCGCCACCATCTGCACCACTAGTCGAAAAAAGGGCCTGCTCACTGAGCTCTAATTCCCTTTCAAGATTGCCAATGTCCCTCAATATTGCAAGTTGTCTCTTCAGATCAGCAATCTCTGACTCTAGAGAGACCACCCGCTCACACTTCCCACAGCGGTATGCTCCAAGTGCACATGCATGTGGCAAAATGTGCATTGAGTGGCATTTTCAATCCTGCTCATTCTAGCAACTATGAAGTTTAGAAGTACTGACAGTAAACTGTACTTCAATAAACTATACCTTGTTTAACCGCTTCCTTGTTCAAACTGCTTCTGGTTCTAACTGCACACACTTTAAACAACCAGCACTTCAAATCAACCACACAGATTAGTCAGTACACACAAGCTCAGGATTCGTTAGAAGCCTCTGTTTAAATAGGGACACCCACCTGGTGTGTTAGGTTATCAATTAACTAACCCCACCCACTGCAGGTGTGTTAGGCCAGCCAATTAACCAACCATACCCACTCTGCCTCAGGCAGGAGAAAGGGAAAAAAGTTATGCTTCAAATTACAGCACACTTTAAAAATAGATTAACCCACTGCACACTCCCCCAAAACAGCCACCCCTGCTAGTATACCCAGTACTTCCCTTTCCTTCTTTGAAACAGATGAGCTACTAATATTGTTATTAAAAGGGGGTTACTTATCAAAGTCTACCAGTTATTAAATCAGGCAAAAGTGGGCCAAAAAAAATAAACAATGTACCAGATTTATAGTATCAATGAGAACAATCCAATTGGTTTAAATGGAGTTCTATTTCTGTGGTACAGTTTTTTGCCCCACTTGTGCTCTAATCTTTTAGCCGCAACACTTTGATACTTAATGTTGTGCATAGGATTTCCATTAAAAAGAGTCGGAGTGGGTCTGGTTATATTTTTTTTACTGTTGATGGGACTGGCTGTGAAGTAAGAAACGCTGGTTCCGATTGAGCATTCTTGGCAAGGAACTCAATGTACATTTGAAATTACTTGTGCAGCACTTAAAAGTGACGTTTAAAATTTCCCTTGGTGTCTATGTCGCCAGGTCCCCTCTGGGTCCCCCTTACCTCCGGGCATGGCTGCGGCTGGTGCCGTGGAGTTTGGGGGAGGTTGCAGTGGGATGTGGCAGTGCATGGAGTGCTCTGGTGCTCTGAAGGCTTTGTGGTGGCCTGAGTACCATTTTTTCAGCACCATTCTCGTGTTTGCATGGCACAGCAGGAGAGTGCGGCCGTGAGCGGGGGCCATGTAAGCAAAGGATCTGCAAGAGAATTACAGTTCCCAGCAGCCCCAGAGGCTGCTGACCACGTGGCACACAACAGCCAATATGGCTGAAGGATCCTCCTGCTCAGGATTTAGATACATTTGGCACGCCAGCACCACGCTTCAGTCGGCAGCTGGACAGAGAAGGGTGAGGTAGTATCTCAGGTGCCAGTGGCCCTAAGACAAGGCATAGAGTTCCCCATTCAGGCCCCAGCTAGGCCCTGACTCCCCATTAGCTTGTGGGTGCATTAGGGAAAGGCCCCTCAGAAAGGGACATTTCCCCATTAGCCCAATAGTGTCAGAGACACAGAAACGATGCTACGCGGTGACTTGTGGCCTGTGGTCTGGGAGCAGAACACCATCATACTGTCAGAGACTCTTAAAGGTGAGACGCTCCAGCGGGAGTTCACCCCACGCAGAGGCGGACATCTTCATTGAATCAGACGGATCCTGTCATCAGTCGGCGGAACCCGGGTGCTGGAGCACCTGGCAGGTATCCATCTCCACAAGTGCACCAACGGCCACACACACATTCTGTGGGTAGAGTTGCAGCACACTTTGGGGTGGGATCAGCTCTGTGGACACTGGGTGGTTAGGTGCCCAGGGCACTTCAGTACTTTGGAGGAACCTCACCAAGGTGTGGATAATGTGGTGATTGGACAGTGGGGCACTGTGTGGGTACAGCAGTGCGAGGCCTGTATGGTTTTGTGTTATCAGTTAGTATTATCAGTAAAGATAATTTATTATATCACTGGGTGTATAATTATTCCTTATTGTGTGTTCCTGGGAAGGGGCTATCCAATTGCACTTGGTGGAGGTGCTGTAACCAGAGAGAATCAGGCACACCCCAGGCTCCCTGCAGTGGAGGATCAGGCCTCCTGTGAGCCAATAAGGTAACGCACCACACATAGTTTCCCTAGACACGGGGGCTGTTGGACAACTTCTTGTTTGGCTTTGATCAAACACATTTGCTCTATTAAGAGTAGTAGTGTATTCCACCTCTTTGTGTGGTCGTTTATGAATACTTAGAAAATGTTGGGGCATTATTTACAAAACCTAGTCACCCTAGCCAAAATACCATAAAAAAAGCTAAAAAAGCACTGATCCAACACCAAAACAGGGCTCAGAAAGACCACTATTTGCACCACCAGAGAGGAACATCAGCAGGACCCAAGGTACCATGGCCTATGTATCTCTTTAAGAATAGGGTTGTGTGCCATGAGGATACAAATGTTGCTTTCTAAACTCTGTTCAACATAGTTATCAATTATGAATTTCAAAGATATGGGCAACGGTGCCATTTATTGCTTCTCATAACGTATGAAGAGAGTATAGGATTCCTATTGTATCAAGCCAAACATACAGTTTTTTCTTTGTGCCGTGCCACTAATGCCATTATGTTGCATTGTCCATACACTGGCTTTGTATATGCAGAAAGAATAGCTCACCCACCAACAAAATAATGCTCTATCTTTTTCCTAGAGCAGTATTTTTCAACCAGGGTACGGGTACCTAGGAATTGCTGGGTTCCGCAGGCATCCCTAAAGAGTTCCTTGCAATTTTCAGGTCATTGTATTGTATTTGTGCCAAATACAGAAGAAATTACAATACTTCTAACCTCAAGATTCACTATTAGAGAGTGTTGGGGTTACGCATAATTTCATAATATAATTCTAGTGTTCCTTAACCAAAAAATGGTCGAACACCACTGTCCTAGAGGGTCTAATATTTGTGTAATGTAGAAAAAGAAAGTAACTTTATTTTTGTAGAATGTGTAGGTTTAATAACAATCCATGTGAAATAATACTGTCCGGGAATTCTACATTAAAATATGGCATAACAGTTCCCACATAACCCCAGCAATCTACAGGATATGGAGTCTGCTTCTGCAAGTTAATCTATTGACTCTGACACCATGAATTGTAATATGAACAGGGAACAGAGCAAAACTCCCAGCAAAAGTGTGTAAATAACTAGAAAGTAACCCAACACCCTTTGTGTCTTTTGAAGAATCAAATTCACCATTCTGGTTTGTCTAGATCCTTTAAACAATATCAAGCAATTAGAAGGCTTCATTTTGGAAAAAAGTACTTCACAGTTATGCTTCAATGTTGACAAATGTTGTAATACAAAGTTCAGCATCAGTGTTCAATATCAACTTTGTTTCAAAAGTTTTCTGGAGATCTTCTCTCATCCCTTGTAGAAAGTTTCATATGATTGGCATTTTTGTTGTTGTTGCTGTGGGGGACAAAACACAGGGTAAAGACTTAAAATATGCAAAACCACAAACATTGTTCAGTCAATTTGTATGATGGTAACTTTGGAACTATAAAGCCTTCTTGCAGCAAACAATTAGTACTTAAAGTATTATTTTAAAGCACACCAGTTATGTTAAGGTAGGGTGGCACATCCAAGAGTTTTAAAGATTGGAGTCCATATTTACTACGCGTTCTTTATAATAAGACACCTTCCACCACTGGAAAACACCCTGCAGTCCAATTTCACGTGATTAAGGTGATAAGATGATTTCTAGCGCCGGAAGGTTTCTTATGGACTAGCAAGTAAATATGACCTTGGATCTCGTAGAGACTGATATTGTGCTTTTTTCCCCAATCTTACATTTTTTAATTGTACCTTTAGCATATCAATTGTAGGATCTTTGAAACACTATTAAAACGGTTAACTTGTAATTGGTATGTGGATATATTTAGTATTTATGCCATGAGTATGTATATATGTGTCTCTAAATAATGAAGAGATATTGGCTAAGTGCTTAAACTTTGCCCGCAGAAACTGGACTTCCACCTAAACAATGTTGTTCATGAATATTTTGAAGTGGGAACATTACACTGAAGGCATTTAGTGGATTTGTGTGTGTATTTGCACATTCTAGGGATCTATTAATTTAAAACGTCAATGCCGAGTCGTAAACTGTTAATATGTTTTGGTGTGGTCAGATTTCCTTCCTTAGAAATATACAGTATAAACAATCTGTTAAACATGGAGAACTCTGGCATTTTTCATAATTTATGATAGTTTTGTCTTTATTCGATGCAGTTTTAAATACTTTTACTATACTAGCCTCCACCTTTGTCAGTATGCTATTCCATGAAGAAAGAAATGCAGGCCTATATTTACTAAGCAGTGCTATTACATTAGACACCTTTAATACTGCAAGACAGCTTAAACCTGCAGACCAAGCAATATCCTACATGTGTTTTTTTAATCAGCTCTGTATTATGGAAAAAAAACTTGTAGCAATTTTTTTTAAACTTTGAATTACATTTTTTATGTATTATAAGGTAACAAGCATTTTTTGTTTCTATAGCAACCATTTACAAAGTCACATCCCCTTCCTCTTCTGAAACAGGCTCTGGCACACCCCTTTTTGGGCCCTGCCCTCTCCCTAGTAATGCACCAATTGTATCTAGTGACTGCCTGGTCATATGATCTTCCCCACAGAACTTTGCATCTTTGGTCCTCTTCTGCTGCACTGACAGCCATTTAGTGAACCCCCGAGCCGAGTCTTCGATCGATCACTGGAGAACGGATCGATAGGCAGCTTAGCTAATTACTTATCATTGTGTGGATTGTATTGATGCACATATTAAAGGGGGGATGGGGGGACAGTAGCTTGTACTGCTGCTTTAAGGCGCATTCACTTGAATGGGCAACAAATACTGCCTCCAGGGATAAAACTCTGCCATATTGTCAGTAGTGTGTACAGAGCTTGTATTCTCCAATAAATGTAATATGAAAACAATTGTTGCCGAATGGTAATGTTGGTAAGTAGGCCATGTCCATAGTTATTACATACAATATCTGCCAATTGAAGTGGAAAATAAATGTTTATTTTAAATGTGCTCTGTACAATAAGATATGTAAAGATTAAAGGCAACATACTCGATAAATCACATACTAGCCCAAAATACACCTTACAACCCGATTTAAGTGAATGGGTTGTAAGGTGATTCCTTGGGCAAAAGTGTCTTATGATTTAGTAGCACTTAGCCTACAATTTTAAAGAAACACAAACATTAATCACTGTTTCTGAGTATCATGTTTTTTAAGTACTTTCATTTTTTTAAATTTTTTTTACTTAATTCAGCTTCATTAACAGTCAGGTATGCATATTTCTATTTAGATTTCAATTTGAATATTTAAGCCTCAAACTATTCTTCCTCTGAAATTCTTTCATTTCAACATTTTCTTTCCTTCTACATCTCCTTATTCAGAACAACCAAAAAAGTTCAAAACTAACCACTTTTCATTACATGGACCATTGATCTGCTTCTCATCTCATCTCTTGTCTTTTCTTTTCTCAGGTAAAAACATCTCAAATTGTCTGTCTGTCCTGCAATCATCATACCCTGCTGCTTATTTAGTTCAATTTAGGTAAAAACATCTCAAATTGTCTGTCTGTCCTGCAATCATCATACCCTGCTGTGTCTTAATTTAATTCGTCTTTCAAACCATTTGCTGTAACGTCCATCACATGTGCTAATTAAGTTGTTTAGTCCAGCCAGGTGACTTTGTAAGAGTATATAAGTAAACTCACAACAGCCATTGCTGCCTGCAGCATTTGCTTCTAAGCAGAAATGCTTTTAAGTAGAAATCTTTAAAGTAGTGTGGAAGTTTAAAAAAGGAAGTTCAAAAAGAAGTGGAAAAAGTGGACACCATCTACTGCTTCTGATTCCTGCATTTGAACTACGCTGGAAAGGAGTATATCATCCCAGACTGCACATCTCAACACATTACTATTGCTGTGATGCCGCCTTTACTTTTTATATTTGCTGTAACCTCACTTATTTTCAAATTATGCACTTCCTTCCACCAGCCTCATCATGTCTCTAACTCTATTCATATTTCGCCATCTCTCCTTACTTCACCACTTCTCAGTTCACATGAACTCCTCTCTTACCTGCACCCTCTGTCACCATACAGCTATCCCTCCTGCACTAAAACACACCCCTACAAATCATCCTCACACATTCTCTTTCTGTCCATGCTTCTCATCCTCGCTTCTGGGGATATCTCCCAATCCTGGTCCCTGCCTTATTTCTTCTTGCTCTCGTCCTCGCCTTCCACATGCAACTTCTACTCCTTCTGGTGTAAAACCCATCCAACCTCATACCCATCCCCTGCCACCCTCCCTCCTGTCTCCCTTTCTCCTGTGCCCTTTGGAATGCTCACTCCCTCTATAACAAGTTCCTCTCTGTGCATGACTTTTTTCTCTCTCACTCTCTGCTTCTATTTGCCATAACTGAGACCTGGCTCACTCAGTCTGACTCTGCTCTGGAAGCTGCCCTCTCTTATGGTGGCCTTTCCTTCTCCCACACTCCACGCCCTGATGGCAGGGGTGGAGGCGTGGGGCTCCTGCTCTCCTCTCTCTGCCATTACCGAACAGTTTATATTCCCCCCTCTCTTGCTTTTCCCTCCTTTGAGGTTCACACAGTCCAGATCTTCTCTTCTCTCCCGGTCCATGTGGTGGTCATCTATCGCCCACCTTCCTCTACTCATCCCCCTTCTGCCTTTCTCTCTCACTTTGAATCCTGGCTCTCTTTCTTTCTCTCCTCAGACTCCCCTGTTCTTCTCCTTGGGGACTTCAATTGCCACATTGATGACCCCTCTCTCCCTTGGGCTTCCCGCTTTCTTTCTCTAACCTCTTCTTTTGGCCTTCAACAGTGGACTGCAGCCAGCACCCACAAGGATGGCCACTACTTAGACCTGGTTTTCACTAAGAACTTCTCTCTCTCCGATTTCTCCATTTCCCCTTTTCCTCTCTCTGACCATCATCTCATCTCATATTCGCTCTCTCGCTTCTCTCCATCTCCATCTCCACCTCGCCCTCGTTTTTGCAGAAACCTGCACTCTATTAACCTACCAGCTCTTGATTCCATTTTACGCTCCTCCCTCTCCTCTCTCAGTTCTGCTTCAGACCCTGACAACCTGGTCAGGAACTACAACTCTGCCTTATCTTCCGCTCTTGATCTTCATGCCCCGCTTTCTCTCTGCCATCCTCGCCCTTCTAACCCCAGACCCTGGCTAAACTCCCACACATGCATGCTGCATTCCTCCACTCGTTCCTCTGAACGCCTCTGGAGGAAATCTCATATGCTCGCAGACTTCATTCACTACAAATTTATGCTATCCTGTTTCAACTCTGCCCTCTCTCAGGCTAAACAAACCTACTTTTCATCACTAATCAACACACACAAGTCTAACCCACGCCGTCTCTTTTCTGTCTTTGACTTTCTACTCAGACCACCCTCAGCTGCCTCCTCTTCTTCCTCCATCTCACCTCAGGACTTTGCTGACTTTTTTAAGGAAAAGGTGGAATCCATAAGGCAGAACATCCCATCTGTTGCCCCCTCCCATCCCACAATGCTTCCCAACTCTCCTCCTGCCTTTCTTGACTCTTTTTCCGCTATCTCGGAGGAGGATGTGTCACTCCCTCTACCACTTGCCCTCTTGATCCCATTCCCTCCCATTTCCTAAAACCTCTTGCTCCTTCTATAATCCCTATGCTCACACAGATCTTTAACTCTCCCCTCTACTCTGGTACCTTTCCATCCTCCTTCAAGCATGCAACCGTTATACCATTACTCAAAAACAGCAAGCTTGACCCTACCTGTCCTTCTAACTATCGACCTGTCTCCCTCCTGCCTTTTGCCTCCAAACTCCTTGAACGTCTTGTATTCTCTCGATTGCTACACTTTCTCAACACCTATTCTCTCCTAGACCCTCTACAATCTGGCTTCCGTATTGCTCACTCTACTAAAACAGCCCTCACTAAAATAACTGACGACCTCCATGCTGCCAAAGACAGAGGTCATTACACTCTGCTCATATTACTCGACCTCTCTGCAGCATTCGACACCGTGGACCACCCTCTTCTCCTTCACATTCTCCATACTCTTGGTATTCGGAATAAAGCTTTATCCTGGATCTCCTCTTACCTCTCCCATCGTACTTTCAGTGTCTCTTTTGCCAACACCTCCTCCTCCTCTATTGATCTCTCTGTGGGGGTACCCCAGGGCTCTGTCCTGGGACCCCTTCTCTTTTCTCTTTACACACTCTCTCTAGGTAACCTAATCACATCTTTTGGGTTTAAATATCACCTCTATGCTGACGACACACAAATTTACCTTTTAACCCCTGACCTTACACCTGATATACAGACCAAAGTTTCTGAATGCCTCTCTGGAATATCATCCTGGATGGCCATCCGCTGACTGAAACTTAACATGGCAAAACAGAGCTCCTTATACTTCCTCCCAAATCTGGCCCTACTACTTCCTTCCACATTGCTATTGGAAATACGATCATTCACCCAGTAGCCCAAGCACGCTGCCTAGGGGTTACACTTGATTCCTCTCTCTCATTCTCCTCTCATATTCAAAACGTTTCTAAAACTTGTTGTTTTTTCCTCTGCAATATCACAAAGATTCGCCCTTTCCTCTGTTACTCAACTGCTAAAACTCTGACTCAGGCCCTCATTCTCTCACGTCTCGATTACTGCAACCTCCTGCTGTCCGGCCTTCCTGCCTCTCACCTGTCTCCCCTACAATCTATCCTAAACGCTGCTGCCAGAATCACTCTACTCTTTCCTAAATCTGTCTCCGCATCTCCCCTCCTGAAATCCCTCTCCTGGCTTCCGATTAAATCCCGTATCTCACACTCAATTCTCCTGCTCACTTTTAAAGCTTTACATTCTTCTGCCCCTCCTTACATCTCAGCCCTAATTTCTCGCTATGCACCATCCCGACTCTTGCGTTCTTCACAAGGATGTCTTCTTTTTACCCCCTTTGTATCTAAAGCTCTCTCCCGCCTTAAACCTTTCTCATTTTCTGCCCCACACCTCTGGAATGCCCTTCCCCTCAATACCCGACTAGCCCCCTCGCTATCCACCTTTAAGACTCACCTTAAGACACATCTGCTTAAAGAAGCATATGAATAGCACTGGATAATCATGGACACATGATACATAAAGCTTGGCCCCCTGCAGACGCACTTACTAGAATTCCCTCCAACTGTCTCTGTACGTTCTCCCTACCTACCAATTAGATTGTAAGCTCCTCAGAGCAGGAACTCCTTCCTTAATGTTACTTTTACAGTATGTCTGAAGCACTTATTCCCATGATCTGTTATTTATATTATTTGTTATTTATATGATATGTATTTCTACTGTGAAGCGCTATGTACATTTATGGCGCTATATAAATAAAGAAATACAATACAATACAATACAAACAAGTAGTGTATTCTGCCTATGAAGCTGCAGATGCAATGACCACTTGGCTCATAATTTTCCCCATTGAGTTTCTACAGACAAAATGTTTAGCAAACCTAAGCTCACAAATGCAGTATTCTAGGGTGTTTGTAAATGCATTAGTTTCTATTCCCAGCCTGACTCTTGTTCTCATCAAGACCGAATGTAGCCAGTCTTACATTCCCTGCAGCTCGAGATAGCTGCTGGAAATAAGCCGCGAGCGGTCTTTAGACAAACATGGAGCTGCTGTGGCTGCCCGCTTCTGCAACCTTTCCCGATGCCACGGAACATGCCATTTCTTCCTGGAACTCAGAAATGTTGCCAGCCTACATCTGTATACTGTACAAAGACCTGCCATCTAGCAAATGTGTATTGGAAAATACAGTCTAACAATATGAGAATGCTTGGGATATACAGAGTTAAGTAGTGAAAAAGATTTAGATCTGATAGAGGCTTTAACTGTGCAGCACATGGGGGACATTGACATACTAAGTGTGCCAACTACCCATACATTTTTATTCAAATGCATTCATTTAAATATACTATTCATAGTCGCTTCAACTGAGAAAAATAATTGCACAATATGAATAATCTGCAATGTTTGTAGCATGCATGTTCTTTAGAATTCCAGGAATGGAAAATAGTAGCTTTGGGGTATTTAATTCAAGTAAAACAGTTTTAACAGCTGAATTGTGTGGTACAGTGTTTGGATACCCACTCATCCAGCCCCTACTATTGTGCTCAACTATACATTGGACATGTACATTCATAGAGCAATCACTCAGAATAAATCTAAAATAAAAACAATCCCCACTCTTCATTACTCTGCGAACTTTCTCCACGGTTCAGATTTAGTCCTTTGTTGTTTCAACAGAAAATAACCCTGGATGCTAAAGAGCATCAAAAAAGATTGATGGGATAAATCATGGCTGCCGTCTTAATTACATCAGAGTAGAAGACTGAAAAAGATTTCTTTCAAATGGAAATAAAATGTGCTGAGCACTGATTCATCGCAGCAGAGGTGAATCTGAAGAGATTGCTGGCCTTACTTGATTTTGACATTCTGCTGTGTTCCACCAGCTTAATTCAATAGCATGAATTGCACTCCAGAATATTCCTTTATGACAAGCAGCAATAAATGGATACACAAGATACCAGAGATGCAGAGTTTCGGCAAATGTGACCCAGTGATTTAATCGAACCTCTGTGCTCAGCTAATGTTTATCATAGTATAGGGGTGGCCAACCTTTTTTTCAGGCCCCCACATCCAATTTAAATTAATAGCTAAACCTAAATGAAATAACGCGAAAAGTAAACAAGGATAATAAACACATTAAAATATTACAAGCATTTTTATTGATGTAACGGGTATTCCCCCCCCCAATCGCAGATATAGTGTGGGTGAGGAGAACATACGGTGTTACCAGGTGTGGTGCTTTACCTGTTAGGCTCACAAGAGGGCTGAGCTTCCGACACGGGGAACCTGGGGCAATTTATAGTAAGAGTAACCTTGTACTTGGTACAGAGCCTCCACCTGCGATGGTTCCTAGCAGAGCAGAAATTGTTCCTCGCAGGACACATACAAATACTCGCACACCTTAAGTATGATAACCAATAACGTTTACTTAGGAAACAACATACCACACAAATACTGTTAACATAAAATAACAGGTGTCCCTCTCTAGAGGCGACACTGACTACGGCGTCGCGCAGGACGCTTCCCCAACACAGGATGATCTCACCCCGTGTCCATAGGATCCCACACTCTTGCAGAGAGAGAGAATATGGGTGACTGCGCAGTCACTATTAAAGCTAATGGCCAGTTGGTGCACTTGTGGCTTTAAAGTACCTGCCCGAGCACTCCAGTGCTCGGATCCGCAACACTTCGCAAAGGATCTGTCGCTTGGCGATTCCATCTGATCCCAAGCTGGAGATAGTCTCTGTGGGCCTCGACTGAGCCCGAACCTCTTCAAGGGAAACGCAGCGTCCGCTGTGTCCCTATCTAACTCGA
Source organism: Ascaphus truei (assembly GCA_036426205.1). NCBI lineage: Eukaryota > Metazoa > Chordata > Amphibia > Anura > Ascaphidae > Ascaphus > Ascaphus truei. The sequence continues at coordinate 107,439,418 of CM071569.1, forward strand.
GCGCTACTGTGACAGGATCCCTAACCAAGGCCTGTCCCTGTAGCACCACAAACTGGGGAGTGAGGACCTATCTGGGACCTAAAGGGTTAATAGCCTATCACGTCCCCCTAGCTCTTCCCAGTCCCGACTCTAACTACCTGGTACCTAGTACTCCCAGCGCCTGCAGCAACGCACTGCAACCTGCTGGGTGCGTGCAGCAACCGTGCTGCACAATCCCTGTGCCTTCTTGCCAGACCTCACAGCACTGACAGCCGTGACCCTGACAAGACAGCACACACACGCTCACTAAGGGCAGGGTCCCTATCTTGGGCCGTCCCTTAGCAATTACCCACTAATCTGGTGGGGAGTTGGGGCCTACCGGGGATGTGGGGGACCTTACGCGGTGCAGGAGCTTCACTCGCTCCCTGCACCCTTCCTTCCCCTTCTGCTCCCCAGCTCCAACTGACGTCACGTGGGCTCAGTGTGCGAATTGCATCTCTCTGCAGGGAGATCTTAAGCCCTATTGGCTCCCTGGCATCACATGGGGCATACAGAGGCTCATGGGACTCGTAGTCCCTGCTCAGAGCCTTCCCTGGTAGGCTAGGGTTTCGCGGGCTCCTATCTGCGCATGCGCGAGCTATCTGTGGGCCTCCCGGCGCCTGGCTCTGTCTGCGCATGCGCGATACTATGCGCAATGATGACGCCCTCACAGCCCTGCTCCGGGAGCGCCGGGACCTCGGCAACACGATCGCGGCCCTAACAACGGGCCGCTCGCTTCCCCGGCAACCCCCGAGCAGGAGCCTGACCGCCCTCACTCCTGCGATACGCTGGCGGGGCCGCCATTGGACTCAGCGGCACCCACGATCGCCAGCTAGGTGAGGGGGGTTCTGACAGGCAGGGGGGACCTGGCTACATCATCCCCCTGGTGAAAAATCCAACGTCCCCCCTTGGGGAACGACATCACACAGCATAATGGTTATATAATCAAAATGCAGGGCATAGAAAATACAACTCATCACAGGGCATTATATGACTGGGTACAATGAAATTCACACATGATAACCGAGGCCAGCTGAGACCATTTGTGGGGTGCCCCTAACTGATCAGGTGGGGGTACCTCAATTTTGCATCCCTGAGCCTCCCCTTGGGGAATCTCCTGTAGAGCACGCTCTGGGGTGACAGTCACCGGTTCCGTACTCATTCCTTCCCCTGGTGGAAGGAAGAGTACAATGTCTCTTAAGGAGGCCTTAACCCGGCCATCCGCGGCCTGGATGCGGTAGGCCAGGAGGCCGGGACCTTTCCCGCGGTCCACTACATGGTGAATGGAGCGCTCCTTTTTGGGCTCCAAGGAGGCAATTTTCACTAAATCCCTCGCTACACAGTCTTTGTCCCTACACACTTGCGAGGCTTCCACTGGGAAGCGAGAAATGGACAATGTCTCTTTCCTCAAAGTCCCTGTTTCACCTGGCAGGGGGTAAAGGGTAGATACCTTACCACTGCAGTGATTCACGGTGGCCAACAGGTCCTCGGGGATGCTGTCAGTTCCCACCTCGGCTGTCTTGGGACCTGCCCCCGGCACTTCTGGGGCAGTCCACTTACTGCCTGGAAACTCGGGAGCATTGGATCCCAGTCCTGGGACCATTTGGGTTGGAGCACATGGGCTCACACTTGGTTCAGTTGTGATGACACACGGATGTCCAGCTATGTTCTTCTGCTCAGCATGAACTTTAGTTGGAGCATTTTTCATGGCCACCTCCACCGGAGCCTGCAGGGAGTAAGGAGGTTCCTCACCACTCCGCTGGCTTGCGATGGGTTCCTCTTCCTCTGGAACACTGCCAGGTACCATCTGTGCTTCACTGGACACCACGATGGGACTGACTGTTCTCTTCACCTGGACGATAGGTGATAGGTACTGGTCCACTCGCACCACTGGACAGCTATCTTCTAAGGGAGACACCTCCACCAAGACGCGATGCCGAGTGGAGCCATTCGCCCTGGTGGCCATACTTAAGGAGCTATCGTGCTACGCGGTCACCTGGAGGCTCACACCCAACACCCCTGGGGCAGTCAACTCACCCTTGTCGTCGTTAGCAGGTACTGATCCCAAGCCTAGCACCGCCAGTACCATCATCTTAGGCTGGACTGGCCATGGTAGGGCACACGGGCCTATATCAGGATTCACTGCAACTGAGGTAGTTGGTTCTTTACCTCCAGCTTCACTGGTGTGGTCCGCCGGCTGGCGCATCACCACCGCTGGTTGTTGGTCACTAGAATCACTATGAGGGGATGGGGGTAGAGACACCTTACCCTGTGATTCCGGAATCTGCAGTCCTGAATGTGAAACCGAATCTTGAACTGTGGTTTGGGCGCACGGGCCCTCTGTAACTGAGGTGGGCTGGTTAGCCGCATCTTCCTCTGTGGGTTCCGTAGCACACAGCAGCACGGGTTTTAGAAACTGTGCCCCGCAGCAGGCACACTTGGGACCCCAGGTCTGTTTGCCACCTGGGAAGTCACACTGACTACAAACGCGTCTTATACACCCCTCGTCCTCCACCACTGCCACCCGGTATTCTATTGGTAGCCTAAAGTGGTTAAAGTCCATACCACCAGACAGATTCAAGTCCTTTTGTAGGCACGGGCACACAAGAAAGGATATTTTCCCTCCTTTTGACCGCCATGCTCCATACAACTGAGGGTGTGGTTCTCTGCATTCTGTACTGTCTTTAATGGGAACAGCGGTTGCTGATTGCTGTTTGTCACGGTGACTTTATGGCAGGCTGTAATTTACACCAAAAATATATATATATAATATCATATATATATATATATATATATATAACTGGGTTGAACTGGGACGAGACTTAGATATGATAAAATATAATTTATTCCTTGATAAAGGTGAACACAACAGATTATACAAATAACAGGCAAAATATAGACACTTACTTAAAGATGGAAATGATGAAACAGTCACATCTGGACTGGCAGTTCATACAGCAAATCTTCATCATCCCTAGACATTGCATAGCATTTCTCTTAGCAATCAGGTAACAATTCAGATGATATCAGAAGACAAAGACAAAGGGGATAGGGCTTACCACGATTTATATATCTTTTGTTTAACCCTATCCTTAACACTAAGTACAGGTGATTGGTCTTCAATTACTTCTAGCCACTCATTAACGTGGGAACACATTTTGATACATGCCCCCCTGCTAGCTGGTACATGCGCATTAGAACTCTGGGGTCTCATTTCTGTAGCCCCTCATCTGCATCAGGAATGCCAGCTAGTCTACCAGATTGGATTCCTGGCAGGATATTCTTTGTTGTAAGGTGTTAAGTGGGACACTTAAAGACTGCTCTGGTTTGAGTAATCTCCGCCCTCATGCAAACAGTGGAGGTGACAAAATCCTTTAAACAACACTTAAGTCCTAGACATTGGGTCGCCTCTCTGGCCATATGCTACCCTGGTATGCAAAGGAATTTCCTCTGGGTTTTATCCCTGCTTTGGGACACAGTATGAAGGATAAAACACAAACATATTAAAATATCCGGTTCCGTTGGGTCCAGCAGGTCCAAACTTCCCAGTTCTCAATGCCCGAACTGGGACACCCTATGGTCCAATTTGCGACTTGTTACGACCTTCGGAACCGGAGTTACACAAATACACCTTAAACCGTTTCCTTTTTTAATACAAAAAACTCCGCTGTTAATTAAATCCCGGTTTTTCACTAAATCCCCATTGAAAACAACGGGCTCCGCCGCCATAGACTTTCAATGGCAAACCGCCGCCGTTGGCGGCTATGGGAATCCGCCGCCATAGACTTTCAACGGGGCTGTGCTGCCGTTGAAGTCAATGGGGGTTTTCTGCCATAGCCGGTCAATGGAGATTGGCCGCCATTGGAGTCTATGGGAAAAGTCCCGAACTTTCAAGGGGGTCCATACTCCGTCAGGTTAGTCCAAGAGGGTCAAGGATGGTTCTGCAGCGATGCCGGAGCAGTGACTACAGGTACCCCAAACCCTGATCCTCTGGACCCTCCGGAACCGGAGCTATGGATTCCCAAATTTCAGCTTTTGACACTTAGCCGTTTTCTTGAGCTGTTTCTGCTGCCGCCATTGGAACCTATGGCGCGACCCGCTCTTCTTGGTTCGACCCTTATCGCGGGTCCAGGATTCGGGGACCCGGTTGTGGTCGAGTGGGGGGAGGTCTAGGAAGTGGGGCAGAAAGAATTTTATTTCTATGTGCTCTAGAACTGTTTATTCCCACGCCACTTGTCGTTGAACTTGACTGCTAAGTGATCAAAGCTCTCTTATTGAAAATGTATCCGCTTTGTGGTTTTGCGGTTTGGACGGCAGCCAACTCGTTCCTGGAAAGCTCCTTCGAGGATTCTCCATTGAAGTCAATGGGCCCATTGACTTACAATGGGAAATCGCCGCTCCTCCTCTCGGACGCCATCTGCTGGTCTTCACAGGAAACAGGACCCAAACAGCAAGATTTGCCATTGAAACACATGGAGCCTCAATGGCGGCCTATGGGACCCTGCAAAATGGTGCCTGAAAAGGCGGGAAAATTACACAAAGGGCTATAATCATTAAAGAACTATTAACCCTTGTACTCCCGGATGAATCCTAGTGTGTGTGATGCAGACACTGATATAACAATCAAACAGGGGAACAAGGGAATACACATTTTCATGTCATAACAAGGGTTAAATCACATTGCTGGACCTCAACCCAGTTAACCCCTTGTCTCCCTGGTGAGGTCAGAGGGTGGCCAATTGGGGTGTAACCCCTTTAATCCCGGGCCAAATCCTCCCCATCGTCACACTGTTCACTGTGCTTGCTCCCCCTGGTGGAATTTAAAGGAGGGGCACGCTCTATCACTGAGTTGTTCGGGCTCGGCACAGAGTCACTCACATTGCGGGGGCGGAGCTCTGGTTTTCCCGCCAGTCCTGGGCAGATTTTTGCAACACAATTTAGTGCAGGCTTGCAGTCAGCAGCACATGTGCTCTCCTGCTTTGGCGGGAGACGCCATTTTAGGTGTGACTCATTGGATGAGGGAGCCTCCATTTTGATCACAGTTCTGGTAATTTCACTAGGGCTCTCTGCGTATCTAAGAGGGTAGCCTTCTGGTGGGTCCTCTGGGAAATGTAAAGTCAGAGGGGCATTTTCCAGGCATATTTCCTGATCCGCTACTAGCCATAGTCTACTACACAGGTCAGTGGGGTCGTACCGGTGCTCTATCCTCTTCCACCTTTGATCTATGCCCAGGAGTCCCTCTAGGGCCTCACATATTTCCTTCAACTTCACTGCACTACTGGGAACATTCCCTACTACTATCACATGTCGCGGGGATACTTTTGTCATCTTGGTCCGATCGTGGGCCTAATGGCTTGTGGGCCCAAATATGGTGAAAAATATGAATTTGACAATTTGGAAAAAATTGAAACAGGGCACCCCAGGTCTATCTCAGCAGCGCCTCCAAATGTAATGGGTAATTCCCCCCCCCCCAATCGCAGATATTGTGTGGGTGCGGAGAACACACGGTGTTACCAGGTGTGGTGCTTTACCTGTTAGGCTCACAAGAGGGCTGAGCTTCTGCCACGGGGAAACTGGGGCAATTTATAGTAAGAGTAACCTTGTACTCGGTACAGCGCCTCCACCTGCGATGGTTCCTAGCAGAGCAGGAATTGTTCCTCGCAGGACACATACAAATACTCGCACACCTTAAGTATGATAACCAATAACGTTTACTTAGGAAACAACATACTACACAAATACTGTTAACATAAAATAAGAGGTGTCCCTCTCTAGAGGCGACACTGACTACGGCGTCGCGCAGGACGCTTCCCTAACACAGGATGATCTCACCCCGTGTCCAAAGGATCCCACACTCTTGCAGAGAGAGAGAATATGGGTGACTGTGCAGTCACTATTAAAGCTAATGGCCAGTTGGTGCACTTGTGGCTTTAAAGTACCTGCCCGAGCACTCCAGTGCTCGGATCCGCAACACTTCGCAAAGGATCTGTCGCTCGGCGATTCCGTCTGATCCCAAGCTGGAGATAGTCTCTGTGGGCCTCGACTGAGCCCGAACCTCTTCAAGGGAAACGCAGCATCCGCTGTGTCCCTATCTAACTCGAGCGCTACTGTGACAGGATCCCTAACCTAGGGCCTGTCCCTGTAGAACCACAAACTGGGGAGTGAGGACCTATCTGGGACCTAAGGGGTTAATAGCCTATCCCGTCCCCCTAGCTCTTCCCAGTCCTGACTCTAACTACCTGGTACCTAGTACTCCCAGCGCCTGCAGCAACGCACTGCAACCTGCTGGGTGCGTGCAGCAACCGTGCTGCACAAACCCTGTGCCTTCTTGCCAAACCTCACAGCACTGACAGCCGTGACCCTGACAAGACAGCACACACACGCTCACTAAGGGCAGGGTCCCTATCTTGGGCCGTCCCTTAGCAATTACCCACTAATCTGGTGGGGAGTTGGGGCCTACCGGGGATGTGGGGGACCTTACGCGGTGCAGGAGCTTCACTCGCTCCCTGCACCCTTCCTTCCCCTTCTGCTCCCCAGCTCCAACTGACGTCACGTGGGCTCAGTGCATGAAATGCATCTCTCTGCAGGGAGATCTTAAGCCCTATTGGCTCCCTGGCATCATGTGGGGCATACAGAGGCTCATGGGACTCGTAGTCCCTGCTCAGAGCCTTCCCTGGTAGGCTAGGGTTTCGCGGGCTCCTATCTGCGCATGCGCGAGCTATCTGTGGGCCTCCCGGCGCCTGGCTCTGTCTGCGCATGCGCGATACTATGCGCAATAGCGGTGCCCTCACAGCCCTGCTCCGGGAGCGCCGGGACCTCGGCAACACGATCGCGGCCCTAACAACGGGCCGCTCGCGTCCCCGGCAACCCCCGAGCAGGAGCCTGACCGCCCTCACCCCTGCGATACGCTGGCGGGGCTGCCATTGGACTTGGCGGCACCCGCTATCGCCAACTAGGTGAGGGGGGTGCTGACAGGCAGGGGGGACCTGGCTACATTGAGAAGAAAAAACTTGAAACCCGTATATTAAAAAAAAGCGCAGAATCTGAATGTAAAATGTCTCAATGTGGTTTCTGACCTTGCCTTTCAGTTAACAGTTTCTCAATATTAGGAGTGTTTTTCGAGGTTGATAACAGAAGCAGACTGCGCCCACATGCTCATGTCATGTCTGTCAATACAGATCTGTACTGTACGAAAACGTCAGCACACAAAACATATATGGGGAATAACCTAAATTACATTTTAATTTCATTATTTAAATTCATTTGATTTATTTTATGTTGTTAATTGTTGGAAGTTGTTAAAATCACCTGTCATGCTTCTTAATTTTAAGGATTTCGCATTGTTCCATTTCTTAATCAAAAATTTCTGCCGATTTTTCTTTTTTGCTCCTTTATCAGGTAGGCCATTCCAAATGGCATTGGGGCCACTTTTTGGCCCACGCCTTAGGTTGGCCACCCCGTCATAGATAGTGCTAAGAAGTTGTTAGAATAAGCATTTTAGGAGAGAAGGAAAATATTTGATAAGCTATACTGTAAATAAATCATTTTAGCAGCTACAGTATGTGCTTTGTGTCAGTTCATCTGTAAGTATTAAAAAAACAGCAGTATTCATTGTGTATTACACGTAATTTCTTAATATAAATCTATTTTATTCAACAAATCAAAATATGAGATAATAGGTTTCATGTAGGACTGCTTCAATTTTTTCTGTACTCATCCAGTGCCATAGAAATGTGACTTTTAAATCTTCGGGACAAACATTCTGAGCCCGAAATTAACATTAATTCCCCTCCTACTAAGTGAAATGAGTATACTTCAAAGAATCCTATCAGATAAAATTAAGATAAAACATATTTTCTGATAAAAACTCTTTGTCAGTATGGAAAACACTTCTGTGTTGTCAGGTAGAGTGGAGAAATTGACAATAAACAGCAGGAGTTGGGTAAAAACTCGTGTTGAGTATTGTGGGGAGAAAGAGAGAAAGAGAGCCCCTGACTCTTGGAGGAAGGGTGGCATGACTTTAAGCTGAGGATGCCTCCCCCTAAGGGACATGTGATGTGGCATGTAAGCGGGATGACGTTTAGGAAGATTATTGAAGGTGTAGGTTTTAGTAGCCCTACCTCTTTTCCTATTACCCTGGACAAACAGTTTCCCATCCTCTCTCCATTTATTATTTGTCTGTGCTGGTGTTTCTGTTAGTCATATTGCTATTGTCGGGTGAAGTGAGGCCCAGGGTGGGGGACCCAGTCAGTCTTGGCTAATGGAGTTGGGTTGTGTTAAACCTTGTGATGTATGTTGTTGGGGAAGGCGGTGGCTGGGTGCCTGGTAGGACAGAGACTTTCCGGGTTTTTGTGTTGTTACGGGGCATGTGGCCTTGGATTCTTGGGTTCATCAATATTGTATAATGACTATGTTATGTTTATTAAAGCTGTGACCATTATTCCCCCAATGAATTGCTGTGGTGTGTTTATTGGTATAAGGGAGGGAACTGGATTGAGGCATGGGGCAGTCAAGTATTTAACCGAAAACTTACAACACTACTCTGATGCAGTTATGTGCAGCACAGAAGCTTGTTACAAACTGTTCTGACTAATATGATTTCTGAGGAAGCTGAACGCAGCGAAACACGTACAGTCAGAGTCAAGGAGGTGTTAAACTGGAAGAGGAACCACTATTTTCTTCACGGAGGTTCCTGGACGGCCGCTATCGGAAGGACCATCAGCAAAGAGCCAACGGCTGACAGCACCAGCGTCGTGCTACGGAGGTGGTGAGGTTGTGGTTACTCATTTTATATTACACTGCCTAAAAGAAGAGCCATCTAGTAAGTGTGCCTTCTGCAGGAGTGGATGTTTTATTTTGTATAAGCACTTCTGGAACACAAAGTGACATAAAGCTTGTTGGATTATACATATTGCGCTATTGTAGTTTTTCTTTTCTTTATCCTGAGATCGCCTATGTCTTCCACACAGCAATATTGTTACTGATTTGTGATGTGCTTTACAGTATGTTGTTTAGCAGTTTGTTAGTATTACCATTGGAGGTTACTGCAAAAAAAAAAAAATTATGTGAGTCTCAACGACATTATCCTTTTGTGTCTCCTTTTTTCCTCTCTTTAACATGCCTGATGCCATCCTTCGCTCCCTCATTTTTTTCTGGAATAACATGTATCAACAACAAGTATTGCGGGGAGGAGGAATTATTCTCTTATGGGTTAGTAACTGACATCTTCTTTTTTTTTTTTTTACCAAAACCTAATTTCTAACAACCTTTTAAAATATTTTATGTATTATAAAAACATGGCCTGAGATTTTTTTTTTTAGGGGGGGGGTGTTGATTTCCTCTGGCTTCTTCCTGATGTCACGGTGTGTTCCAGAAGTGCTTATACAACCAGAATCCCCCTCCCAGCCTCCCTTTAACTTTATTGGTTTTATAATAAGTACAGAGCAGGATAAGGGTAAAGAGAACACTTGACTGAGAAACATTCACCCATACAAATCCCCCAAGGATTATTTCCCAGTAAATTAAATCAGCCAAATAATTGCTATTAGCATGATTAGATTTGTATAATTGAAGCCAAAACGACTTGTTAAATTAATTACAAATATGTTTTCTGTTCATCTACTGTACAGTAAAGGCAACGTTTATTCTAACATTTGCCGTAAACTAGCCGGGTTACATTCTGGGTATGTGCTGGGTATGTGCTGGGCTAGTTTGAGGCATGTTTAAGGCATTTCTGCATTGACTAACGACCCATAGGATTAACACAGCAGGGATCCCTGGCATTCCAATTCAGTTTGAATGGGACTGCCAGGGACACCCGCTGTTAATCAATGCAGAAATGCTGGGGCTAGTTTAAGGAAAGTTTAAGGCATGTATTCAGAATGTACCTGGGTGTTTCCTGGGTTTTTTGGGGAATTGCCACTGGTTTTTGTTCGAATAAGAGTTGCCTCTACTGTATGTGGACTGCACCTTTAACAGGTTTTCTAATAATGTGCAGACCAAAAGCACCTACAGTAGAAGAGACATTCTATAGAATACACAATGCTTACTGCTTTTCAAATGGGGCCAGAGAGAGAGGACAGTACAGCATAGATCTCTGGAACAGAAGACATCTGGAGACAAGGTCAATGATGTACAATATGTTTGTAACATAGCCTCCTGGTAGTTACTTCTTTTTCTGGGCCTTTCCTCTGTTAGTCCTATTAGTGCAGGTTAATTCCTTTATTAGGCCTGTGTGAGTGTATTCCAGCCTTGAATAATGTATCCGTATTCAAGGGCAGGCCTAGAAACTCTGAGGATATCAATCTGAGGGGTGGATATTGGTTGGAACGCCCCCTGATGTGTGTGGGCCAATCTGTATCCAGCTCTGGCTTACTATGTGTCATGCTGTGCTCACCACAAACTAGACGAGACCCTCTGTACTGAGGTGGGAGTAGGGATAACACCACCGACAGGCACGGGGGTCCGGTCTGGAGTGCGGATAGTTGATCTCGCCGGGCCAGGAGTGGAGAGGGTAGAGTCATCGTAATACTTGCCAAAGGTGAGGGTAGGAGAAGTCCGGAACGTAGGAGGTACTAGTCGCTGGGGTCGATGCTGGAAAAGGTAGAATAGTCGAGGTCCGAGAGCCGAGTTCAGGGTAGGAGAGTTGCGGAGGGTCGAGGATAGCCAAGGTCAGAGTTCCAGAGAAGTGGTGGTCCAAAAGCAAGCCATGGTCGGTACACGGGAGATCAAGCAAGACAAGGCAGGATATCTAGGAGACAGGAGGGGTACTGCTGCGACACACTTTATTTGAGCAAATACCCAGTATGTACCTGGCAGATACCTGGAATGCGCCGCTCCTCACCTCTGACAAGCCCCGTTGCGTTTGCCTTCCCAGCCATGGTTCATGCCTGGCTGACGGGCGGCTGATCTGTTAAATGATAATGATTAGGATTTAATAGGCTGCAATGCTTCGCTTGTCTACCAGATGGCATAAATTCATGAATTGTAATGCAGTATATATATATATATATATACTGTGCAGTATTGCAGCCAGCGGGAATAAAATGCTTCAATCCCTGCCTAGAAAATAACGCAATGCACTCGGGCAGAAAACAGTCACAAACCTCAATACACCCGAGTATACCCGAATTTGTGGGACTAGCCGAGCTCGAATAAAGTGTGTTGCCAGTGTAAGCACAGGAACAGGAAGCTTATGCTCAGCCCATGGTGGATGCTGGATTGGGTTTCCGAGAGGGGTCCGGAAAGTGACGACTGGCAAAATATTTTTTAAGGAGGGACACGTGGAACACGGACGGAACCTTCAAAGTGGGGGGTAAATCGAGATGATAGGCCACTGGATTAACTCTCTCCAAAATTTTAAATGGTCCCAAGAATCTGGGCGACAATTTGGGTGAAGGAGTTTTAAGTCTGATATTTTTAAAAGAGAGCCACACCAGATTGCCAGGTTTGAAGGAAGGACCCTTTTGACGGTGACGGTCTGCTTTGACCTTTGGTTTGGAAACCGCAGACTGTAAGGTCTTAAGGATCTTTCTCCAGTATTCCTGTAAGTTGGCGATGTGAGAATCGGCTGCAGGAACACCAGAAGGGGAAGGCGACAGAAGAAGACTAGTGGGATGAAAACCAAAGTTGATAAAGAAGGGTGACTGCTGAGTAGATTCGTTCTTCAGGGAGTTTATGGCGAATTCGGCCCATGGCAAAAGGTCCACCCAGTTATCTTGTGAGTCTGAAATGAAGCATCTTAGATACTGTTCCAAGGTGTGGTTCATCCTTTCAGTCTGCCCATTGGTTTGTGGGTGATACCCAGAGGAAAACAAGAGAGATATGCCCAGTCTTTGGGAAAAAGCCTGCCAGAATTTGGAAATGAACTGAGATCCATGATCCGATAGAAATGGGGACACCATTTAGCCTGAAGATTTCTCTGGAAAAAACGTCAGCCAAAGTGGCAGAGTTGGGAAGACCCTTGAGGGGAATAAAGTGTGCCTGTTTTGAAAAGCTGGTGAGAGGAAAGAAAGAATCCCTTTAGTGTGGCACTAAGGAAAATGCACCCTAATTAAAACTTAAATTTGATTGTAAACTGATTAAAATAGATTGTTTGGAGAAACCACATACATAAAACAAACAAACAAATAATAATTAAAAGACGGAGAGGTGTGGTAGGGTGTTTAATGGCGGTGTTATTATATATAAGTACCTCTTTAATCAAATCTTAATAGACCCTAGAATATGGGTGGCCTCTATACCAAAGGTAAGTATGAGTACTCACAGTGATAGGATATCTCTGAACCCCTGTGACCATTACAGTTGAATGGGGTAAAGGCAGTTTAATGTATTTGTCTGCTAGATGAAAAGTAAGGCTGTATGCATTAATGGCTGAAATGAAACAGCCACAAAACACCTCAAACAACAGTATATATCAATATAAATTCGACCAGTCTATTGTAAGACCAGCCACACTCACTGCAGAGATAGGAGAGATCAACCCTGAGGTCTGAGTGCTTTTGCTGCCCACGGACCCCGATGAAGCCAGTTACGGTGAAACGTACGTAGGGTACGTCTGACGTCACCATCACGTGACGTCGGCTCATCGGTGAGGTATGGGCAATACACTGTCTGAGTGCTTCGTAGACTGCATCCGTGGGCAGCAAAAGCACTATTATCAATCCATTCCCTGTGAGCACCACCCTCCCAGTAACTGTTTGGATAATTTTCCCTCCCTTTGCTTGAGCAGAGTAAACTCTGCAGCCTTCACCTGTGTGCAGATCCCCTTGTCTGTTAACTGTTTTGAAAACCTGTCTACTACGACCAAAATGGTGTTCATCCCTTTGGACAAGAGTAATTCAACAATGAAGTCCACTGAAATGTGTCTTCAGGGTTGTTCTGGAATGGGAAGAGGCAAAAGAAGTCGAGAAGGTTTATGATGGAGTGTCTTGCTCTGGGTACATACAGGGCAGGCGGTGGTAAATTCGAGAATATCTTGATTCATTTTAGGCCACCAAAAAGTCAGTTTAATGAGATCTGCCATCGTTTTAAAGCCTGGATGCCCAACAGCTCTAGAGGAATGACCCCAGAGTAACACTTTATGGCAAAAACATGGAGCTGCATATAGACGTCCTTCTGGTACCCTGAACCTGCTGAGAATATGGGCTTGAGCCATGGTGATCTCATCTAACACTTCGAAGTTGTTAGCAGAAATTATGCATTTGGCAGGAATGGGCTCCGAAACTTCCTTGGCTTTGGCCCCAGTGGTGAACTGACGAGAGAGAGCGTCTGCTTTAACATTTTTGGTACCCGGGATATATGAGATGGTGTAGTTGAAGCGGGAAAAGAAGAGTGACCAACGGGCTTGGCTGGAACCCAGGTGACAAGCCCCCTCAATTATAACAAATTTTTGTGGTCGGTGAGGATAGCGATAGGTTCTTTGGAACCTTCCAAAAGGTGTCTCCATTCTTGGAGAGCCAGTTTTGTGGCCAAAAGTTCACGGTTACCGACATCGTAATTCCTTTCGGCCGCTGAAAATTTCCATGAAAAAAAACCACAAGGATGAAGTTTCTCTTGAGGAGAGGTCTTCTGGGAAAGAACTGCGCCAGCTCCTACGTCCGAGGCATCGACCTCGAAGGTAAATGGGAGGCAGGTATCCGGATGATGAAGGATGGGAGCAGAGACGAACGCCTTCTTGAGAATCTCAAAGGTGAAGATGGCCTCGGGTGACCAGGATGAGACGTCGGTGCCCTTTTTGGTCAAGGCGGTGATGGGAAGAGCAATAGAAGAATTATTTTTAATGAACTTCCTGTAATAATTGAACAGAAAAATGATATACAGCACACACTATAAGGCAAAAGAATATTTGCAGGGTGCAACGGACTACGGAGGACCCAATACCTCCAATATATAATATAAATAACACAAAGTCCAGCACACACTGTCTTTAGATAATAGAACAAATGAAAAGGGATAATGCCAAGAAGAAATGTAATGACATTTAATATGCAACACAAACCACCAGTATAAGAACCACTCCCACTACATCAAAAATTGATAACATCTAAATATATAAAATCGAATGGTTACTGCTATCTACGGTGAATCTGATTGGTCCTCAGCCTCTGGCCAATCAGATTGGTGGGTCTGACGTCACCCAACTGCCACTCTCTTCCCCCTCGGCGACACACACACACACATACACGCACACGCACACGCACATGCACACGCACACGCACACACACACACACACAACAAATCCTCTCCCTCCGGTGCTCATCTCTCCCTCCCTCCGGCGCTCCGCTCATCTCGCCCTCCCTCCCGGAGCTCATCTCTCCCTCACTCCGCGCCTCCGCTCATCTCTCCCTTCGGCGCTCATCTCTCCCTCCCGGCGCTACTATCTCCTCCCGGCGCTCATCTCTCCCTCCCCTCCCGGGCGATTCGGCTCATCTCTCCCTGACCTCCCCCCAGCGCTTCGCTCATCTCTCCCTCCCACGCTCTGCTCATCTCTCTCTCCTCCCGCGCCTCATCTCTCCCTCCCGGCGCTCTGCTCATCTCTCCCTCCCTCCCGGCGCTCATCTCTCCCTCCCGGCGCTCATCTCTCCCTCCCTCCCGGCGCTCCACTCACCTCTCCCTCCCGGCGCTCCGCTCACCTCTCCCTCCCAGCGCAACACTCACCCCTCCCTCCCGGCGCTCCGCTCAATTCTCCCTCACGGCGCTCCGCTCACCTCTCCCTCCCGGGACACTCCACTGACCTCTCCCTCCCGGCACTCCACTCACCTCTCCCTCCCACCCGACACTCCACTCACCTCTCCCTCCCTCCCTCCCTCCCGGCGGTCCGCTCACCTCTCCCTCCCTCCCGGCCGTCCGCTCATCTCCCTCCCCGGCGAGGGAACAGGCAGTGACCAAGCAGGCTGCAGCTGCCTCGCGGCGCCTAAGATGGCGGTGGCCGGAAGGACCCGCTTCCTCCCTCGCGGCGCCTAAGATGGTGGAGGCCAGAAGGACCCGCTTCCTCCCTCACGGCGCCGAGTGAGAAGATGGCGGCGGCCGGAAGTAGAGGTAGGTGTCGCGTGTGTGTCGCTCTAGGTGACGTGTGTGTGTGTGTGTGTGTGTGTTTGTGTGACACTGTGTGTGTGACACTGTGTGTGTGTGTGACACTGTGTGTGTGTGACACTGTGTGTCACTGTATGTGTGTGTGTGTCAGTGTGTGTGTGTGTGTGTGTGTGTGTGTGTGTGGTGTGTGTGTGTGTGTGGTGTGTGTTGTGTGTGTGTGTGTGATGTGGTGTCCTGTTGTGTGTGTGTGTGACTGTGGTGTGTGACACTCTGTGTGTGTGTGTGTGTGTGTACAATGTGTTGTGTGTGGACACTCTGTGTGTGTGTGTTGGGGTGTGACATTGCGTGGTGTAGTGACACTCGGTGTGTGTGTGTCGCCCCCCCCTGCCTTTCACGCCCGCCCGCATGACTTTCCGCCCCCTGCCGTCACGCCCCTGCCCCCCCCCTGCCTTTCACGCCCCCGCCCCCCTGCCTTCCGACCCCCCCCCTGCCTTTCACACCCCTGCCTTTCCCCCCCGCCCCCCTGACCTTTCAGCCCCCCTGCCTTTACGCCACCCCCCCCTGCCTTCCCCACGCCCCCCTGCTTCACGCCCCCATGCCTTTCACGCTCCCCCCCCGCCTTTCATTGACCCCCCTGCCTTTCACGCCTCAACCTGCCTTGTCACGCCCCCTGCCTTTCATCCCATCAGCCTCCATGATCCCCCACTGCATTTCACGCCCCCCCTGCTTTCCACCCCCCCCTGCCTTTCACGCCCCCCTGCCTTTGTCATGCTCCCCCTTGCTTTCACGCCCCCCCACCCTGCCCTTTCACGCCCCCCCATGCTTTCAAGCCCCCCCCTGCTTTCACCCCCCTGCCTTTCAGCCCACCTGCTTTCACGACCCCCCTGCCTTCACGCCCCCTGCCTTTCATGCCCCGACTGCCTTTCACGCCCCCTGCCTTCAGCCCCCCCTGCCTTTCATGCCCCCCCTGCCTTTCACGCCGCCTCTGCCTTTCACGCCCCCCTGCCTTTCACGCCCCCCCTGCCTTTCAATGCCCCCCCCTGCCTTTCACGACCCCCCCTGCCTTCAGCCCCCGCCTTTCACGCCCCCCCTGCCTTTCATTGCCTCTGCCCTGCCTTCACGCCCCCCTGCCTTTCACGCCCTCCCCCCTCATTCACGCCCCCCCTGCCTTTCACGCCCCTCTGCCTTTCACGCCCCATTGCTTTCACGCCCCCCTGCCTTTCACGCCCCCCTGTTTCATGCCCCCCCTGCTTTCACGACCCCCCTGACGTTCACGCCACCCCCATGCCTTTCAAATGCCCCTGGCCTTTACGCCCCCCCTGCCTTTCACGCCCCCCCTTGCTTTTTCATGCACCCACCTTGCCTTGCACACCCCCCTGCTTTTCACGCCCCCCCTGCCTTTCACGCCCCCCCCTGCCTTTCATGCCCCCCTGCCTTTCACGCCCCCCTCCCTGCCTCTGGGCAACACCGGGTATATCAGCTAGTGTAATAATAAAACAGGCAAAAACAAAGGGAATAATGGAGAGGGGAGAGGGCAGTGTATAAGGTACAAACACAGTAAGGTCAAGAAAACACATAGGTGGGTACAAACAATGGGGAAGCAGCAGGGGGGCAACGTAACATTTCGGGGAACACCCCTACGTCAGGCCCGTTCCCCCTCTCTCCAATGGAACAGAGGGATACTTCCCTGTCCCCCGGACCCACAATAAAAACGTCAAGTCCCACAAAGAGACTGAATAACCCCCACACAAACAGTTCAATAGGGTATTAGTGAACAACCAAAATGGTGAGTCTATAGCAAAGTCAGAAGGAGCAGGATAAATGATGTGAGGCAAAAATGCAAACCACAGGCTGTCTAGTGAAACTCAGCAATCCTGCTCCTGTCAGAGGCTGAGGGCATCTCGGTTGCCTGGAGTTGTTGACTGCCGACCTGCATAGGTTCCGACGCCTCCAGGGCCAGGAGAGGAGTAGTGGGCGGCCTGTGAGAAACAAGTGAGAGAGAAGAACGGGAACAGTGTCTTTCGTGCCGTCGTTCCTGCGTACGATGATCCATGCGTACGCTTAGAGTGATTAACTCTTCCAGGGACGTAGGCCGGGTATGGGTCGCAAGATTGTCTTTCAAAGTATCTGAGAGTCCGTGCCAGTATGCGGCGGTGAGGGCCTTATCATTCCACTCTACTTTGGCGGCCAGCATACAGAACTCGATGGCGTACTGCACCGACACACTTTATTCGAGCAAATACCCAGTATGTACCTGGCAGATACCTGGAATGCGCCGCTCCTCACCTCTGACAAGCCCCGTTGCGTTTGCCTTCCCAGCCTGGGTTCATGCCTGGCTGACGGGCGGCTGATCTGTTAAATGATAATGATTAGGATTTAATAGGCTGCAATGCTTCGCGTGTCTACCAGATGGCATAAATTCATGAATTGTAATGCAGTATATATATATATACTGTGCAGTATTGCAGCCAGCGGGAATAAAATGCTTAAATCCCTGCCTGGAAAATACCTCAATGCACTCGGGCAGAAAACAGTCACAAACCTCAATACACCCGGGTATACCCGAATTCGTGGGACTAGCCGAGCTCGAATAAAGTGTGTCGCCAGTGTATTTGGCAGCTGCTCTTCGGCCCTGAGAAATATGAAAAAGGGAGAAGGCAGCTTTCTCACGCCGTGCGGGAGTATCAAAGACAAGTTGAAACTCGCGTCTGAACAATGGGTAATCTTGCGTTATTTCACATTTGCGCTCCCATAGGGGAGAGGCCCAAGCAAGAGCGTCCCCGGTGAGGAGAGCGTATATATATGCAATCTTAGCATGACCAGTTGGAAACAGGGAGGGGGACATCTCAGACTGCACCTCACTTTGGTTTAAGAAACCGCGGCAGGCGCGGGGGTCCCCATCATAGCGGTTCGGAGAGGGAATCTGTGGGCCAGAACTGGTGTAGGTAGTAGCCGCTGGTGGCGTAGAAGCCATGGAACCCTCCTGAAGGGAAAAGGTAGCCAATTGCTGGGAGACAGTGGACAGCTGATTGCTAACAAATTGTAAGGCCTCAATGGAAATACTTGTACCCACCTCAGGGGGGTCTGCGTTTGTTGGGCTCTGCATAATATCACGCCTGTATGCCCGCAGACCTGGCAGGACCCCAGTACTGAGGTGGGAACGGTATGACACCACCCACCCACAGCAGTGGGAGCAAGCCCGGAGTGTGGTATAGCGTTGCTTGGCCTGTTGGAAGAGAGTTATTATTTATACTTGCAATGCTTAGGGGTGTCCGTGAGAATAGTCGTGTCCGTATGCCAATGTCCAGGAGTAGAGAGAGTAGAATCGTCAGAGTGAAAGCCAGGTCCTAGGAAGCCAGAGGTAAACGTAGTGGAGTGCGTAGCAAGGTTCAGAGGTGTACCAGAGAGCAGAGTAAACCAGGATAAGCAGGAGTCAGGAGCCAGGGAAATCCAAGAGCATACAGGAACAAGGAAACAGCAAGGACGTAGAGGGAGCACAGCATAGGTCAGGTACACACAGGGAAACCGGAACTATGCAGAGCGAGGAAGAAGTGGACAGACAGGGGTAATAAAGGAGGGAACACCAATAGGAAAGAGGGAAGGAGTAGAGAGAGAAGTGGGAGACAATAGGGATAGGTCAAGAGGAGGAGACAGAAGGGACAGACAGGGGAAGGGCCTGTAGGGTTTGGGAGGCAGAGACATGCCAGTCAGGATAAAAGGAGCGTGTGCGCATGCCCTCTGTAAGGAGAGCATGCGCGCGCACAGGCTGCAGCACAGAGACAGCCCGGAAGGAGTGAGGGGAGGAAGAAGCGGGGAAACCGAGCCCAGAGGAGAGGGATGCGCGCGCCCTCCGTGGGTGGAGACGCACGCACCGGCTACACCAGGGAAACAGCCCGCAGGGAGTAAGAGGGGAACGCAGCCGAATCACGGCGCCCAGAGGAGGAGCGCGTGCGCGCGCCCTCTGTGGCCTGAGAGGGGGAATGCACGGGACGCACAACCAGGCGCACAGAGCGCTGCGCCGCAGACGTCACGCTGGGAGAAGGTAAGGAAGTAGAGGGCACAGCAGGAGAGGGTAATGCGGGCACCGCGGGAGAGAGAGAGCGGGGAGCATCGCAGCAGGGGCTCAGGGACTACGTGGGCATGCGAGACCTGCGGGGTACGCGTTGAGGCAATGGGGGAGAGGTACAAGGCAAGATAGAGGAGTGGGAAGGATTAGAGGGGGTGACAGAAGATGGGAGAGAGGGACCAGAAGGGGAAGGAATCTCCAGAGTCATCACAGGGTACTTTGAGTTTAATATTCTTTGATGAAAGCCATATCCTGTCTCCCGGTTTAAACTCAGGAGTCCCACGATGATGGCGATTGGCTTGGAATTTCTGTCTAGAGATGGCCGTCTGAAGGTTCTCCTGGATTCCTCTCAATGATTTTTGTAAGGACAGGATCCGTTCGTCTGCAGCTGGAACACCGGAGGGTGAGGTGTTGATAGGGAGTCGGGATGGATGAAAACCAAAGTTGATGAAAAAAGGTGAATTTTGAGTGGATTCATTCTGTAGGGAGTTGTGGGCGAATTGTGCCCAGGGGAGAAGGTCCACCCAATCATCCTGTGTATCCGAGATAAAACAGCGTAAGTACTGCTCCAGCGTTTGTTTGGTTCTCTCCGTCTGAACGTTGGTCTGTGTGTGGTACCCAGAGGAAAAATGTAGAGAGATGCCTAGCCTTTGGGAAAAAGCACGCCAGAATTTGGCAATAAATTATGGACCCCGATCGGACACGATGGTTAATGGAAATCCATGAAGGCAAAAGACCTCTTTGACGAAAATATCAGCTAGGGAAGGAGAGTTCGGTAAGCCTTTGAGAGGAACGGGTAGTTCAACAATAAAGTCCATGGCCAAATGGTTCCAGGGGCGATCGGGGACTAGAAGGGAGTGTAGAAATCCTTGGGGTTTGTTGCGGGCGGTTTGTTGCAGGAGCAAGTCAGACATACTTTGATGAATTCTTTCACGTCTCAATTAATCCTGGGCCACCAGAAGGTTCGAGTGATAAGGTCGGATGTTCTCTTGGCACCTGGGTGTCCAGCGGATTTGGCAGAGTGACACCATTCCAGAATCTTTTTGCGGAAGCGAGGTGCAGCAAAGAGACAACTGTCGGGAACCTCTAGACCCTCCGAGATGTTGGCCTGATCTGCGAGAATCTTATC
The DNA here is from genome assembly GCA_036426205.1 of Ascaphus truei. Classification (NCBI taxonomy): domain Eukaryota; kingdom Metazoa; phylum Chordata; class Amphibia; order Anura; family Ascaphidae; genus Ascaphus; species Ascaphus truei. Next base: position 107,459,664 of record CM071569.1, read on the forward strand.
CAGCACATCAAAGGTGTTAGCTGCAAAAATGTATTTGGCTGGAAGGAATGGTCTCCAATATAACCTCCAGCTTATCCTCAACAATGAACTGGCGGGAAATGGCGTCAGCCTACAGATTTTTTGATCCTGGTATGAACGAAATTATATAATTAAAGCGGGGGAAAAAAAGTGACTAACGGGCTTGACAAGCTCCTAGATGCTTGGCAGTCTCAATATATAGAAGGTTTTTATGGTCTGTAAGGATGATAATTGGAGTCTCCGTACCCTCAAGCAAGTGTCTCCACTCGTCCAGAGCGAGCTTGATGGCTAGTAACTCACGGTTACCAACGTCATAGTTCTGTTGGGCCGTGGAAAATTTCTTGGAAAAGAATGCGCAGGGGTGAAGTCTGGCCTGGGGAGACTTCCTCTGGGATAGGATGGCTCCAGCTCTGATGTCCGGGGCATCCACTTCGAGGGTGAATGGGAGACTAGAGTCTGAATGAGTAAGGATGGGTGCTGAGACTAAGGCCTCCTTAAGGAGATTGAAGGACCGAGTGGCTGTGGAAGGCCAAGAGGTAGCATCTGCCCCCTTTTTCGTTAGGGCAATAATGGGAGTGACAATGGATGAGAAGTTTCTGATAAATCTCCTGTAATAGTTGGCAAAGCCCAGGAATCTTTGAATGGCTTTGAGGGAGGTAGGAAGGGGCCAATCCAAGACCGCTTTAAGTTTGGCGGGGTCCATGGAAAAAACGGAGTCTGAGACAATGTAACCCAGGAATGATCTGGAGGTTTAGTGAAATTGACATTTCTCCAATTTGGCATACAAGTGGTTCTCGCGGAGGCGTACTAGTACCTGCTTGACATGGTTGATGTGCTCCGAGAGTGATTTGGAAAAGATTAGAATATCGTCGAGATATACGATCAGGAAGTGGTTAAGAAGGTCTCTGAAAATCTCATTAACGAAATCTTGAAAAACCGCTGGAGTATTGCAGAGGCCGAACGGCATGACCAGGTACCCATAGTGACCGTCTTGTGTGTTAAATGCCGTTTTCCAATCGTCGCCCTGACGAATCCTCACCAAGTTATAGGCGCCCCGTATTTTGGCGCCCTCTAGTTTGGTGAATATCGTCGCTCCCTGTAGGCGGTCGAAAAGTTCAGAGATTAGTGGCAGTGGATACCGATTCTTGAGGGTAACTTTGTTCAAGCCTCTATAGTCTATGCAAGGGCGGAGGGTACCATCTTTCTTTTTTACAAAAAAGAATCCCGCTCCGGCAGGGGAAGAAGACTTGCGTATAAATCCCCTCTTTAGATTCTCCTGTATGTAGTCTGTCATGGCTCTGGTCTCCGGGAGTAAAAGTGGATAGGATCTCCCTCTGGGAAGGATGGAACCTGGCAGTAGGTCGATGGGACAATCAAAGGATCGATGTGGGTGTATGTTGGGGACAGTAGGTAAAGCCAGGAACTGCATTTGTGTTAAACCATCCATTTTGTCTGTTCATAACCTGTTAAGATTCTGTAGTCAGCCTTTTGCTCAAATATAATTTCTAATATATTCACTGTCTCTTGGGGGGACTGAGAAGACTGGATATGAGGATATGAGGAAGGTGGGAGGACACCAAGGGCCATGAGTCAACCACAAGGAAAGGATCACAAGTCAACCATTTTGACCATAGCAAACATTTTGTCCGTTATGCCATTCTGAGTAAATGCAGTATGAAAGATGCGTGCAAGAAGGATGTTTGTGCAGTCACTCTTAGCAGAAATTAGCCCCCACCAATTCTCACAAATATCTGACCCTTAAATTATGTGACGTATTGAGACGTAAGCCATTTTTCTAATCTGTAGAAATGTTTAATGTTATATATATATGACACTATTGGCCCCTACAATTCTCTAGTCATAGAGAATAGTACCAAGTAAGGGTATTGTTCTTTAGAGAACAATAAGGAGGGAATTGTTGGGGACAGTAGGTAAGGCCAGGAACTGCATTTGTGTTAAACCATCCATTTTGTCTGTTCATAACCTGTTAAGATTCTCTAGTCAGCCTTTTGCTCAAATATAATTTCTAATGTATTCAGCTTCTGCCAAAATAAATTTCCTCTTTCCTTGCTAAGATCATTTTTGTGTTGTCAGTTTCCTGCTGTTTTAGTCAGTAAACAATAAGACTGGTTCTCTGAGAGAGGCAGTTTCGTCTAACAAAGTTGCTAGAGAAGCTCAAGGGCTATGTATTTAGACAGTGCCTGTATTGGGAGAATTACGCCCCAAAATCATTCCACTAATATGTCCTGCCCATAAATCACGCCTCTAATCTAAACCACACCCAAGCCACACCCAGGTACGCCTCTAACCAAAACTTTATTTTTTCTGTATAAAAATCTTTACCCTATGCTTAATAAACTGAGGCGGAAGGATTGAAACACTGTCTGTGTGCCGGTTCTTTCATTTTCCCGGGCCTGTACGTTTATCAGATTGGAGATAACAGTGCTAGTGTGTGATAAAGCTTCCCGGGGTGTCTGCAGCAGGGCGGTGCTGTGTGTTCGTATCCAGTCACAAGGCCTTAAGCCCTTTTGGCAGAGGAAAGGTTCCTTTCAGTTTTGGTGTCCAGAAGTGGGAATTCACAAAGGCGGCAAGTGAGTATATGTGATTTTTACATTATCTCACCCCCCTCTGGGAATTCAATATCTAAATTATGCTGGTTTAAATCCAGATAATTTCTAAATTGTGACTGTGGATTGGGTTTAAATCCCTTGACAACATTTTGCTGGTTTAAGTCCAGAGAATTTTGTTCACGACTGGACTGTCATCTCTGATCTGGGTGAACGACCATTGTATATTGTTTAAGTATAAGTATTCTATTATTACTTATCTGCAATTATTTATCATAATCTATAAGATACTAATGGTTTATGCTGGTCCCAGAAATCAATCAGGAAGAAGAGCTCAGAATAATGGTGCCTGTTTTAACTGTGGTAATTTTGGTCATTGGCAGAGAGAGTGCCCCTATTAGAGTCAGAAGCAGGGAATTGCTGCTTCGCCCATGGGGGCTCAGAGTGCAAGTCTGTGTAAAAAAAAAAAAAACACGCTTCCTCATGTAAAAGAGTTTGTGTAAAACTCTGATGAATTTTTCCTGAATGATTTCTTGTATGGAAGATACTGTGAGTGATGCTGATTATCATATGTGTATAGGTCATGATAACATTTTTAAAAGGTGTACACCAATTTAGAAATACATCACAACGGAAAAGAACGAGTATATTAAGCTCTGTCCCTGGTGATAGTTTGAAAGGTCTATTCGTCCTGGCCAGGCGAATGCTTTTTAAACTGGACACATTCTTTCCGTTTGCTATGTTTCTATCTTAACGAAAGGAGGAATTCTTTCCCTTCCAATTTAAAGAATGTGCAGCATTCACATTAAAATGAACTAGCTCTGTGCTTAAGCAGTTTATTTTTGAGAACAAGGTAATTTTGAAATGTTTTCTTGTCTGTTTGTTATTTCTGTGAAGTTGGCTGGCTGTGTATGAGAGACGTTTTTGTGTTGTGTGTCCTGTATTGTGTGTAAACAGTAAGATAACACATTTCAATTTTATTTCTACAGGATTAGGATATGTTTGGGAATGTTTTTGTTTACAAATGCTGGTAAAAGCTCACAAGCACTGTTTAAATTATATATTGTATTATATATGTATATAACGCCATTAATGTGCATAGCACTTCACAGGCGTGGTGTACGTAGTAATCATATAGGTAGCAAATTGTAAAGGTAATAGGTCATGGAATAAGTGATCCAGATATAAAAGTAACATTAATGTGAGAGGAGTCAAGTGTGACCCCTAAGCAGCATGCTTGGGCTACTGGATGAATGATGGTGCTTCCGACAGTAGTGTGGAAGATGGTCCATGGTGGCAAATGCTGCAGAGAGGTTGAGTAATATGAGCAGAGTGTAATGACATCTGTCTTTAGCAGCATGGAAGTCATCAGTTATTTTAGTGAGAATTTTCTCTGTTAAATAAGCAGTGTAAAAGCCATAAAAGACAGGTAGAGTCAAGCTTGCTGTTTTTGAGTCATGATATAACTGTTGCATGTTTGAAGAGATTGATTAATGGAGAGAAATAGTTTTGTTTAGTTTAAGAGAGGGCAGAGTTGAAACGGGATAACATAAATTTGTAGTGAAGGAAGTTTGCAAGAGTATGAGATTTCTTTCAGAAGGCATTCAGAGGAATGAGTGGAAGAATGTTGCATGCTCTTGTTGGCATAGATTTGGTGTTTATAAGTAATTTAACCTATTGGTATAAAATTCCCGTTATTTCATTTTTGAAAGGCCATACAAAATGCAGTTTTAGGACTGTGTAGTAAGCTTCATTTTTAACATTAAATTAATGTTCCAAACCCCTGCGCGAGGGATTAATCCAGCAATTAATATGTATAAGGTAGCGAAACCCATTATCTGCTATCTGTACTGCTCAAGGATTTTGGCGAAATGCCTGGAACAAGCTGGCTGTTTGTCCGGAAAACAAAAAAGAGCTTTGAAAATTATTTTTTTAAGTCGGAGTGTCTTTAAAAGTTAAAACTGGCCATGTGCTCGGCACTTCGCAAAGAGTTACAAGAAATTAGTATGGAGTCCTGTACAAAATCATTTGTCTATTTTAAAAGGAAATCTCTTGCTCACGATTTCAGGATTTATCTTATATTTACAGGTTTACTATTGATAATGCCACAGTTGTTAAAAGACCTACTACAGGCTTTTTCTTTTAACACAAACAGTAAATATTTTTATAGTCACTACACATACAAATCTATTTACCAGTTTAATATAGCTATATATCAAGCAACCTGTTTTCATAACTATGTTTATATCTTTGTTCACATAAGTATATAGATAATATATGAACAAAGGAGTGGAGATACATAGGTTATTGAAGGACTTTTTTGAGATCCGTATAGAGGATTCAGAAATTTATATGTTTGTAAATAATACACAATGCACAGCAGGTTCAGAATTTATTTGAAGCAATGTTAACTCCAAGGGCTCTTGCAGTAATAAAGGTTTCTGCCATATTTACAGGGCTGACAGGCTCTTGGTAAAAAAAAAAATACCTTTGCAGATGTCACAGCAAAGTAGGTAGCAAGCCGTCCCTATGTTGATGGATATATCCTATCTGCCAACTTTATAATTTTGTAGCCATTTATTCATTTTTTGGTGTGTCCTGGACATAGAGTAGGACAGGTGATGCATTGTTGCAAGTGCAGTTGCATAAGTGAGCAGGGTATACATTATATACAAGGCATTTCACATTTTTAGCAGATTAGTTACAGTGGAGTGTTTGAGGTGAAAGCCAGGAGTGACTGTGGGTGTGGGACAATAGCCATGAGTGCAGGCTGTTGGGATGTTTGATTTGTGGGGCGAGTTTTAAGGTTAGTTAGTATTAAATGACTTAAAGGTTGACACCATTTGCATCAGAGATGGCAGATAGCAGTTAGGTATGAATGAGAGCAAGTCGGTATTGGGAGAAGAGAGATTGATCTGTAGTTTGAGACAGTGTTTTTGTCACCATTTTTGAAGATTGGGACAACTGTGGCAGTTTTCCAGGTCTTAGGGATATGGCCTGCATACAAGATAGAGTTGATTATGGAAGCAATTGGTTTGGCACAGGCTGAGGTACCAAGTCTAAGGAACTTGGATTGTAGCGAAGTCAAGTCCACATTGGTTGCTTAGTTTGAAATTTGAGGAGCGTTAATAGGGGATACCTCGGTTTATATGCGGATGAGGGGTATGTATGCGCCCTAGTTAAAGCGCAATGTTGTGTATTTATTAAGGATTCAGGAACCATTGGGACTTGGTGGTTGGATTGATTTGCTTTGAGCGAAGCTAGCGAATGCTTTTGTACGTGTGTCTGTCCTACTCATTACTCTCTATGTATGTGTTACGTACAGTAAACTCTGATCCAGAAGTGCGTTGCAACCCCCACTGACGCTATGCCTATTTTCGGTGATGAAGATGTCGGCAGTCCCCCAGAACAAGAGACCGAAGAAGAAATCAACTGGGCTGATGTAATGGCCGGAAAGGAAAGGCATGAAGTTATGCACAACTTGGACAGCTTGATCCAGCAGACTGGATATGAAGCTATGAGGAAGGTGGGAGGTCACCAAGGGCCGTGAGTCAACCACAAGGAACGGATCACAAGTCATCCATTTTGACCATAGCAGGCATTTTGTCCGTTTTGCCATTCTGAGTAAATGCAGTATGAAAGATGCGTGCAAGAAGGATGTTTGTGCAGTCGCTCTTAGCAGAAATTAGCCCCCACCAATTCTCACAAATAGCTGACCCTTAAATTATGTGACCTATTGAGACGCAAGCCATTTTTCTAATCTGTAGAAATGTTTAATGTTATATATATATGACACTATTGGCCCCTACAAGGCTCTAGTCATAGAGAAGAGTACCAAGTAAGGGTATTGTTCTTTAGAGAACAATAAGGAGGGAATTGTTGGGGACTGCATTTGTGTTAAACCATGCATTTTGTCTGTTCATAACCTGTTAAGATTCTGTAGTCAGCCTTTTGCTCAAATATAATTTCTAATGTATTCAGCTTCTGCCAAAATACATTTCCTCTTTCCTTGCTAAGATAATTTTTGTGTTGTCAGTTTCCTGCTGTTTTAGTCAGTAAACAATAAGACTGGTTCCCTGGGAGAGGCTGTATCGCCTAACAAATTTGCTAGAGAAGCTCAAGGGTTATGTATTTAGACAGTGCCTGTATTGGAGAATTACGCCCCAAAATCATTCCACTAATATGTCTGACCATAAATCACGCCTCTAATCTAAACCACACCCAAGCCACACCCAGGTTACACCTACGGTACGCCTCTAACCAAAACTTTATTTTTTCTGTATAAAAATCTTTACCCTATGCTTAATAAAGGTGGAAGGATTGAAACACTGTCTGTGTGTCGGTTCTTTCATTTTCCCAGGCCTGTACGTTTATCAGATTGGAGATAACAGTGCTAGTGTGTGATAAAGCTTCACGGGGAGTCTGCAGCAGGGCGGTGCTGTGTGTTCATATCCAGTCACAAGGCCTCAAGCCCTTTTGGCAGAGGAAAGGTTCCTTTCAGGGTAGTACCTCGGATTTGGCTTTGTCAAAGACGTCACGGAAATTCAGGTAGACCTCAGGTAAGGAGGACTGCTCCTCTACGGGTGTCTTCAAACTGCAAATTTGTTGCACCGGAGGAGCACAGGATGTGGCACACTGGGTGTTCCAAGTGATGGATCTCTTGTCAGTCCAGGTGATGAGAGGATTATGGCGTTGAAGCCACGGAAGCCCCAGGATAACCTCTACGGAGGGCGTGTGGATGACGTCAAGTGAAATCCTCTCCATGTGGGTACCGTCAACCAAGAGAGACAGTTCGATGGTCTGAAGGACAATGAAAGCCGGTTGGAGTGGCCGACAGTCGATAGCCTCTAACCCCATGGGGTTCTTCCTCTTGATGAGGGGAATGTTGTTCTTCTTGGTGAATTCTTGGTCTATAAAGTTGACTCCAGACCCGGAGTCAATGAAGGCCAAGGCTGTGATGCAAGAGGTCTCGTTACTAAGGGAAACGGGAATAAAGATCCTACTAGGGAGGATTTTTTCTTTTTTATTGGGGAGAGAGAGTTCGCAATGAGACTCCCCTGGGTCTCATTGGGAGCTGGCATTTACCGACTTGAGAGGACAGCGAAGGGCCTGGTGACCGGGGTTGCCGCAGTAGAGGCAGAGTCCGGAGGAGCGACGGCGCTGTTTCTCGGAAGGAGATAGCTTATTGCCTCCTAGTTGCATGGGTTCCAGAGCATCAGAGATAAGGGGTCCTGGAGAGGAGAGATGGAAGGCGTGAGGTCTGGTAGGAGGCTGTCGGTGATGTGAATGTTCTGTTCTTTGCTCCTGGAGGCACTGATCCACGTGAATGCAAAACGCAATGAGCTCCTCCAACTCGGACGGTCATTCTTGAGCAGCAAGTTCATCCTTGAGCGGGTCAGATAGGCCTTACCAAAAGGCGGAGGACAGAGCCTCATTATTGCAGTCCGTCTCTGAAGCAATGGTGTGACATTCCAGAGTGTACCTGGCCACTGGGCGGTTCCCTTGGGTGATGTGAAAGAGGGAAGAGACAGCCATCACTCTACGCCCAGGGGTGTCGAAGACACAACGAAATTCCTTGGCGAATCGTCCGATATCTTGTGTGAGGTCGGTCCTCTGCTCTCAGATGGGGAGGCCCAGACCAAGCCATCACCTGTAAGTAGGGAGACAATGTATGCTATTTTGGATCTGGAAGAAGGGGAGCGAGAGGGTGTCATCTCCAATTAGATGAAGCATTGGTTTAAGAAACCGTGACACTCCAAGGGGTCTCCAGAAAATCGGTTGGGTGCCGGGAGTCGGGGTTCCGAAGATGAAGCTCATACAAATGGCTCAGTGGTAGGAGTTAAGGGAGTGGGAGCAGAGATGTTTTGCACCTGCACCGTAAGGGATCGAAGATCCTGCTTTAGGGAATCCATGCGGCGGCTGGACTGATCCAGGAATTTCTCCAGTTTGGAAAACATGGTGGCATGCGACGCCAAGATGTTTCCCACCTCAGAGGGGTCTATGTTTGTTGGGCTGAGCATACTGTTACGCTGTGCTCACCACAAACTAGACGAGACCCTCGGTACTGAGGTGGGAGTAGGGATAACACCACCGACAGGCACGGGGGTCCGGTCTGGAGTGCAGATAGTTGATCTCGCCGGGTCAGGAGTGGAGAGGGTAGAGTCGTCGTAATACGTAAGCAGTGGTCAAAATGCAAGCCAAGGTCGTACACGAGAGATCAAGTAAGACAAGGCAGGACAACTAGGAGATAGGAGAGGTAAGCACAGGAACAGGAAGCTTATGCTCAGCCGACGTGCCAGTGGCACAGCTGAGCCTAAATAGGTGAAGCAGTCCAATCCAAGGAGGAGGCAGAACAGGGGAGTGCCAGTGCGGAGCCTGCAATAGGCTAAGTTAAGGAAGACAGGTGGAGGTGTTTGCAGAAATCCGGCTCTGTTGCTACGGAGCTCGGGTGCATGGCGCATGCGTCACATGCGTGCACCGAGCACGGACGATGCACGTTACGATCCGGAGGCGGGGGCTCCAGCGGTGGAAAAGACATGCTGTGTGTGAGTTCCTGTCTGTGGCTGAAGGAGTGTCAGTGGGGGTCCATCCCCTAAAGATCTACAAAGGAACCCAGCTGGCTGGAGGTGCTGTGCACCATCAAGAGATATCAAGGTAATCTGTCCCTCCTGTTCCCTGTACTGGCTCTCCCCACACCACCGCGGAGCCCTCAGCCCTCCTGTTGTCAGCAGGTCACAGCACCAAAACCACCTGAATGTAGCCGAGAAGAAGTGTACCCCCAATCTCTTTTAGGGGGGGGGGTATGATAAAAGGGCTACATGTTATTAGAATATAAAAGTTAAAGTTCAAATAAAATATATTGACTACATCTAAACTTTACTGGCCTTTTATCTAGGACTTAACATACGAGCTAAGCCTAAAGACGGTGAGTGAGAGGTTTAAGCACACAACAGATATAATACTTTGGGTGCCAGAAAGACCACGGCAACTGAGTGCCATGGACCTTTTAGAATTGCTCCCATGTGCATGCTTATGTAATAATCACATGGTTGTACCCAGCTCCCAATAACATGAATAGAAGAGGATAGTCCTCTTCCATTCAAATTGCAGTCATTGAACTTCCCTGGAAAACAAGCAAAAAAATAAATCATGGTGCTATCTGTCCTCAGAACATAGTAAGAACATTGAAGGAGATAAAGGATCAACATAAACTAATATCAGTAATACATTTAATTGATTTCATTAGTATTTAGAAGTTAGACAAAAATAAGCATTTTAAAGACTTGTTTAAAAACATATGTTTCCATAGCAACCAAATCCTTTGGGTTTAAGGTCTTTACCTAACCTCATTCGTAATACAGCATTTTGAATAACCATACTATTGATCTAAAAGAATATTGTTAATTCCTACAGGATAGGATTACACAGAAGAGTTTCTTGAGGGCATATCAAATCATAGATTGTCTACTGCTGGATGTGACACCTGGCTTTAACAGTACGCAGGAGAAATGTAACATAGGGCCTCATGCAGTAAGCGCCGATAAGGCTTTTATCTGCATTTTCCCGCCAAAATTGCGTTTGCTATTCAGTAAGTGCTGATAAGTGGCCAAAATTAGCATTTTGTCTTCCCGATAAGAATTTATCGGCAGGCGGCTGCCGATAACCCACTTATCGGCACTTTTCGCCACTTTTTCAAATCGGCTGTATTCTAGTAGCCCCGATCAGCTTATCGGTGCTGATCGGCACTCTAAAATTGAGATTTCTATGGCAATTTGTCCCGCCAACTAAAGTTGGCAAGTTGGAGGGGAGAAAGATCGGCAAGGTTGCCGGGACGGCACTATGAAAAAATAGCTCATCTCTACATCAATGGAGTCAATGGAGCGGGGACTTATAACTTTATAGGAGTGTTTATGTTCTATTGCTCCTAATAAAAATGTGCTTGGCATTACAGTGTCGATGTGATTCACTTCATCGTGTCACCGCTTACATTTATTATTGGCAGAACATTGTACTTGTCTATGTTATGATGTTTTGCGTGTCACATTAGTCTTAATGTTATGATGTGTCAAGGGAAACTCCTATAGTAAACTCTTAAAGGAAGAGGTCACATCATATGAAACATGTTACTTAAGTGTGCTTCTATTTATTATATGATGTAACACATTTCACACATCTAACAGATCCAGCGAATAGTAATGTTGGTATACATTATAGAATGCTTTGAATGTGTAACGCATGATCAAATGTAAATGTAGTTTTTTTTTCATGTTTACATGTAGTTTGTGACCTCCCTCTTTTTATGACGTCCGCAATTGGACACTCAATAACATTGCATGTTTACATTGTACACGATGCATTATAATCAGTTCATGCTAACTTATACACAGATCTATAATAGTTACTCATTTTTAGACGATTCAAACATAATCAATAGCAAGTATCCTGATGGCATGAAATTATGCATAGGCACATTATAATTAGTTCATATGAACATGTGACAATAACATGCTAAATTAGACATGTTGCAACGTAGTTTTTCAACGTCAATGTCATGGTTGTATAATAATGAGATGGCTGAGTGTTGCGTTCATAAGTGGTACATGCATTACACATTCCATAAATACTTGCGAATAAATTGTTGTACAAAGCTTAACGTAACATCCTAGTCAAATATCATGATTGCCTGGTGAACACACATAAATAATCCGTATCATTCGTAATGTATACCCGTTTGGAGTTCACAGCTTGGATATGTTTATTTAACACCTTGCACTTTATCAAGTCACGTGACATCATCACATAGGTATTTAAAGGAGGGCAATTACCTGCGCATTGACAGCTACAGACCTGAAGATGATACGATTGTTCATGAGACGGAGGAGGATTCTATTGGAGGAGAGGCTAGCTGAGGGACAGGATGTCACAGGGCAAGTAAGGGACAGGGACAGGGATGCGGAGTGGAGAGGGAGAGGGAGAGGAGATGAGAGGAGAAGAGAGAGGAGAGAAGTTGTGCCTCATCCACGTTTGTACAGGGAGAGAACCATGTTAGATGGGATGAGTGAGGAGGAGATCATAAGTCGGTATCGTTTGAATTCAGCAGCAATCTTATCTCTTTATGAAGATATACGGGTAGATTTAGATTTTGTGACAGCCAGAGGTCGTGCAGTCCCTGGGCTTGTTAAAATGCTGTGCTCATTACATTATCTTGCTTCCGCGTCATTCCAGACAACTGTGGGCATAGTGGGCGGGGTCTCGCAATCTACATTCTCGCGGGCCCTTACCCAGTTTCTATGTGCACTGAATAGACGCGCTAGGAATTATATTAATTTTCCTACAGAGCACACAGAGTGGCTCGATGTCAGGAATGGCTTTTATACCATAGCCGGGATACCATGTGTGATGGGTGCAATAGATTTCACACATGTTGCCTTAATCCTGCCTAGTCAGAGTGAGCATGCTTACCGCAATCGTAAGCACTACCATTCCCTGAATATACAGGTGGTATGCGATGCCACGATGAAGATTATGCATGTGGTAGCCAAATTCCCTGGTTCCAGCCACGATTCCTCTATCCTGAGAAACTCATCAGTGTTCCATGCTTTTGAACAAGGCTATTTTGGACCTGGTTGGCTGGTGGGTGAGTATATATTATGATGTGTTCACAAACAACACTTGTTTTTCTATGAAAATAATGTTTACACCAATTGTTTCATATTTGTGCACGATGGATTATAGGTGACTCAGGATACGGAATTAGGCCGTGGCTGTTGACCCCGGTGCCAAACCCTCGATCTGAAGCAGAGGAGAGGTATAATGTTGCACATATATCTAAAAGATCTGTCATCGAGAGGACATTTGGCCTGCTTAAAACAAGATTCCGGTGTTTAGATCGAACTGGTGGGGCACTTCAATATAAGCCTGCTAAAGTGTCAGATATTGTAATTGCTTGTTGCATTTTGCACAATCTGGCACTCCGCCATAATTTAGAAACCGACATAGGTCACGGCTTGGAGGATGAGCATCCCGTACATTTAGCAGCTGACACTGAGTAAACAGCCAGTGATGTGGAGACACGTCGTAATGTGATTAACACATATTTTTCATGTAAGCAACGACCTATATGTTCATAGTACTACATAGTTGTATTAATTCATTGTAATGATAAATACATGTGTCCAAATACCATTCACTTAGGAAACATATGAATATGGTTCTCCCACCTTTCTGTTCTCTGCTGTGTGGACAAATGCATGTGGCTCGTATGTCATTCATCAACGGTTGTATTCTACTTCTTACCACTAAAACGTTTTGTGTGTACGTGAGGGAATAATGTGTACAAAATCTATCTTTTCTGTACATGCTATTTTTGGATATGCATAAACAATAAACCTACTATGTTGATAGCCAATAACTAGTGCAATATGGTTACATACAAATGTTCGTTTGTAGTGTGACATGTGTGTCACAATGATGTGTAGCCTATTGTGTATTTCAGATCATATTTGACGTTTTCTATATTTTGTTTAATATCACATAGAAAAGTATCACTTCTGTGTGTTGTTTACCTTAATTAACATGTCATGACAATGATTTTTATTCATTGATGTTTTCTTTTTCAAGGTATATCACTCCAAGGACTGCTCATGGTATGTATTTGAATTCACATCTGTAATAAGATGTGCAAACCTCAATACAGGTATAGTTAGAGGATGTTTAAAGAGAACGTAATGAACAAGTGGTGACAATAGAAATATGTCCTTTCTGTATTGTGTCCGTGCGTTTATCTACACTTTGTGGTTATAGTACAGTGTGTTTAAAAATCATTACCTACATTACATAACATGTCATTATTACAACGTAACAACATCCATTCATGCACATGAGCGATGTTAACACTCAATGCATGTTTGTATGAAATGACCCAAATGTGGTAAACCTCATTAACATTGCAATCATTATTTATTCTCTCACTTCATCTTCATGTTGATTAATACATTGTCACATGTGTATGTATAAGTGAAAGATGTGTGTTGATTTGACGTACATGTTGCATTTGTCAAAATGTTAACACCATTCCAAAGTATAGTTCTTTGGATTCACATTTTGTTCAGAATCATTCAAGACAATGACAATGTTCCTAAGTAAATTTTTATTTCATTGACGTTACTTAATAATAATGATCCTTTATAACAACTGTCAACATATGAACATAAATGAAGTATACATTTACATACGCATACATTTCATCAACATCATGTGTGTGTGTGTGTTCCTGTTTTTGTGTGATGCATGTATTCCTACCAGAAATAATATTAACTTACATAATAATGTTGTTTTTATCATTGGCGTCACTTAGCTATGTATGTGTTTAACGTTTAATAATAACACTAAACTATAGTTAATCGTGTGAATGAAATGTACACACAAATGTTCATGGTTTAATGATCTGTACATAACATTCATTATCTCATGCATGTTAGGTTAGCACTACAACCTAGGTGATGATATAACATTCACACGACTAAAAAGTTTCTATCACCTCCCTATTGTTATTGTGTACGTTCAGATACAATGTCTACGAGTTGTTATGTAGCATTTACATTCTTTGACAAGTCATACGTGAGATTATAATATATAGTAGATTAATGTGTTTGCTGAGTGATAATGTTGGTTGCATATATCACATGGCAATACATATAATGTTAGTAGAAAAAAAAATCAATATAAGTTCTAACTTCAGTGCTTAGCAACATCATTATGATAATTAAGTGCATAGTAAATATTTGCACTATAGGATAACATTATGTAGTGATTGTTAATCTGCGCACCAGTCATTGCAAGCATTGTTACATATTTATTATAATTGTTGTTCGCTAGTCGTCACAATCATCTAATATAACGATTGGCCCATCTGAAATCATACATTGGTCCCATGTATTCATCCGTGACATCTGTGAAATACAGCAAACACATGGGGGCCTATGCAGAGAGCAGCGAATTTTAAAATTGGCGAATTTATTAAAAAGTAGCTTTTTTGGAGAGTTTTATTCTCCATATGCAGAAAAGTGCGAATTCTGCTATGTTTAACATGGATGCGTGTGGCGAGTTTAAATTGGCGAGATGCGCGCTTCAGAAACGTGTAAAAACAAATTCGCGCCTTTTTTTTCCCTTTGCAATGGCCGCGAGCGGCAGCTTCTTGCCAATTTTTTCTGGCGAGGCAAAAAGGAGACAATCGCGCCATTTTATTGGCGCGAACAGCCGCTAGATGCCGTTCGCGCCTCTCTGCATTAGGATATTTTTAAAACTGGCGAGATTGAGGTTCTCGCCAGCCGCGAGGCGAGTTTTACAAATAGAAAAGAAAAATTGGCGCGTTTTTCGGAACTCGCCATTTCCTGCTGCTTTCTGCGCGATTTTCTCCAAAAAATGGCGAATTTCGAAATAGCGCTGCTCTCTGCATAGGCCCCTTGATGTTCAAAGATTGCACATTTATCTGTGTTTCAGCATGACAACGCTTAACACATCTCTATATGATTGTGGATATTCACGCATAAGTAACGTATATGTTTAAACTGCAAGGATCAAAGTAAAGATATAGAACTATCTCATGTTTCAAATGCCGGTGTTCGCATTACTACTGATATGTTTGTTCCGGTGCCTGCATACATAATAATGTGCGCGCACAACGTCTGTTGCGCGTGCACGGCACGAATGTGTGGACTAAGTCTTAGCGCATGCGTAAAACGATGTGTACGCTGTGCGTTCAATACATGTCCCTCCATGGTGCTGCTAGCAGTACGCATATCATGGCTGAAAGTTATGATATGGAAGCGAAACAAATTCACTTCTACACACGTACATATCTAAACTTTGTAAACGGACGTGTGCCCACGGCCAAAACGGATGATCAGCCAATGAGCGAACAAAATACGTGTGACGTCATGTGAAGGCAACATGAAATGCACGCAAACACCCCTCCCACTGAATGAACATTGGCTTCCAGCGCTGTGCACGCACCCCCCCCCCCGACGCGCGCGCATGACACACTGCACTGACCATAACAATAAGCTACGGGCACAGCCAATACTGTTTCATGCGCGCACATCGGTTGGGGGGGGGGGGGCTTGCATTGGTAAACTTTTTAAGGACGCCTTGGGACATGACCACGTTCCCACATCACATGTGGGCGACACATTGTTTTTATATGTTGAATGCTAAACAATGAGGTGTGTGTGTGTGTTACAGTTAGTGTAACATTTAGAAAAGATGGTTTAAAATCGATAATAATGAATGATTTAGGACTCCGTCACCAATGTGTGCTCCTGGTTCGTCATGTAGTCTATGGTTATAGGAAATAATCTATTTGTGAATGCTCCATATAAGGCTGTCTGCAATGTTACGCTGTATCCACTCATTTGGCTAACAAATTGTGTATATTATGCAGATTATGTTATAATATTTGTGACATATATAATTTGAGTCAAGGCATAACGGAATGTGTATTTACCATTATTGTAGAAGTCAAAACTGATTTGGCTGCAACAAATCGCTCCAGGAAGGCACAATAGTATCATCCATGGTTGAGCCAACCGTTGAATCCTGATTCAGACACATCTCCGTGAGGCCGTCATATGGATCTGCAGTGGCTTCTTGAAACAAGAAATCCGGAGGTACGTACAGTTGTTGGTTGTTTTCACCTTCACATTTGTATTGGCCATATAAGTTTGGAGACATATCATAGTAGTTATGTCCATCTTGCATCTCGTCGAGAGGAATGGACGGTGCAGGTATATCATCAGACGCGACAGTCTGTGAGGCTTCTATGTAACTGGCATTAGGCAAAAATATGCTATTTAACAGCAGATATGTTCCATGATCCATGGTAAGTTTAAATGATGCAGCAACCTGCCAGCAGCCGTATCATTGAGCTTGACGATGAGGGACACGCTCAAAACATTAATTTGCGGATAAAGTGAAACGTACAGAAGTTTTAAAATTTCTTTGATTGGCTGTTTCTTGGTAGTATGGATATTTGTTTTGGATCAAGTCATAGATTTCCCCCACGGTAGGTAACAAATTAAGGGCAACTGCCCGCTACCTGTCCCTGGGGGTAAAGCAAATCCAAAGGTGCAGGGTTCCGTGGGTCGCGTGCAATCCTGTAGAGTAGAGACAAAACAGCAAGGAGGCAAAGGTGCACAGCAGGCAAAAATGGATGGCAACTCCAGATTGAGAGTCAAAGTATTTAATAAATCAGCTGCTCATAACAGGAAAAAGAGAGCCACAAACGCACCTGGTGCGCTTGTGGCTCTCTTTTTCCTATTATGAGCAGCTGATTTATTAAATACTTTCACTCTCAACCTGAAGTTCCATCCGTTTTTTCCTGCTGTGCACCTTTGCCTCTTTGCTGTTTCGTCTCTTTTAAAAGCAAGTGAGCTTACTTAATTAGGCTCACCTGTGGACTTCCTAATCAGTGGGGTTAACTCCTTGCATACTGGAAAGTAGGCATACTGCCACCTTCTACTAATGTATACAGTGTCTATGACTCTGTCACAGTAGTACATTTATAACATGCCCACAGTGTATACAAAGCTTTACAAAAGGTGTGTGTGGAGTGTGAGTGTATACCAATGGTGTGTGTAGGTGTAGAAATGTAAGAGGGTGTTGCATTACTATTAGTGTGTGTAGATACTATGTGGGGTAGGGATAGAATTACATTGTACATTAGTATGTGTAAGAGACAGCTGTGTGTGCATTCATATAGTGCAGTACGTATAGACATGGCTTTTAGCACTCATGGGAAGAGTTCTCTTATGTCAGTAGTGACTCTGTGGTCTCGGTTTAGGCCATTGCTAAGTGTCCCGAACAGTTGCACAAATTTGTATTCATGCAATCATCTCACGTTTGGTGTTCTAAGATTACCTTTGAGTATGGCCACCTTCAGATAGTTCATCTTATGGCCAGAGTCAGAGAAATGTTCACCGACATGACTGTCTCTTGTTCCGCGTGTGATGCTGTGGCGATGCAGATTCATTCTCTTGTTTAGCCCCTGTCCCGTCTCACCTATGTAGTAGCAGCCCCCTGGGCATTTCATGCAGATGATGATGTACACGACATTGCTGGAGGAACAGGTGAACCTTCCTCTGATTTTGTACTCCAGATTCCTGTGTGGTATTTGTATTGTGCCCGCTGTGTGGAGCATTGCGC
The DNA here is from genome assembly GCA_036426205.1 of Ascaphus truei. NCBI lineage: Eukaryota > Metazoa > Chordata > Amphibia > Anura > Ascaphidae > Ascaphus > Ascaphus truei. The sequence goes on from CM071569.1 coordinate 107,477,450, forward strand.
AGGTTTTGCATCTTGCATCCTGGCATGGCCTTGTCCCACATTCAGTTGTACTGTTGAGTACTTTACTCCTCACCATCATTTTCTTGAGATTATGGGGTTTTCTGTATAATAATAAGGGTGTTTCAGGGAAGACCTTTTGCAGTCTTGTATCTTCCTCTAGAATGGGTTGTAGTTCCCTGGTGATCTTGCATAGGGCTTCTAGGTGTGGGTTATATGTGACCAACAAAGGTACCCTGTCGCTTGACTCTTTCTGTCTGTATTCAAGGAGATCACTTCTTGGTATTCTGGTGGCTTTGTGGATTTTCTGGTCTACGATTCTGTTGTTATCTCCCCAGTTTATGAAATCCGATCTCAAGGCTGTAATCCGCTGGCCTCTGTCTGCTGTGTTGGAGCATATTCGGTTGTATCGTATGGCTTGATTGTAGATGGTTGCATGCTTAGTGTGTGTGGGGTGAAAGCTGTTGTCCCTCAAATAGCTTGCTCTGTCTGTAGGTTTGCGGTATACAGAAGTCTGTAGTTGGTTGTTCTTTATAGTAATGGTGGTGTCTAGGAAATATACTTTGTCCGGGGAATGGGTGAGTTTGAGGTTGATGGTCGGGTGGAACATATTGAAGTTCTCATGGAACTGTATGAGGTCCTGTTCACCAGAGGTCCAAATCAGGAGATTGTCATTGATGTACTGAAGGTATGTAAGGAGATTCAAGTGACAGGTTGAAAGAAAGTCACTTTCCAGTTTTGCGCAGAACAGATTGGCATACTGTGGTGCCATCAGAGTGTCCATAGCGGTCTCGGTTGTCTGGAGGTATGTGTAATTTCCAAATGTGAAGTAGTTAAGGTCAGAATAATTTTGATGCATTTAGTCACTGTCTCTGTGAGTGACTCCTGCGCTCCCAGAAAGTATCTGCAGGCTGAAATCCCATCTTTGTGGGGGATTTATGTGTAAAGTGATTCAACATCCATGGTTGCTAGTACTGTTCCTACTGGGAGGGCCAATGGTCTTAAGTTGTTTAACAGGTCGGTGGTGTCCTGGATATACAGACGAGACAACGAGTATTCTAAGGCTTGCCTTAAACTAGCCCGGTTACATGCTGGGTACATGCTGGGTGTAACCTGGCTAGTGTAAGGCAAGTTTAAGGCATTTCTGCATTGACTAATGACCCATCAGATTAACACACAGGAGTCCCTGGTAGTCCCATTCAGTTTGAATGGGACTGCCAGGGACCCCCGCTGTTAAACTGATGGGCCATTAGTCAATGCAGAAATGCCTTAAACTTGCCTTAAACACGACCCAGCATGTACCCAGCATGTACCTGGGTCTTTTTGGCGATTGCCACTTGTTTGTGTTAGAATAACCGTCGGCACTACAGTATCTGGGTGTGTTTCTGACAAGTGGTTTTAGAATGCCTTCCACCCAGCCAGAAATATTCTCAGTTAGTGTACCAGATCCAGAGATAATACGGCGCCCAGGGTTACCCTCTTTGTGAATTTTAGGGAGCATGTAGAATGTGGAATATAGGGGTGGGGGGAGAGAAGGGGATAAACCCTGCTCAGCTAGTGATTATAGGAGGAGAAACTAACAGTGGTACTATCTGGGATTGAGGGGTACATAAATAGAGGAAAGCAGAGCTCCCTGCTGATGCACTCACTTGAGTGAGTGCATCAGCAGGGATCTCTGCTTCCTCTATTTAAGCATGTAGAATGTGCCAGGTTTTGGGTTATCAGGTCCAGAATTTGTTCTCTTGTGTGGATCGGGAGTGTTTTAATGATCCTGTTCAGTTCTCTCATGTATTTTTTTGTTGAATCCTCATCAGAGAGTTCTTGCATCAGAGAGTTGTCTGTGTGCTTCCCGCAGTTAGTCTGTGGTGTTCATTATGACCACTGCTCGTCCCTTCTCCACAGGTTTGATTGTTACGTTGTGGTTGGCCTTTAGTGATTCTATGGCTCTCCTCTCGATCAGTGTCTGATTATAAATTTGTTTCCTTACTTTGTCCAGGATGGTGGTTTGGCTCTGTGTCTAAAGCTTTTGATATACCGGTCCAGTTTGGGGTTGCGCCCAGTTTCTGGGATCCAGTTGGATTTTTGTTTCTTCCTGCTCATATGCAGCGGCTCTCCTTCTGAAGATTTGGTAAACTCTTTGTTGTGTCTGTCATGGAAGAACTCATTGAGACGCAGTCTTCTGAAGAACTCTTCCAGGTCACTGCACAGCTCAATCTTGTCCATGGGCTTGGTAGGGCAGAATGTGAGAACCTTTGATAATACAGAGAACTCTGCTTGATTTCGTGTGTAGTCTGAGATGTTAACCATGCAGTCCTGCTGTTGGTGATTGTCCCTGTTTGTGGTTGTGCTGGCTGCTGTAGAGTATCTCATTCTCAACCTCAGTCTGTGGAATTTTTTTTCCTTGTTGCTAATTAGACCCTTCAGGAGTTTTTCATGGAATGTTTGGAGTCCTCTCCATGTGTCTGCGTGTATTTCTTGTGTGTTCAGGATTCTGTCTATTGTCTCTTTTGTCTTTCTCCTGTTGCTGTAACAGATGCTAATCAGATGGTTCCTTAATCTTTCAGAGGTCCTGGTGCACAGTTGTTGGGAGAATTTTGTGTTGTACTGTATGTGTTCGCAAATGGGGTTTTGAAGGCGAGTCCTTTTGGAATCAGATGCTCCTTTTTGCATTTGCTGAGGAAGATGATATCACTGTCTAGTTGTGCCTGTTTTTTCAGTAAATCCTTTAGCTTTATTTGAGTGTGGTACAATGTGGTATCTTGAAGGTAGAAAAAACAGGATATTCAGCGCTCATGCTGTGTGATGGTGTGGATGATCCCTTTGCAGCATGTACATAAAGCGTCTCCCCAGAAACTCTCAAATCTAGGTGAACTCCCCTTAGAAAGGGGGGAAGGCACCCTGAAAAACAAGATAATAAAAAATGCACAAATGCGCACCAGGGATTAGTGGAAGGTAATTTATTAAAAATACACAAAAACTGAGGGGATCCAACCCCACCTCAGAACAGCTGTGCAGCTGGACGGCTAAGTACTAGGTGTTCTCCTTGGTAGTACTTAGCCGTCCAGCTGCACAGCTGTTCTGAGGTGGGGTTGGATCCCCTCAGTTTTGTGTATTTTTAATAAATTACTTCCACTAATCCTGGGTGCGCATTTGTGCATTTTTTATTACAATGTGGTATCTTCCATATTTTGACATAGAGGTATCTGTACCGTGTTAGCCGAGCTTAATATTTAGAAACGAGTAGACGATACCGTTCTGTGGCTAATGAAATGCTTTTATTTGTGCGAGCTTTCAAGATACTGCATCGACACACTTTATTCGAGCAAATACCCAGTATGTACCTGGCAGATACCTGGAATGCGCCGCTCCTCACCTCTGACAAGCCCCGTTGCGTTTGCCTTCCCAGCCTGGGTTCATGCCTGGCTGATGGGCGGCTGATCTGTTAAATGATAATGATTAGGATTTAACAGGCTGCAATGCTTCGCGTGTCTACCAGATGGCATAAATTCATGAATTGTAATGCAGTATATATATATATACTGTGCAGTATTGCAGCCAGCGGGAATAAAATGCTTCAATCCCTGCCTGGAAAATACCTCAATGCACTCGGGCAGAAAACAGTCACAAACCTCAATACACCCGGGTATACCCGAATTCGTGGGACTAGCCGAGCTCGAATAAAGTGTGTCGCCAGTGTACACTGATCTCTTCTTTCAGTGGTGTTACAATGGATAAAGCAAGAGAGGTTTTTATGTTAAAAAAAGTGCATCTTGGAATTTATCTATGACTGAAGCCTATCCCCATAATCTCAAGAAAATGATGATGAGGAATAAAGTATTCAACAGTACAACTGAATGCGGGACAAGACCATGCCAGGATGCAAGATGCAAAACCTGTGCAATGCTCCATACAGCGGGCACAATACAAATACCACACAGGAATCTGGAGTACAAAATCAGAGGAAGGTTCACATGTTCCTCCAGATATGTCATGTCCCTCATCATGTGCATGATATGCCCAGGGGGCTGCGAGTACATAGGTGAGATGGGACATGGGCTAAACAAGAGAATAAATCTGCATCACCATAGCATCACACGCGGAACAAGTGACAGTCATGTCGGCGAACATTTCTCTGACTTTGGCCATAAGATGAATGATCTGAAGGTGGCCATACTCAAAGGTAATCTTAGAACCCCCGAAAGAGAAGGTTGAATGAATACAAATTCATGCAAATGTTCGGGACACTTAGCGGTGGCCTAAACCGAGACCACAGTTTCATGAGTCACTACCCTGACACAAGAGAACTCTCTTCCCATGAGTGCTAAAGGCCATGTCAATACATATACTGCGCTATATGAATGCACCCACAGCTGTCTCTTACACATACTAATTGTAGGCGGACGCTCACAGAGGTATGCAAGGGAGACTGATTATAGTGAAATTAAATAAGCCTTTTATTGCGCCTGTTTCCTTAACATCAGGAAACCATCCAATCAAGGGGTAAACAAAGCTTCTATTCACTTGGGAGTATTGCTAGTGAAATACTATGCAGTTCACAACTCCCATAGATAAGCATGTCTCCCACCCTCAAACATATAGCATGAATTAAGCAGATGTAAGAAGTCTCATAAATGAAAGTCTTATCTGTTCCTTGTGGTTTGGAGGGACAATCTTCTCTGTCCCTGGTTCAGCTCCCTTTTCCTCAGGGTGTGTCAGCATTCAGGTTTAGAAGTTTCCCCTGTGTCTTGAAAGCAGCTCTGCTGTTTCTTCTGGCAGGGCTCAAGACTGTTTGTCTCCAAGTTCAGCTCGGGTGTGAGCTAAGGAGTCTCACTTCCTGTCTCAAAAGGCAGGCTTTTCTAAGCCATCTAATCAGGCAGGTTGTGTTTGTTAATTGACTACCAGCAGTTAACCACCACACTGCTGGATTAGAGGCACATTACCTGAACAGGGATAACTCCCCTGTTACATACCTCCCCTGTTTGTGGGAAGCTCGGGCTTGCCACGGCCAAAGCCCATCCTTCCACTCTCATTCTAGATATCTCTGTGACTTGAATGAGAGTGGATGGAGGAAGAGAACCCTCAGTCCTGCTGGGGTTGGAGCCCTTTCTCCAGTTTATTCGTGTCTCCTCCCGAATGTGCTTGAAATCAGCACTCCTCAGTCGCTCGAGGAGGACTTTTTCTAAGTATAGTCTTTTTGCTACGTGCGCGGTCATGAGATTTCCCTCGCGTCGGGTGCTCGTCTTATTGTAGGCATACTGTATGGCAGCAGTTGCAGAGTGTTTAAAAACAGCCCCTTGAGTTTTCCGCTCTTGAAGCTGTCTCTCTGCCCTTTTCCCACTCAATTGGGTTGCTAGTTCAGCCTCTTTGGGGTTAATTTGCAATTCCACACCCACTTCCAGAGAATGTCCCATCTTTTCAGCTTCATCAGCTAAGGATTCTTCTGGTTTTGATTCAGCACGTGTACCTTCGTTTGTTGCCTGTTGGGTGGCTGAAGGTTTTGCTAGTGCTTGTTTAGGTGGTTCAAATTTTGCAACCTTGTCTTTCAGATGAGCGGTATTCCCAGCTCTCACTGTACCCTTGTCTTCATGGGTTTTTGAGGCTGTGGGATACTGACGCTTAGTCAGTGTCAATACTTGTCCTTGTAGGACTGTAATCTCATCCGCGAGAGATCCCTGTTTTTTGAGTGCGTCTTGCAAGTCTCTTCTCAGGGAATTTATCTGCATGCTTTGCTTTCTCTGAGCTTGCTTCCACATTTTTATTGCATTGTGAAGCACTATGAACTTCTTTGCTTGGGCCACAGTTCCTTGTTTCAGTTTCTGGACCTTCTTGTGCTCCCTTTTGTGCCGCGTCACCTGGGTTCTAAGCTTGGCCTTTAGCGTTGCTTTGGTGATGCTCAGGGTAGCCTTCAGTTTCTCATGCTGCTTTGCGAGGACATACTGGGTAATCAGACGTTCCTGCAGCACTTGAATTTCTTTAACATCCTGCAGATTGTCTTCCTGCAGAGTTCACTGCTTCTCCTCGGCCTTCTCGAGGTGCGTACGCAGACCTTGCAGTTGGTTCTGCAGTTGTGCTCTGCTTCAAACTTCTCACCTTCCAAAAGTCTATTTATTTCTTTAAGATCGTGCAGCTTTTCATTTTTTTCCTTGACGTCGTTTGTCAAATTAAAATTTTCTTCTTTGAGTTTTAAGTTTTTTCTTTGTAATCTTAAATTTTCTCCTTTTTCAGTCTCTGTACTATTCAGGACCTCCTTGCAGTCCTCCTTCCATTTACACACATCTGCTTTGAGAATGACAGTCTCCTGGCGTGAGACTTCCTTCTCTAGGTTGAGGGTCTGAAGCTCCTTCTGGGAGACTTGGAGATCTGTATTAAGATTGTCAATTGTTTCTTTAGAAATGTCCAGCTCCTCAGTGAGACTGTGTAGTTCCTTTCTGGCAACTTCCAGATCTGTGCGGCAGCTGTTGGTCTCATGATGTGAGGCATCCAGTGCTCTGCATAGTGTCTGAACCTCTTTCTGAGATACATCCACCTCTGTCCAGACATTGTTGACCTCCTGTTGTGAGGCATTCAGCTCTACGCAAAGAGTGTGAACCTCTTGCTGAAAGACTGTCATCTGCTTTAGTGCCTCCTCATACTTCCGCTTCAGCTTAACCATCATTTTATCAGATTGGCTTTGCTTTTCATCCATGCCGGAAATAGTAGCGTTTGCAGTATCTAGCTCAGTCTTGAGATGTCTTCTTCTTTATTGGACTGGAAGGGCCACTATTCCGTGGGGTAGGGTTCATTACAGGAACGCTGCATCTTGTCCTCCATTTTTAGGCTATCAGCTGTCATATTCTTCCTGACCTCAGGAGGCGCTATTGCAGCTGTTGCCACTGTATTCGCTAGAACCCCCAATTGTGGTAGTCCTACAGGTGGGCATATTTTGCTTGTAGAGGTCATAGCTCTCACAGGCATCTCTGTAGACTTTTTCTTTCTTGGGTAAGTTTTACAATATCAGCAGTGCTGTGCATGCATTTTCTCTCATCAGGTATACAAGATGTGCAGTTGCTAGGTAAAAACATCTATTTGCTTTACACCATTTACTTGCTAGGTTTAATCTCTCATTAGGTATGCTGAAGGTGTAGTTTCTAGGTAAAAACTTCTCTTTGCTTTACACCATTTACTTGCTAGGTGCAATCTCTCTGCTTCAGCCAAATAATGTGATTTTCTGTTTGAGTTCAGTCTCAACTTTGGGTATTATGACATTCACTCTTCAAACTTTGGGATACCTTTTACACAGTTCAGCAATTCCTTTTTTTTTCTAGTAGGCAATTTTACCCTCAGCACTTGTTTACTGAAAATTCCCCTGCTTCAGCACAGTCTTGCATCAATTTTCACATTTTTCTGCATATACTCCATTCACAACTGGTAGTCCTATGCGGTGTGGCAGCCTTTACTTGCAGAATCAGTACCGCTCATGGGTCACCATCTGTATTCACTGCTTCAGCTAAACATTTGAAAATAACAAACGACTATCCCTTTCAAGGGCTAACTCACTTCTTGAACCCTGACTATGGCTGGAAGGCAAACCCCCTATTTCAATGACCATATTACACTTTATTGTGATAGGCAAATAAGGTTTTACCTGCTTCAGCAGTCTCTCTCTCTCTCTCCTCTTGGGATTGGGGAAAAGATTCCATCTGTGGTTTTGTAAGTTTCAGTGCAGTGGTGTGTATCACTTTAACTCTGATCTCTGCTGCATGAGATTTTTTTTTTTTAAGTTGTTTAGACTGTTTGTAGGCAAAAAGCATAAAAAAATTTCACAAAACAAATCTCCGGTCCTTTCTAACTTCAAAGACCACCTCTCATCCCACTTCGGACACCATATGTAGGCGGACGCTCACAGAGGTATGCAAGGGTGACTGATTATAGTGAAATTAAATAAGCCTTTTATTGCGCCTGTTTCCTTAACATCAGGAAACCATCCAAACAAGGGGTAAACAAAGCTTCTATTCACTTGGGAGTATTTCTAGTGAAATACTACGCAGTTCACAACTCCGTTAGATAAGCATGTCTCCCAGCCCCAAACATATAGCATGAATTTAGCAGATATAAGAAGTCTCATAAATGAAAGTCTGATCTGTTCCTTGTGGTTTGGAGAGAAAATCGTCTCTGTCCCTGGTTCAGCTCCCTTATCCTCAGGGTGTGTCAGCATTCAGGTTTAGAAGTTTCCCCTGTGTCTTGAAAGCAGCTCTGCTGTTTCTTCTGGCAGGGCTCAAGACTGTTTGTCTCCAAGTTCAGCTCGGGTGTGAGCTAAGGAGTCTCACTTCCTGTCTCAAAAGGCAGGCTTTTCTAAGCCATCTAATCAGGCAGGTGGTGTTTGTTAATTGACTACCAGCAGTTAACCACCACACTGCTGGATTAGAGGCACATTACCTGAACAGGGATAACTCCCCTGTTACACTAATGTACTATGTAAATCTATCCCTATATACCAATTGGGACCACATAGTATCTACACACTAAGAGTAATGCAACACCCTGTTACATTTCTACCCCTACCCACACCATTGGTATACACTCCTACTCCACACACAACTTTTGTAAAGCACTGTATACGCTGTGGGTGCTTTATAAATTTATATCTACACACACATGTACACACATACACACACATACACACATTCACATACTCACATCACTACCATTCAGGGAACATTTACCACCTTAAGTCATAATATCGCATACTGCACAGGGGGGAGAGATAGGCTTCAGTCACTGATAAATTCCAAGATGCACTGTTTTTAAGTAAAAACCTCTCTTGCTTTATCCTTTGTAACACCGCTAGAAGAAGAGATCAATGTATCTCGAAAGCTTGCACAAATAAAAGCATTTAATTAGCCACAGAACAATTTCATCTATTCATTTTTGATTATATATATTTATTTATAAAATGTTTTTACAATACAAATTGTATTGAAAAATTCCTTGGTTTCAGGGTCCAGTCATTGGCTGGCAGTACTTGATAAGTCATGTGTTCATACTGTGTTGCAGAGGGGCATTGTGTAGGCCCATGGCTCATGAAGTCCATTATGTCAGATATATGACAACATCCTGTCCCCCCGTACCTATCATCTGTGGATGCAATACTTTCTGCCCTTACAAAAGCCTTATAAGCAGTCTCAAACAAGTCCCAGAGTTTTACCAATCCCCAGGTGACCATAGTTATCATCAAGGGAGCTCAGTACTACTTGCCGGTATTTGATTTGGAGCACCAACTGTTTGGTGACTAAATGCTGAGACTTCTTGGCAATTCTGAACACCTCACTCTTCATCAACAGACTAGCAATTGTCTCACTAGCAGGGGAACATCAGGATGCACCTTCCTAATAGATTAAATGGGTTTCTTCTGCTCAGGGCTGCCCACACATCCATTATGCCTGGATCAGACTGCTGCGCTTCCCTCAAATCTTGTTGATTTAATCTTGGCAGTCCAGTCATGGTCGATTCCCCTGAATAAGTGCAGTGGGTATAGTGATGTGGTGTATTTCCAAGCTATATGCTACTCAGTTATATTTGCCAATGCATCTGGGTGCCTTGATTTGTTTACACAGAGTCTGTACTCTGGTGGCTATAATCTACTCCCACTGACTATCAGGTTCCCAGATATCTCTTTGTATCTGGGACAATGCATCAGCATCAATATTCTGTTTTTCCAGTCTATATTTTTAGGCTAAAAGTGTGTGTGGCCAACGCAGCTAGCCACCTGTGTCAAGTAGCATCCAGGTTAGTGGAAGAGAGGATATACGTAAGTGGATTGTTATCAGAATCAACAAACGATGCCCCATATAGGTAGTCATGCAGTTTATCGACTACCAACCACTTTAAGGGTAGGAACTCAAGTTTATGTACTGGGTAGTTTCTTTCTGAAGGGGCTAGCCCTCTACTCACAAATGCCACAGACTGGAAATCACCCAAATGTTCCTGATACAACACAGCTCCCAGTATTTCCTTGCTGGCGTCTACATGCAGGTTGTAAGGCTTTTGTGGATTAGCAAATGCAAGTACTGGTGCGTTGGTGAGATGGGCCTTGATGGTTTTGAAGTTTTTTCACAATTGGGAGTCCATCTGTCTCCAAAACTCTTGTTTGTTTAAAAATAGTTCTGACTGCTGGCACTAAGAGCTAAACTACGTCCTCGAGCCGGGGGATATCGGACCTTTGGTCAGTTGAGTCAGCAGCTGTACTATGGTCAGGAAAGTATCCACAAATCACTGGTAATACCGACAAAACCCCAAGAACAACCGTAGTTCAGTTAACTTCCTGCGTCATTGCCAAGACGCGATGACCTCCCTTAGTCTTGTAGGTTCATTCTCAGTTCCCACTCAGGGAATCTGTCTGTGACCTCATAACCCAGCTCCGTTGAGTTGACCTTCTCACGGCCTGGTCATAAAGTCACACTTAAATCAGCCCTGAGCCAGGGACTGCTCTCTCAGGGTCTCTGCAGTTCAGCCCTCCTCATGCTCCCCTCTCTCGATGGCTGGTACAAGCAAGAAAATCCACTGGTACTCTGACCACTAACCTAGCTGTTCCACCCTCAATGCCAATTGAGCCAGAGGTGGAATCATTGTTCCAGTCTCACAGGAGGTGCATGGGCAGAGTCCCTCCTGCCCTGGCTGCTACTACTCATAATAATTTACATATAACATCTATTTTGTTCTCTTTGTACTACTACATTTTCTTTTCTTTATCTTTATCTCTCTCCCTTCCCACCACACCTTCTCCCACATACTGTACCCTCTTCCTTCCTTCACCAGAATATGTGTCACAAATGGGAAGGAAGTGGGAGTGATAAAATACATGCTTTTGGTTTCAGACTCTGCTTAATCCACGGAACGGATTCTGGTATATTCCAGTCACGAATTTCACAGGAGTTGCGTGGCCGGAGTCCGCCGGCAGATTCAGAGTATTATTCTTGGACTTAAGATGACGCAATCCGACTCCGGATTTCATTCCGCAGATCGGATTGGACGCCTAAAGACAAGGAAACTAAGGCGGAACGGATTCCGAAAGGTTCACCCATCTCTAAATCCAAGAAAGTATATCAACAATTTCCTTTTCTGTTTTGAATTGTAACACTGCTGCCACCTAATGGAGGTAAAGGACTATTGACAACAAAAATATATGATCTTGCTACCCTTCCATTCCTTTCCCCTTCCTCAAAACCCACAATCCACAATAATCACAGACACCTTAACTTCAAATGGCAATAGCCATAACAATCATTACATCCCTGAACATGGTCAGCAAGTATCCCCCAAAATTATACACCCTTTAATGCTGACTGTGTCGGGAGGGGATAACCAGGCTATCTAATAAAAGATAAGCCTTCTTGTTACCCCTGAGCCTGTAGGGTCCCTGGTATCTCCATAAGCCAGGGACAATACATGTGGGAAAATAAAATGACCCTATTTTTTCCTATTTCATGTTCCGTGTACCCCAGACTCATGGAACTTTCTGTGTGTGAGTTTTAGGTGGGATATTTGGGTAATAATGCAATTCGTTTGTTTGCAAGAGTTCGGAAACTGGAGTTACCAGTAGTATCTTAATTCTTCCCGACGTGCAGGCATGATTTGCCGGTATGCGAGTAGAATTACACCGGGGCTGCCCTGTGTCCCCCAGACTCGTGCTTTTCGAGCCCAGATATCCCAGTCTTATATCCAACACAGTCATGAGTCTCCCCAAGGTCCCCCATATATTAAAATATGTGTTTCAATGTTTTATACATTTATTATAAGGCTCTATGTAGCTTGCCCATGTGACCAGTTACCGTGCCAGCAAGTCTACATAGGATCTATAGTTCAAAGGGGAGAGGACATCCAGTGGTGTGAAAGCAATTGGTGAGTGAGAAAAGGCGAGTAGCCAGGTCCTGAGTACAAAGGGACACCCTTATTGTCAGTGCCAGACCTGGTGAAGTCGGCACAGCAGGAGGCAATGAGTTAGCCAGAGAGGATGCAGCCATATAGTCTGATCCTCTTGGCTAAAATCATATTTCCCGCTCACCCAGCGTTCAAGCCTCTGTGGCACGCCTACTCCCTTGATGTCAGTTGAAGGTCGAGCCCCTCTTTCTATTGGCTGGCGCAGAGGGATTCCGCTTCTCTGATTGGCTGCTCCTTCCCTCCTCTATTCTGGGGCTAGCCCAGCGGAGTATATGTAAGGTGCTGACCAGGAGAGAGAGGAGCGCAACCAATCGGGAGTCGATGAAGCTACGGCGGGCTTTTCAAAGTTGGTCTGTTCAAAATAGCAGAGTGACCAGCTTCGTTTTGAAGCTTGGAAAGCTTGCCTTGCAGAGACTGTCCCGTCTCTTGTGGCCAAGTTCTCAAAATTGATCTAGCAGTCGTGGTCAGGATTTTCTGCCGGAATCAGTTCCAGAGGATTCAGAACTGGTCCCGGTCACGATTTTCTGATGGATTTCAGTCCAGGATGTATGGAACAAGGTTCTGTTCAGGGTAAGCCCATGCAAGTCGGCGCCCTGCACCTGGGAAAGGTAGATCTCATTCCCCAGACCCCCGTAAGTGTGTATATTTCTGTATTTTATATTTCTATGTGTTTCCGAGGTCTTAGCCGAATAAACCTCGTTTTATTTCACTGCCTTGTTTTGCCTATTGACTGATCCCTTAAATATAAATTATGCTAAGAGTCCTGGTCTACCGTGACACTCACCACTGCTCCTGACCTAGTGAGCACTGTCGGGTCTACACTCTAAGGTCCTTGAAGAGGACACCGTCTGGATTGCCACACTTGGTCCGGACCTAAGACTATCTCACTCGAACCCCCATTAACCTTCAATACCAACCTGGGAAAAATTGATCAGTCTGCACCCCTCCGCCGCAGAGGCAATTTGACCTCTCAACCCTTTCCCCCACCACTAGGAGCTCTGCCTACTCCAACTCGTCCTGTAGTCCTATTATTAAAGATAGCCAGAGGTACCTCAAAAAGCTATCACTAAGTTATCTCCGTCCTCCCGTTATGGTCAAACTTCCTTGCCACCGTACGCTTTATGCAAAACTGCAACCCCTCCATTGATCTCAGCAGATCTTCCACCCCCAGGTTGAGCCCCCTCCTGCTTCTATCCACAGCTTTTCTATCCTGAGTCCCCCCTAGACCAACCTGGGAACAATCTCCGACCACACTATCACTGCGACCAGAAATGTTCCCGATAACTGAGCTACATTCAATCTAATACCATTCATAAGGTCCACTGAACACATTTGACCCAGATCATTCTCCCCAATGTGCAGCACCAGAATATCCAGGGCTGCGCTCCTCTGTTCCTCCTTCAAAATCATTGGACAGATATTAACCCAACACAACCCACAATCCCAACCAGGAAACTCTCCACCTATCACCCCTAAAACCCATCAGCTTTTCATACAGCCTCTGTTCTGATTTCTTCTTGGCCCAATAGCCATAAAAGTCCCCATACATTCATTCATTCACTTACAGAACGTCCATCTAAAAACAAAAAAAGAAATATCAAGAAACAACAAGCTAAACCCTACTCACAACCCAACTTAATCAATCAAATGCATTCTAAAGTAACTACAAAACCAGACCAATCTCCCAATCTTCATTATAATCTCCTGCTTCAGGTCCAAACGGGCTACCTCTGTAGTTGCGCTAAACCAAATATAGTGAGAGCCAAACTAAATTGGATCCAAACCTGCAATGCTCTGTCAGCTCATATATATATATATGAAAAAAGAAGAGAGAAGGCACACTCTCCTAGTGAAATATTGCTTGAACAATTTTAATAAAAAGGTTAAAATCCACAATAGTTAAACTCACAAACAACGCATAATAAAGTGCATTCATGAGTTCAATACTCAATCTCCGTCTCAGCTCTTCTGGTCGACACAGGCTCCCTCATGCATCAGCCGTGGAGCAGGACACCTTCTGCAAACTGGAAACCGGAAGTGGAGATGACGCACGCCAAACCTTGTGGTCCAGCAATCTGTGGCACTAGTGTGGGATTCCCTCTTCGTTGTAGTCTTTCATGGGAGCCTGTTTCGCAGTGTGGTACAACCTCAGCCCATGTCATAGATAAACTCAACCTAGCGCGTTTTTTTTTGCGTCTAAGCAACTTCATCAGAGGCTAAAGCTGTCTTGGATCTGCCCATATTTAAATCTGCAAAAAAAAGCTGATGCTTATCAAATAGAAATTGACATCATGACAATTCATGATAATTCTGATAGTTCAACTGCAGTGCCAAAATATATAGACCAATATACAAATCAGCCTTCAAAATGATGCACGACATGGATGAATAATAAAGCACGTCCTGAATATTAATTATAATGAACAAACAATCGTAATAAATTTTTATAATAACATTAAATATAATTATGTAAAAAGATAATAGATAAAAGATGAGTAACAAGTGGAGATTCATAAAATAAAAATAACTCAGAAAATTATATACGACCAATTTGATTTAACAAAAAATAATATATAGCATATTCAGTCATTGGAAATATGGAATCTAGACATAAGGAAGATATTGGCAGCCTGCTAAAACAGGCTGTGATAGGAATAGAGAGGGCCAGCGGAGCAAGGATAAAACAATATATAATATAACCAATTGTGACTGATATACCCGTGTCACTAGTAGATGTATTATTACTTTTTATACATAAAAATGAAAATAAAGATATGTAAATATTTCTATGGTTAATATATGTGTACTAAACTAATTAATAAATCATATGAATGATAGGTACTAAATTGGTGAATGAATGTAACACAAATAAGGGAGCAATAACTGCTCAACACAGACCTCCCCAGATGAGACAACCATAGGCAGAGACATACGCATACACACACATTCTCTTACATCACTAACATTCAGGGACCATTTAACACCTTACAGTAAGTCATAAATCGCATACTGCACATGGGGGAGGGATAGACTTCAGTCACAGATACATTCCAAGATGCACTGTTTTTAATTAAAACCTTTCTTGCTTTGTCCATTGTAACACCGTCGGAAGAAGAGATCAGTGTATCTCGAAAGCTCGCACAAATAAAAGCATTTCGTTTGTCACAGAACTGTATCGTTTATTCATTTTTGATTATTAAGCTCGGCTAGTATGGTACAGATCTCTCTCTCTCTCTCTCTCTCTCCCTCTCCCTCTCCCTCTCCCTCTCCCTCTCTCCCTCTCTCCCTCTCTCCCTCTCTTCCTCTCTTCCTCTCTCCCTCTCTCCCTCTCTCCCTCTCTCCCGTGGTAAAAGGTGAAGAGGAAGGAGGACTCCGAAAGTGAAAAGCTAGGGGGGGGGAGAGAAAAAAAGGGAGAGGAAAAGGAGGATCTACAAGGGAACGCTGCGCGGGGCAAATGAAAAAAAAAGAGGGTAATGAGAGGCGAGAAAAGAAAGACAACGAGGAGGGAGAGGGGAGAAGCGAAAAACTGGCAAACGAGACGTGAAGGAGGATGGGGGGTTGGTGGGAAGGGCGGGCGTAGCTTTGCCGAAAAGGGAAGGGGAAGGTCTGGGTCTCCGCCTCTCTCCCTCTCCCCTCTCCCATCTCTCCCTCCTCCTCCCCCCCCCCTCCTCCCCCCTTCAGTTAAAGGCCTCATGCCCTCCTCCTTCACACTCCCTCCTCTCCTCCCTCGCTCTCCTCCTTCTCCCTGCCTCTCTCCTCCTCCCCCGTCCTCTGCCCTCCTCTCCCTCTCTCCCTCCTCTACCCTCTCTCCCTCCCCCCTCCTCTACCCTCTCTCCCTCCCTCCCTCCTCCCCCTCTCTTCTCGCTGCCTGCGCCCTCCTCACCCCGCTCTGCCCCCCTCCTCTCCCTCCTCTCCTCCTCTCCCTCCTCCTCCTCTCCCCCCCCCCCCGCAGGCTCCATAGCGTACAGTAAACCAATAATAATTAATATTAATCTGAACAAGGTAAAAAATGCAACTCACAAAGGTCACAAGTACATGCAAATTAGAGGACTGTGGCAAGGGCCATAGATAAGTATTGCAGCCACGATTGCAAACTAGGACCAGACCCTCGCGGATGGTTGACGTGGTTCCGCTTCCGGGTGCGTGTCAGTAAAGGCGTTGTGTCTATGTTCTCCTGAAACTGGTATTACAGCCTTCAATGTTCCACCGCTCCTGGCTCCGTGTAATTATTGGCTCCTTGAATTCAGATCTCAAAAAGAAGGACAACCCTATGCTTTTCGTCTTGTTATACACTGCGTCTTCATCGGGGGAAGTAGTACAAAGGCACTGAGCCCTTTAATAGTCCAATCAAGTAGAGGAAATGTCCATCAGGTTTTAACCCCTAATGAATCGTCAATTCAATCGATGAGTTACTAATAAAACTCGACATACATGTTAAACAACACCAAACAAAAAACTAAATACATAAAATACATACAGATAAAGCGCTCAAATCCAAAATAATGATAAAATATGTTATGAAAGAATTAAACATATAAAACAATAATAACAAATTTCTTAAAAACTAAATGATAAAATATAATATTAAATAAAATGACCTGCATATTAATATAAATTGTATAATACAAAATAAACATGTTAATTGCATAGCGCAAAATACATAATAAAATTAAAAGATATATAACAAATAGCTGAAAATAAAATGAAATAAAAAGAAAAATATGTAAATAATATATAATATGTACAAATAATGAAAATTAAGAATGAAATCATAGTAAACAAAAAATCATGGCTATAAATCCATAAACCTATGAGGGATTCCAGCGTTGGTGGGATAACCTTCACAGGAACCAATGCACAGTCAGAAAATATACACACAACATATATAATGGATCTTTACTTTACTCACAATAACAATAACTCACTTCAGTGAGCAAGGTTATTATAGAGGCTAACAGGCTCTGAGACAGTGGCTGAGACTCATAGTGAGGTGCCCCTAGCGAATCATCTGCCAGTCTTGTTGGAAGGCGTCTCACTCTTTGACTCCTATGAGTCTCTTCTCCAACGTCTTTTTGGGTGAGAGGCTACCATCAGCTTGAGGCCCTGGCCCTCTCATAAGGTGTGCGCTTGGAGCACCATAGTCTCTATTGGGGATGAAACTCAGATTCCTTGGATCGAGTGGTCGACTTGTTGAAGCCACTGGAGAGGGTACATGGGGCACTGGCCCAGTATGGACTTGCAAGATAGCCTCTTGAGCTAGTACTTGATCAAAATTAAGGGGATGCTCTTTAGAACGGGTGCAGCCGATCCATGTGGCGACCGGGTGCATAGGTAACGCTCCCCGTAGGAGTTGTTTGGTTCGAAAGTCATCTGCCTAGGACACCCGGATAACCTTTTTATTGACCAGGGTCCATAGGGCCAATTGAAGCTGTTGGAGGAACTCTGAAACTTCCTCCCCTCATCTTGTGTAAGGGCATGAAATGTTGCCATTAGAGCGATGGCATCATCCTTAATCCCATAAACTTTGGTTAAAGCCCGGATTAGGGCTTGGGCGTCAGCGCCCGCATGACACTCATCATAGAATCACACCATATTGGCAGCTGGGGGCCGCAGGCACTCTACGATCTGCTGCCTCTTGACTGCGTCAGAGCCGGACCATTCTGGAAGCACGTGTACCGGGTGGTCTCTCCACTCCTCAAACTCCTTTTCTCCCAGCGGTATGGGCCGCACTCCAGTTTGCGACAGGGTTGTGTCGGGGACAGCTGACTTGTCTTCTCGGTCAGCTGTTGTAGGACTCCAGCAAGTAGCTGAGCTCCATCCACTGTGGGAACTGTGGTGGGTCCGACCAGACCGTCAGCTGCTTGCTTTGCTTCTGCTAGGTCTTCCTGGGAGATGTACAGATGTAAGCACCTGACACTCATCCACTCTATGGATGACTCTAGGTATTCCTAATTTGATGCTTAGTTTGGGTTATATGAGGGGACATCCACTGGGTAGGCACCAGGGAGCTGCAGAAACTGTGGGGCATTGTGCTCTGGTATATCACAGCAGCAGTTGACTAGAATCATACTCCATAGGAGGGTTGTATCCCATTTTAGATCTAAAATGCGGGCTCTAGCAAACCCCGGAATCTGTCTCAATGTGGCACACAGGTCAGGTAAGGGCAGTGACACTGGAACCTGGCTAATGGCGAACACATGGCAGGGAGATGCTTGGCATTGTAGGACCCACTCGTGGACACTCTGGCGGGATGGTAGGGACATGTTCCTTTTCTTTAATCTGATTTTCTTTTATTTAGATTGGGTACCCCAAGTCTGAATCTCAGCAGTGCCTCCAAATGCCCCCTTTCCCTGTGCCTAAGGGAAACTATGCGGGCTACTATACGTGCTGCTGTACCTGTTGCTCACAGGAGGCCTAAGCCTCTGCCACTTGGAGCCTGGGGTGAACTCTTTCTCCATTAGTGCAGCGCCTCCACTTATGAGGGATCCTAGCGTTGGCAGGATAACCCTTCACAGGAACCAATACACTTCTTCTTCATCTTCTTCTTCGTAATGGCATTGTATTCCTATTGGGGAGGATGTCCTCCCTCCTCAGCTTCTTTGCATCAAATGAGGCTGCACAGGCTTTTATATGGCCTGTGACGTCACATTTGAGTTGCAAAGGGTTCACATGCCATCTGAATGGCTGTGAAAACCATGTGCCTTTTTAAAAAAAATTTGGTGGGATGTCATGTAAAGGGAGTGAAGCCAGCCAATCAGAATGGCTGTGCTTCCTTTCCCTTTAACATGATGTCACAAAACCCACATGGCCACAGTCACATGTTATTTCAGCCTATCACATTGGGAGATGCAATTGCCCCCAATAAACCTGCTATTGTGCCTTAACCCCTTCATTGCCTTAGCGGATAGCCGTTAAGGCAATGAAGCTGCTCTAATATACATTTTTTAATAGTGTGCGGGAGCTGGGGGTCTCCTGAGCTGAACCGCTTTGATTTCTAGCTCAGGGACCCCCTGCTTCCCGAGTTACAGGCCCTGGTATGGGGCATCGGCTGTCAGTCTTGACGCTATTTTTAAATTGTCCGCATCACGTAACACGGAACATTAATTATCGAAGGAGATACTGGCACCCCATATCTGGGCCTGTAACTCGGGAAGCAGGGGGTCCCCCGAGGCTGAAACCAATGCAGTTCATCTCAGGAGACACCCTGCACATGTACACTATTATTAAAATCAATATTTTTACTGTACGATCGCCTGCAAGAACCGTGCATGAGACACAGCGTCTCTTACAGGCTGCTTTTTAAAAAATCAGCTATCGTGCTGTAGAATTGACAGCACGAAAGCAGGGAAAAACAACAGGTTGCACGATAGTGTATTTTTGTGATCGGACTTTAAAAATTGCCCTTCACTTTTTAGTGAATCCCGCGTTTGGCTTCATTTCTTAAAACACGATTTCAAAAATCTGAATCAGACGCAACAGCAATGATTTTATCACTGCTTTCTGATCACCCCCTTACGCTTACCCGGCGATTCCTTTTCAGCTGCAGAGAGAGCTGCTCAGAGAGAGCCGCCCCTCCCTGCGCAAATCTCGTCCGAAATTTATGTTTTTTAATATACATTTTATTACTAGTGTAGATGAGCAAGGGGTCTCCGGAGCAGAATCGCGTTGATTTCAGGTCCGGCGACCCCCTGCTTCCCGAGATTCAGGCCCTTTTATTGGGTGCCGGTATCTCCTATGCATTTAATTCCCACCGCTATGCTGATTAACGGGTTAGGGGCCATTATATTGTATTCTTTATTGTATTCTTTCTGGCAACAGAGGACATGGCCCTGCAGTATGCTGATGAAGACGTCATTCAAGATGGCAGGGGTAAGTAGAAAGGTTTATGAACTTTATTTATGCTGGCTGGCTAAACAAGA
The DNA here is from genome assembly GCA_036426205.1 of Ascaphus truei. NCBI lineage: Eukaryota > Metazoa > Chordata > Amphibia > Anura > Ascaphidae > Ascaphus > Ascaphus truei. The sequence goes on from CM071569.1 coordinate 107,497,282, forward strand.
CACCCACAGGGACCACCCGGGGGGACCACCTGGAGGCCCACAAACACCTGCGGGGACCACCTGAGGACCCCCAGACACCCACGGAGGACCACAAGAGGGCCCACAGACACCGGCAGGGACCACCGGAGGACCACCAGACACCCAAAGCCTCTGGTATCAATCATGTGGGGGTAGAGGAGGTGGGTGTTTATTGTGGGTAGCGGAGGTGGGTGAAGGGGGTATTTGGCCCTTGGTGGGTAGCAGGAGGGGTTAACCCCTTCAGTGCCTTAGTGGTTAGCCGCTAAGGTAATGAAGTTGACTGTAAATACATTTTTATTGCATGAATTCATGCCGAGGCTTGATATTAATGGGTATCAGCTCCGGAGACCCCCGGCATCAATCCGATGCAGAAAAAGAGTTTCAGATCCTGACAATAAGTGGCGTTTTTGAACGCTGAAATTTTTGGCGATTCATTATTTTATCACTCACTTATGGACACTTACAGAATCGGAGTAAGCATTTTGGGTGATAAGTGCTCGATAAGTGACTTATGAACGCTTAGTTCATAGGCCCCTATGTGTGAGAACACCTTTGATGATAGCACGACGGTGTTCCAAGAATCTGACATTAAGGGGTCGCTTGGTGAGTTCAATACAAGGGCAGGAAAGTGCATATACTACATGTGTAGTGAGGCAGTTTATCGAACTTTTAATGTAGTGTGAGGAGACATAAGTATGGGAGGTAAATTAATTACTTACTATAATGTGTTTACACATGAGGCATCTTGATCTTCCACACTTAGAGTTACTGTTAGGTGAGATGTAATTAAACCCAGGGGTATCTAGTTGTCTTAATCTGCTCAGGGCTAGAGTATTTTTAATATTCTTGGCCTTCCGGAAAATTACAGGTGTTGATTTGTTCAACTGACTCTTAAGATGTGGATCACATAAAACATTTTTTTAAAATATATATATATATATGTATATAATATATATATATATAATGGAAATATTACTGTTTGCTCATTTGCATGTCTTAGAAAGGTCTGCAACTCCGCCTTTCACCATTAATCACCCTGCATACAGCCCTTCCACTGCAGCAAGGGATTCTGGGAAATGACATGCAAATGAGCACACAGTGCCATCTTTTGCTTCAAACCCATTTTTAACATGGTTCACTATAGGCTTAAGCTTGCTGTATGATCACAGCTTTGAGCACAGCCAGGATAAGATGCATAGCCAGTAAACCCCCCCACAGACAGCCATTTCGACCTTAATGGGTCTCTCAGTGTGGTAAAATATAACTGTATGCTCATCTGCATGTCTCAGGCAGGTCTGCAACCCTGCCTTTCCCCATTATCACCCAGCATACAGCACTTCCACTGCAGCAAGGGATTCTGGGAAATGACATGCAAATGAGCACACAGTGTCACTTTTTGCCTCAATAACCATGTTAAAAATGGTTATTGAGGCAACAAGTGACACTGTGTGCTCATTTGCATGTCATTTCCCAGAATCCCTTGCTGCAGTGGAAGTGCTGTATGCTGGGTGATAATGGGGAAAGGCAGGGTTGCAGACCTGCCTGAGACATGCAGATGAGCATACAGTTATATTTGCATATTTGCTTATTTGCTTTCCTGTGGAGGGTTTTTGTCACTTTTTTACTCACCATAACTTAACTCAGTATTATGGTTTAGCCTATCCCATAGCCTCTCTTGCATTCCCAGTAAAATCAACCCCACACTGATGGGGACCCATCAAGGTGAAACAGCTGTCTGTGGGTGGTTTCTGGGTATGCACCTTAACCCTGGCTGTGCTCAAAGCTGTGACCATGCAGCAGCTTAAGCCTATAGGGAACCATGTTAAAAATGGTTATTGAGGCAAAAAGTGACACTGTGTGATGTTGCATGTCATTTTCCAGAATCCCTTGCTGCAGTGGAAGTGCGTATGCTGGGTGATAATGGGGAAAGGCAGGGTTGCAGACCTGCCTGAGACTGCAGTGAGCATACAGTTAATTTGCATATATATATAATAATATATGCAAAAAACATAAATAGGAATAGATCTATATCTGATGATAAGCAACTAGCAAAAGTCAAACTAAAAGGGGAGAGGGTTACCCTGGAGGACATTAACTGAGTAAAGGGTAAATTCCCGGTTTTTAACTATCCAGATATAACTCATGCAGTAGATCCTCTGCAACTGTCCCTGGGACTCTGTCATGGAGGGTTTCCATATGGAGATTAATTTTCACATTGTTATCATTATGGCAGATTTCTAAATGTAATTGTACTGTACTTCCTGTTTTCTTTTAAAATAAATGAACATATTTTTTAGCAACTGTACACACTATACTTGTTTTCATGTGGCCTCACTACCAACATAGACTCCTTAAGGTGACATGGCACCTTGGCTTTGAAACACTGCCCTAGACTTAAACATCCAATGAAGTGTCCATTTAATTTTACTATTTTATTCTCATGTTTTGGTGTGCTTTGTTTTAGCACCTGCTGCAGTAGCCATGGCTGTTTCTGCTTTAATTATGAAATGAATGCAGGACCAACTCTTCCAGATGTTGTTCCGTGTGTCTCTGCATCTTTCTGTCTTGTGTTTTCTCTCTCTCTACCCTAATAGAGGTGTTCTGTTATTGTCCAAAGGGGCCATTCATGCTATTTCTCTAAAAAATGGCATTAATGACTGATTGGAAGAATATAGATTTAGATCCTTGACATATCTGCTAGCCTGCTTTTTTGTCTCTGTCTTACAGAGGACCTAGTTCTCTATTTTGCAACGTATTTCCTCTACACTACCTCCGTTACTATTTATTATATGAGATTACACAAATACACTTATACACAAAAAGAAGAAAGAACAAAAAACTGTGGATTACAAGAGATTGCAAACATATTACACAAAAGAGATTAAAGTTGTAAAAAAAATTCAAGCTTTGGTCACATGGAGAGCACAAAGTAAAAAAATGTATTTTAAAGGTCTTCTTTTTTTTTTTTTTTAAAGTAGTGAAATCTAAACTAAGCCAATAACAGTGCCAGTAGTTCAGTTTGGTCCCGAGAGGGGTTAGAAAAAAAGAATAAAAAAAGCTGTGTGTGCTGTTGCCGCGCATAGTAAGTGAAACTTCTTTGATTTTGTCACAGAAATTGTATTTGTGTTGGTGTTGTGATGTTTTAATTAAAACTCAAATACATCTCAATGACAAAACGCAAATAAATTTGACTTAGAATGCGCGTGCTCGGCACACATCCCCTGTATTAGCTATTTGCACTAAGGTGAATTCCGCGTGTGACTGAGAGTGTGGTGGTGACTTGAGAGTGTGCGTGTGACTGAGATGGGTGTGATGGGTGTGACTGAGAGTGTGCGTTGGTGACTGAGAGTGTGCGCGTGTGACTGAGAGTGCGCGTGTGACTGAGATGTGGTGCGGTGTGATGAGAGGCGTGTGCGCGTGTGACTGAGAGTGTGCGCGTTGTGACAGAGTGGCGCTGTGTGACAGAGTGCGAGCGTGTGAGCGGTGCGCGTGAAGCGAGTGTGCGAGTGTGACAGAGTGCGCGTGTGACTGAGAGGAGAGTCTTTGTGACTGCTGAGTGATGAGAGTGCGCGTGTGACTGAGAGTGCGCGTGTGACTGAGAGTGCGGGTGGACTGAGAGTGCGCGTGTGATGACGTGAAATGAGAGGTGAGAGCGTGTGACAGAGAGTGGCGCGTGTGACAGAGAGTGCGCGGTTGTGGGTGTGACAGAGAGGGCGCGTGTGACAGAGAGTGCGCGTGGACAGAGAGTGCGCGTGTGGACAGGAGAGAGTGTGCGCGTGTGACAGAGAGTGCCGGCGGTGGTGACAGAGGAGTGAGCGTGTATCGAGAGAGTGCGGTGACAAGTCGCGTGTGACAGAGAGTGCGCGTGTGACATAGAGTGCGCGTGACAGAGGGTGGCGCGTTGACAGAGTGGCGCGTGTGAAGAGTGGCGTGTGACAGAGAGTGTGGTGTGACTGAGCGTGGGTGTGTGGTGCGGGTGTGACTGTGCGTGACTGGGTGCGTGGATGTGGTGGACTATGCGCGGTGGCGTGGACTGTGCGTGTGCGTCTGACTGTGAGTGTGACTGAGTGCGTCTGACTGTGAGTGTGACTGAGTGTGAGTTGTCGAGTGTATGTGTGTGTGAGTGGGCGTGTTGAGTGTGGACTGAGTGTGCGTGTGACTGTGAGTGTGTGTGGGGGTCTGGGGGTCATGTGGGGGGTCTGGGGGGTCAGTCGTGTGGTGGGGCTCTGGGGGTCAGTGTGTGTGGGGGTCTGGGGGGGTCAGGCAGTGTGTGTGGGGGTCGGGGGGGTCAGTCAGTGTGTGTGTTGGGGGTCGGGGGGTCAGTCAGATGTGTGTGGGGGTCTGTCAGTGTGTGTGGGAGTCTGGGGGGTTCAGTCAGTGTGTGTGGGGTCTGGGGTTCAGTCTGGGGGGGGGTCTGGGTTAGTCGGTGGGGTGGGGGGTTGGGGGGTTTTCAGTCAGTGTGTGTGGGGGTCCTGGGGGGTCAGTCAGTGGTGTGGGGGCTGGGGGGTCAGTAGTGTGTGTGTGGGGTTGGGGGGGGGGGCAGTCAGTGTGTGGTGGGGGGTGTGGGGGGTCGTCGGGTGGGTGTGGGGGTCTGGGGGGTTAAGTCAGTGTGTGTGGGTCTCTGGGGGGTCAGTCAGTGTGTGGTGGGGGTCTGGGGTGGGTCAGTTCAGGGTGTGTGGGTCTGGGGGGTCAGTCAGTCGTTGTGTGGGGGTCTGGGGGGGTAGTGGCAGTGTGTGTGGGGGTCTGGGGGGTTCAGTCAGTTGTGGGTGGGGTCTGGGGGGGTTCAGGTCAGTATGTGGGGGTGCGGGGGGTTCAGTCAGTGGTGTGTGGGGGTCTGGGGGGTTAGTCAGGTGTTGTGGGGTCTGGGGGGGTCGAGTTCAGTGTGTTTGGGGGGGGTTGTGTGGGGGAGGTCAGTCAGTGTGTGGGGGTTGGGGGTCAGCAGTGTGTGTGGGGTTGGGGGCGGTCAGTGTGTGTGGGGGTCTGGGGGGTCAGTCAGTGTGTGTGGGTCTCTGGGGGGTCAGTCAGTGGTGTGTGGGGGTCTGGGGTGGTCAGTCAGTGTGTTTGGGGGTCTGGGGGGGTCAGTCAGTGTGTGTGGGGGTCGGGGGGGGGTCAGTCAGTGTGTGTAGGGGTCTGGGGAGGTCAGTCAGTGTGTGTGGGGTCTCTGGGGGGTCAGTCAGGTGTGTGTGGGGGGTCTGGGGTGGTCAGTCAGTATGTGTGGGGGGTGTTGGGGGGGTGAGTCAGTGTGTGTGGGGGTCTGGGGGGTCAGTCAGTGTGTGGGGGGTCGGGGGGTCAGTCAGTGTGTGTGGGGTGTCTGCGGGGTATCTGTCAGTGTGTGGCGGTAGGAGTCCGGTGGTCAGGTCGCTGTTGTGGGGGGGGTCCGTCAGTTGTGTGGGGGTCCGTCAGTGCGTGGGGGTCCCGGGGGGGGGGGTACCCGCGCGGGTTGCGGCCCCGTTGGTTTTTATACCACCGGCTTCCCGGGGGGGCCGACAAACGCCCCGCGTCACGGAGGGCTGAATGGGCGCCGCTGCCAGCAGCTTCCGCCATGACGCGGCATGGCAGCGGTAGTGGGAAGTTAGGCGGGCACATGTGTGGGGCTGCTGGGAGGGAGGTCCCATTAGGTTGTTAGGGGAAATGGGTGGGGGGGGGGGTGGGCTGGTCCCGGTTCGGGCGGGGCGTCTATGCTGTGTCCCGGCGGGCGGGCTCTTTGCTGTCGCGGGCGGAGACGGGGAACGGCAAAACATGTTACCGCCGTGGCAGCGGGCGGGGAACGGCGCCGCTGCCACCGGTCTTCTGCGCTTTCCTCAGTCCCATGATTAGCTGAGGAGGGCGCGGCTGGCAGGGATGGTGGCGGGGGAAGCACGGCGAGGAGCGGGGCGACGGAGGTATCGCCGCCGCCGCCGCAATGGTCATCAGCCATGTGGGGGGAGCAGCGGGCCGTTAGGAGCGCGGGGGGCGCCGGCGGGCTATCAGCAGACGCCGCCGAGTGGCTGATTGTGGAGGGGTTTGATGTCAGGTTGTGGTCGGGCTGAGCCAGAACACAGCCCGGCCTCAACTGCCAGCACTGACGTCACATCCGTTTCATTTCTGTCTCCACAATTCTTTTTTGCCCCATCACGAATGAGGTGCCACAAAGGAAGTTTCACTTCAAAAAGGAACGAGCCCAGTTATATGGGGAGGATTTATCGGGCATACATACTGTACACATACAGTTGCAATACCACTTGTTAAAAAAAAATGATGGCAAATAGTCTTTCTTATCTTTCTAAAATCCTGTGTAAAATTCACACCGTAGCCCCTTTGCTACCAGAGTGGCATTGCTTTGCTGCTCCCTCTGGCAGTGAATGGGTTTATATAGAACAATCACATAAACTAAGATAAGTAAAGCCAGTTTCTTGTACTTATTTTTTTAGCATTGGTGAAACCCTTTTGGTCCATATTTACAAAGTGCCATATGACATTCAATATGTTTTGTGGCTGCTGATCAGAAAACTGCCATTGAGTTGAATGTCAGTCTTTTGCTGTGGTGCAAATAGCTGCTTCTGAACTTTTTGAACAAGGCCCTTTTTGTGTTCTAGTATGTGAAAGATAAATGGTATTTAAAGCAGCATTCTCAGTTTTTGTTTTTTGAAGTGAAACTTCCTTTGTGGCACCTCATTCGTGATGGGGCAAAAAAGAATTGTGGAGACAGAAATGAAACGGATGTGACGTCAGTGCTGGCAGTTGAGGCCGGGCTGTGTTCTGGCTCAGCCCTACCCCAACACTGACATACACCCGCTCCACACAAATCAGATGCGAGCGGCGGCGGCGATAGCCGCCGGCGCCGCTCCTAACGGGCGCTGCTCCCCCCACATGTGCTGATGACATAATGCGGCGGCGGCGCGATGCCGCCGCGCCGTACTAACGGCCGTCCATTCCCCCCCCACATCCGCTGCAAGCCGCCACATGCTCATAATCATGGGGACTGGAGGAAGCGCAGAACGGTTGGCAGCGGCGCCGTTGCCCGCCCGCTGCCACGGCTGTAAACATGTGTTGCCGTTCCCCGTCTGCTGCCCGGGACAGCAGAGACCGCCCGAACCGGGACAGCAAGTCAGAGAACCGACCCGACCGGACAGCCCCCCCCCCCCACACCCTTTCAACCGAAGGGACCTCCTCCCAGCCCACACATGTGCCGCCTAACTTCCCTACTACCGGCTGCATGCCGCGCATGCGCAGAAGCGGCTGGCAGCGCGGCCCATTCAGCCCTCCAGTGACGCGGGCGTTTGCGGGCCCCCCGGGAAGCGGTGGTACAAAATCCGGGCGCCAACCGCGCGACACCCCCCCCGGACCCCCACGCCTGACGGACCCCCCCGGACCACCCCACACACTGACGGACCCCCCCACACACTGAACGACCCCCCGACCCCGCCACACACTGACAGATCCCCCCAGACCCCCACAACACTGACGACCCCCCCAACCCCACACACACTGACTGACCCCCCAGACCCCCACACACAACTGACTGACCCCCCCAAACCCCCACACATACTGACTACCACCCCGACCCCCACACACCTGACTGACCCCCCAGAGACCGCCACAACCACTGACTGACCTCCCCAGACCCCTACACACACTGACTGACCCCCCCAGACCCCACACACACTGACTGACCCCCCAGACCCTCAAACACACTGACTGACCACCCCAGACCCCCACACACACTGATACCCCCCAGAGACCCACACACACACTGACTGAACCCCCAGACCCCACACACCTGACTGACCCCCCCGACCCCCCACACACTGACTGACCCCCCAGACCCCCACACACACTGACTGACCCCCGCAGACCCCCAAACACACTGACTGACCCCCCCAGGCCCCCACACACACTGACTAACCCCCCAGACCCCCACACACTGACTGAACCCCCCAGACCCCCACACACACTGACTGAACCCCCAGACCCCCACACACACTGCCTGACCCCCCAGACCCCCACACACACTGACTGACCCCCCCAGCCCCCAAACACACTGACTGACCACCCCAGACCCCCACACACACTGACTGACCCCCCAGAGACCCACACACACTGACTGACCCCCCAGACCCCCAACACTGACTGACCCCCCAACCCCACAACATGCACTGACTGAACCCCCCAGACCCCCACACACACTGACTGAACCCCCAGACCCCCACACACACTGACTAACCCCCCAGACCCCCACACACACTGACTGAACCCCCCAGACTCCCACACACACTGACAGACCCCCACACACACTGACTGACCCCCCCAGACCCCACACCACAGCTGACTACCCCCAACCACCAACCCCCACACCACCCTACCACTGACCCCCACAGGAGCCCACACACACTGACCTGACCCCCCCCCCCCAGACCCCCACACACCACTGACCCCCCAGACCCCCACACACACTCACAGTCACACGCACACTCAGTCAACCTCACAAACCACACTCACAGTCACACATACACTCATCACACTCACACTCAGTCACACTCACAGTCAGACGCACTCAGTCACACTCACAGTCAGACGCACACGCACAGTCACACGCACACGCATAGTCACACGCACACGCATAGTCACACGCACAGTCACACGCACACGCAGTCACACGCACAGTCACACGCACAGTCACACGCACACGCTCAGTCACACGCACACTCTCTGTCACACGCGCACTCTGAAAACGCACTCTGTCACACGCGCACTCTGTCACGCGCACTCTCTGTCACACGCGCACTCCTGTCACACACCGCACTCTCTGTCACACGCGACTCTCTGTCACACGCGCACTCTCTGTCACACGCGCACTCTCTGTCACACGCGCACCTCTCTGTCCACGCGCACTCTCTGTCACACGCGCACTCTCTGTCACACGCGCATCTCTGTCACACGCGCACTCTGTCACGCGCCACTCTCTGTCACACGCGCACTTCTCTGTCACGCGCACTCTGCAGTCACACGCGCTCATCACACGCGCACTCTCAGTCACACGCGCACTCTCAGTCACACGCGCACTCTCAGTCACACGCGCACTCTGTCACACGCGCACTCTGTCACACGCGCACTCTGTCACACGCGCACTCTGTCACACGCGCACTCTGTCACACGCGCACTCTTCACACCGCACTCGCAGTCACACGCGCACTCTCAGTCACACGCGCACACTCTCAGTCACACGCGCACACTCTCAGTCACACGCGCACACTCTCGTCACCGCGCACACGTCTCAGTACACGCGCACACTCTGCAGTCACACGCGCTCAGAGCACTCTCAGTCACACGCACACTCTCAGTCACACGCACACTCTCAGTCCACACGCGAATTCACACTTAGTGCAAATAGCTAATACAGGGGGATGTTGCCGAGCACGCGCATTCTAAGTCAAATTTATTTGCGTTTGTCATTGAGATTGTATTTTGATTTTTAATTAAAACATCACCAAAACACAACACAAATACAATTCTGTGACAAAAGTCAAAGAAGTTTCACTTACTATGCGCGTGCACAGCACACACAGCTTTTTTTATTTTAGCCTATTTTTTTACATAATTTGAACCACGGCTAAACAGCACAATTGTTAGCTTGTGGGACCCCATGGTCTCCCAGGTACTAATCGGGGAAGTTAGTGGGGGAAACAAAATGGCTGCCATATCTTTTGCCAATAGAAACCTCCGAAATCATAATTTGGGGTTTTCAATTGGACAGACATTTAAAATACAACACAGAAACACTGGTAACTTCACCAATGAGTATCTGAGGAACCAGGGGACCATTCTCTGATAAAAATGACTCCCGGATTCAAATCACGTAAAAATAAAATTGTAAAATAAGATGGGATGGTGTCTGTAATCAGCTATGAGAGCCAAGTCTTTCATTACACAGAAAAACTTGTTATGAGAAAAATGAAAGACATGCAGAAAAGTGAGGATTATCTTTGTAATTATCAATAGTAAATGTTTTATTGCGGCTTGAAAATGAAAAGCATATATAATTTCTCTAGTTGTTGCAAATTAACAATAAAATAGGCACAGCTATTTTCTTTAATCACACCTCATTGGAATCTGTTCATTTTAATCTAAATGTAAAGCCCCATTTTCTTTGTCAGATGTTCAGAATAACCTGTCATAATCTGGAATATGGAAATTAGACCGTCATAATCACATTAGCTCATGTCATTTCTTCACCCCTCAACAACAGAAGCATCACTAACTCTCATCCTAGAGGGACATTCATTCTGCAGATACACATGGATCAAGTGTCGGTACTGTATGTGTTATTGCCCCCGTTCCGGCATTAACTCTCATTGACTTGAATGGCAGTTCACCCTGGAACTGGTGTGATGACTCATATTGGCACTTAAAGCATGTGCCCCCTTAATGCTAGTTGAACCTACAAGACATTGCTGTAAAATACTCTTTTTGTAGGTCTTCAGTTAAAGGAGCTGTCCTCACTCATTGTTTTTTTTTTTAGTAATTTTATTTTACTTAATATATCTCTTCTAGCCCTTTCTAACACTGTTTCTATTTTTAAAATCTGATGCTTTACAGGGATTGTAGTGAAGCATTTCATAGCATAGGAAATTAGGTGTCCTCTTAGATAGATTAATTAATAAAGGAAATATTCTAAAGCAATATCATGAAAAAAATGTTTCATTAAAATATTACAGACTGACAGAAATAACCAAGAATAGATTTTTATATATGTGTTTAGTTAATTAATATTTAGATTGCAGTCTTGATCAATCATGTGCTGCCTTTGGACTGTTTTTTTTTTAATACAGTACATGTAGCTGTGTCTAATAGGTTTTTAAATCATCTAATTCCAAAAGCATATAGACTGAGTGAATGTCACAAAAACAGTTATCATAGTCATCTTCTGAACACATCATATGTAGGAATTCTCAGACTTCTTACCATGGGCCACTGAAATTATTATTATTTTTTTGGAACTTCATTTTATTTGCAGTTTTCAATGGGATGCAGAAAATAAAAAAGGAACATTCAGGACCACATCCGCAGTTTTCATATTAAATTACATACAGGCCAATCTAGCCAGCCTTTCCGTCAAATTTGAACAGTATTGATGGGGTCAAATCAACAACATCTACTACTACCACATTTAAAGAATGAACAAACCAGACAAATAGAAATTAATTGTTTTTAAGTGGGGGACCACAATTCTCATTTGTACTTACTAATATGGTGTTACTTATCAGTTTATTCAATATACTAAAGTTAATTCTCAAAATCAACCAATTTCAACATTCCAATTCAGCTTTCCTTTATATCAAACCTAAATAACACATTATGTAACATGATAACATCGTTGGCATGATAATGTTAAGTACTGTATTTTGTACAGCTCAACATTACTTCAGCTTGGCGCACACACTATGTATAGCGTAAGTTTTACACTTACAGTGTCTGCATCCACAAAGCTAGATTAAAAATGCATTACGGAAGACATGTGGTCATAATTACAAAACAGTAACTTTGTTACTTAGAACTAAGGCTACATTTCTAAAGGGAATGACAGAGCAAACTGTAACACTAAACTAGCTGCAAGCTACTTGCTTTAAATATTTAGGTTGACTAAGCCTTGAATCCAGACGCCAGGTCAATTTTTCCTTCCTTACCTTCAAATACTTTCTGGAAAAGTTGCCCAATTATCTGAGCAGACTTCTCACCCCTACTGTACATCAGTAGCGCAACTAGCGGGGGTGCAAGGGTGCATTTGCACCCACTCTCAAGAATTGCTATCACACTTACAGAGGCCCTGCACTCCTCCCCACAGCAATGAAACTGATTGCCGTGGTAGAGAGCAGCCCTTCTCCATCCACATTGCAGCATCATGTGACGCTGCATCGTCATGACGTAGCGACATCACATGGCAATGCGTTGCCATGACAATGCGCCATCACATGATGTCACATGGTGACGCGTTGCCACGTGATGGTGCTGCATCACGTTGCGTTTTCATGGCGATGTGTCGTCACAGGATATCGCTACGTCATGACGCTGTGACTACACCCCCCAATCAGATTTTCTGCTGGCACTCATGCTGTACTCAGCACTTATCACCTAAGATCAGCCTATAGAAACATACTGATACAGTAGTTGCAAGGTTCACTAAAGAATCTGACCACTCTTCCTTCTCTTACCACTTCCCAGAGCAATATACCTGAGTCTCTCAAAACTGCCACCTGTTTAAGATCTTTCAAGACTTTGGTTGTTTCATATTTAAAATATGTTTGTAACTGTAATATATAGAATGTTATCAACATATTATTCTGCACCCAGGACATTCTTGAAAATGAGAGGTAACTTATTTTTTTCCTGTTAAAATATTTTTTAAATAAATATCATACATTTTCTCTTAATCAAATAAAAAATTGTATTAGCAATTTAAATGAAATCCATAAGTGTGTCTGTGTGTATATATATGTGTGTGTGAATATAAATTATATGTATAGATGGTTGTAAATGCCGGCACACTTTGGATGTCAAAAATGTAAAAGATTTCATTTCACCATAAAACTGATCGACATTTCAGTTCCCAATGGAACCGGTCTCACCTTATACATTTTTTAAGAGTGTGCACCTCGAGCTTTTGAACTTACTCCTCAGTGCTGATCTCCACAACTTTTATTTATATATATATATATATATATATATATATAAATATATATATATAAACCATACGATACCGTTTGAAGCATGAGATCAGGAGACAGCACTCTGGTAAGTTTGATCACAAGTATCTTTGCATTGAAAGAAAAGACTTGGATCAAACTTACCAGAGTGCTGTCTCCTGATATCGTGCTTCAAACGGTATTGTATGGTTTATTACTGCATTATGGGACAAGCACCCAATTTTTTCTACTTGCAAGTGGAGTGCCGTCAGCTTCTTTGGATTATATATATATATATCACAACAGGTTTCCAATTAGCTATAGATTAAGAAATTACTCACCTTTTTCCTTGTTTAATTATGTCTTCTTTTACACAACCCGTAATTTGTCATCCACAGATTGTTCACTCTCTCTCTCTCTGGTCAAGCTTAAAGTGTACTCTTCATTTAGATAGTTTCTTTGAACCTTGTGGGCAATATCCTTCATAAAGTGCACACTGTATTTCTGAGGAAGATCTGGCTTTACATTGGTACAATGTGTGCAGGAAAAAAGCACAGACCAGCTGGTTCCAATGCAAGGAGGTGATGATGGGAGGATTTATGGCACCAGTTGAATAGCATGTGACTATCTCTCCCTTACAAATGATTATTCTGTTTAGTAAAGATAAATTGATTCCTCTAAAAACACACACTAATGGTTTACACAGACAGGTTCTTTGTAGTTATCACAACCGAATGATATCAGCACCTAAACACTGACAGCGAAGGCAAACATATGCTTCATGGGTACTATGGTAATGCATTTGGACACTGGGAATTGTTGTAATGATTTTCTGATGGTAAGATAGTTAGTTTCTAGCATTGATGTTTATTTTTTTTTGTTTACATTAGGACTTAGACTATTTATTAATCCATTGCAATCATATAGGTAGAGGGAAAAGTGGGTTGAAGGGGAAACTGATAAGTTGCATAGGAATGTGATTTCATAGTTTCCAGTATTTTGTGTACTTATGGTTCCAACGTTGAATGAAAAATCCAGTCTCTCTTGCTTCTCCTACCACCCACTCGACTTCTGTATTTACATTGATACTGGGCAATGAAATCAGATTTATAAAATAGTGTATGAATCTTTTCTTTACTTATTGACTCCTATACAGATGTGGCAGACGTTATTTCCCCGTTACCGCTGGTTTTCGTAAGATATAACACAGAAAATATCGCAGGCGTTAAAGAGAACATTAAAAGTTACTATTGTTTGTAATAGAGCTAGGGTATTTCTTACAGTAAATAAAAAGGTTGCATTAGTGGGTGAAACATCTGTAGGTCTTTGCTCTTTGCCCGGGTTCTAACACTAAAGGAAGTACATAATTATTTTTTAAATAGTCTTGGCAGAAAGACAGTTTCCATTTGTATTTCTTATTTGTGACACCAGTTTTGTATATTTGCTCACGTACCTAGAGTCATTGCTCACAATAATATAATGTGATTTTGAGAAACAGAAGGCAGTTTGATTTAATGGTGGGATAAAAGTTAATGTTGCAAGCAATTGACAAAAATAAAAAAACAGGATGTTTGTTTTTTTCAATTGCGGTTAGGTCAGGGGTTCTCAACCTATGTTTCCACTACTACTCTTTCTTCATATACTCCTAAGGCCTGGGACATGGTCAGCGCTTATGCGCTGACCCGTGCTGAGCCATGCTGCTGCTCGGCACTGAGCCCCTGCAGCTGCAATGAGAGCGGGTTTAGCAGGGGCTCGCGCACGCGTCAGCACGCTTGGGGAAGCGTGTGTCTTTTGAAAATTCCCTGCTTGCCGGAGCGCACGGCCGGTCACGTGAGTGGTTTGCCCAATGAGGGCGAACCAGCTCCGTGACATCACTGGCCCGCCCCCATCCTACCCCCGGCCCGCCCCCTGATGGCGCGCTGTGTAAGGCCAGGGAAAGCACCGCTTTCCCTGAGCCTCAGCGGGCCTCAGCACTGTTTAAAGGCACTATGTCCCAGGCCTAAGAGTTGCTACCTTGGTTGGTGAAAGTGCAAGTATGATATTCTTACACTCAGTGCAGTGTCGACATAGATGTTTGCGGGACTCGGTACAAGGATATGTGGGGCCTAAGCTCTTACCGTCTCCGGCAGCATCACCTCACACAAGGTCCCGTCATCATGGCTCTGCGACATCAAATGGTCTCGCATTGCCATGACAACGTGATGTCACGGGATGTCACAGCACCATACGTTTTCATGGCAACGCGACGCTATTTGACATCACGAAGCCATGATTACCGGGACCCTGCATGAGTAGATGTCACCGGACAAGGTAAGAGAGTTACAGAGGCCCTACGCTCTCCTCGACAATCAGTTTAATTGTTGTGGGGGAGAACGTGGGCCCTCTGTATGCACGGGGCACAGTCACGGCACCGCCATCAAGCCGGCCCCGATTTTCAGTGTATTAAAAAAATGAACAAGCAGATAATTAAAACTAAGGGGACAAGTGCAAGTAATAAATGTATACATAATTGTTCTTTGAAAATTGAAAGAGTAGCTTGCATCAAAAAAATCTATTCTCACCTAAAATCATTAGTGGCATACTGCATGTTGGTATGCCATTATTCATGTTCATACATTTGGTGCATGTTTTCTTATTCTTTGAATGTTGTGCAACATTTTCATGCATATGAAACATTAAAAATTATTTGCGTCTACTCGCATTTGCCTTTTATGCCAATAAATAGTTGAGGGACACTTTTGACGCATTTCTTGGAGGGAGCTCAGGTTGGGAGAGAGAGTGTTATACCCAAAGTAGAGGTTGGTCTGCTGATCAATCATACTCAATGATTGCCAAAAGAGGTGGGGTGGTGGTAGTGTTGGTATTCATTGTGACCATGGCCTTAGTAACAGCAGCTGGAAAAGACTAATGGATGGGACCCTAGAAAAAAGGGAAATAGCTGCTCCTACAAAAAAACAGAAGAAGTTGTACTTAAACCCCAGCAGCACCCTTTTTGTGTGAAAAGAAATAAACGCCATCCTCTTCTACATCACTGGGTCAGAAGGACAAACTCACCACCAGGATGGGAAAGGTTGTACAGAAAAATTAGATGCTGTTGCAAGACTAGAAGTCCTGCGCATGTTCTGAGTGTATAGGGAGAGGTGTTATCTCGTATGTTGAATAAGTTGAAGAATTCTGACTTGACTAATTATCTGTTACTTTGATCATCGATGAATGCGAACATCCTAGTGGCCCTCTCAGGTTGTCCCTTGGGGTATACTGCAACAAGGCATATTTTGGAGCAGGACCTTTGGTTACATCCTTCTCTGCAAACCTCGGTGCACTGGGATGTGACAGATGGTGATGGTGACTACTCTTCTCCTTCCTCCCCGCCTTGCTTTGCCATGGAGGAAGGGTTGTTGAGTTGGTCAAGTGCCAATGTCTCTGGATGTAGAGATGTTATGTGCTTGTCACGGTTGCACACTGTACATTTAATGGCTTCTTTACAATCTTTGAACAGATGACTTATGGAAGCGCAGCATCTGAATCAAACTTTGAATTCTCTGAGTAGGTTCTTGTGTTCCTCTATGGACTTCATCTTGAACTTGAAGCATCTGTTAAGTGGGTGTAGCTTCTTGTGTATGAGACATTCACTGTTTTGGTCCCCTGTCTCTCTGCTTGAAGCGATTGAATGATTGAGACATGTAGATGTTGGAGAAGACACGTCTGTCCTGTGGACCAAGATAGGCATTCTGGTGCTACCGTATCTTGTCACCGGTCCTTCATTCTTTAGTTTGCTTGCACTGGGCATGGTTGGTGTACCCCTGGCTAAGTTGGGATCATTTTTGTTTCAGCTGCTTCTTGAATGAAGCTCAAGAAGAATGACAAGGATAGGGGGGAGGCGACTTGCTTCTCCCTTTTGTATTTTGAACCTTGCGAAGACCATCTTTCTTGAAGGTTGTTAGGTAGTTTCTCCAAGATGGGTTTCACTCCACGAGCTTTGGGTTTCTGGAGCTTGCTGGGTTATTGCAAGTGTTGTTGTTTGGAGGTGTGGCCCCTCCTCCCCAGGGTTTAAAGCTTACCCCACTTTCAAATTAGCTGTTTTTATCATGTTCCTACTGTATGTATCACAGACCCAGAATGGTTTTCTCGCTCCAGCAAAAAAGAGAGGTACATGAGAATTTTACCAGGTAGTGTTAGGACCTGCAAATTGGTCATGCCGTGAAGTGGCTGCAGGCTTATAATGCCTTGGCCAAAGGGTTTAACTAAATGACCCTTACTCATGAGCAGATTAGCACTGAAGTATTGTTCTATATGTTGTGTCACTTGGTATGTTGCGCTGGGCCTTTCTGTTTTTGTTTGTATATTTTGCCACGCTCAGCAGCACTGCTTTTTGACACTAATATATATGCTGTATATATGATGTGAGGGTGGGTTTTTGGGTTCTGGAGCTTGCTGGGTTATTGCAACTGTTGTTGTTTGGAGGTGTGGCCCCCTCCTTCCATGGTTTAATGCTCACCCGCCCTATTTTCCAATTAGCAGTTTTTATCATGTTCCTGTGTATCACAGACCCAGTATGGTTTTTCTCCCTCCAGCAAAAAAGAGAGGTACACGAGAATTTTACCAGGTAGTGTTAGGACCTGTAAATTGGTCATGCCATGAAGTGGCTGCAGGCTTATAACGCTTTGGCCAACTAAATGACCCTTGTTGTGTATGTTGTGTCACTTTGTATGTTGCGCTTGGCCTTTCTGTTTTTCTTTTTCCAAGATGGGTTTCACTCCATGAGCGGAGTCTAAGACGTTAAGACCCAGTAGGACTTGATCAGCTATTGCAGACTCCAATTCCTGCAGCAGATCTCCAAACTCTTGTAACTTTGTATAGTCTTTAAACGAGATTCTTGGGAAGCTGTCAATTCTCTTGAAGAGTGCGTCTTCGATTACCTCTGGGCTACCAGCACCTCTCTAGTTTCTTCCACACTAAGTCGAGACCTACTTGAGGGTTAATTACATTTGAGTCTCTTCACATGCTCTGCAGATTCCTTCCCCAACTACTTGGTTAGCAAGTTGAATTCTTGCCTTGCAGTGAAGCCCAGGCTCTTGATTACTTCTTTGACTGCAGACTTCCATATTTGGTAGTTCTCAAGACAGTCGTCGAAGTTGGTAAGTCCTGTTTGACCAGATCACGCCGGATCATGTACTTTTCCATACCTGTTAGGCCTGATGCATCAGTGTATTGATTTTGTGGAGGATGTGGGCTGTCACATTCTGGTATATTGCTCTGTCCGCCATCTACGTTTGCCACGTTGGACTGTAAGGACGAGTGGGGTTGATCACGCGTCTTTGGCCTGTGTGCAGAGTGTGTGCTTGGTGCAATGGTGGTTGCTGGGAGGGACCTTGCAGTCATCTCTTCCTTGATGTGGATGTGTGATGACCGCTGGTCAGTGTGGGGAGCTGTGTTTCTCTGTGTGGGCATACCTGGATTGCGAGCCTGTTGTAGTGCATCCTTATGTGTACGGCATGTGGATCACTGTTGTAGCTGTAGCTATCCCAGGTGGTGTATGCCTTTGAAGAAACAGCATCTACTCAACGTGGACTCTCCAATGCTTCAGCATCTGTGATATCCTCCTCATCAGGTACATATGGTGCGCTGGCATTCACACTGGGGAGGCTCCTCACATAGTCTTTAATTTGTTGGGCTGGATCCTGTGAAGCTATCCGACTATACGATTGTTCCCCGCCATTGTGTCTCGCGGCTGCTTCTAAGACCTCCGCTTGGGCTGCGGCGGCCCTCTTCTTTACTTAAGGCTTCTAAGTTCACGTCCAACTCTGCCTTCTTACGCGCAGTGGCTGTAGCAGTGGCGGTGGCAGTAGCTATGGCAGCGGCTGCAGCGGTGGTTGCAGCGTCCCTCCGCTCCTCCTCTTCTAGGCGGGCTCTCTGTAGTTTCATGGCTGCCTCTTTCTGAGTGTATTCAGCCCTTGCGTGTGTAGCCTCTGCGATAGCTCATGCCTTAGTAGCATTTGAACTTGCGCTAGACGCATTAGATTGCGCTGATTTTGCCGACCTTGAGGAATGCCTGGATGCGATGGAGCGCTGTGATGCAGTTTCCAGCAAAAGGTTCTTTCTTCTGCTCTCAGCTTCCATGTGTAAGGGATCCACTCCTGGGTTTGGCTGGAACTCATTCTCACAGTGCTTTAGAGCTTCCATACAAATCCCTCCCTGAACCTGCAATCAGAATCACCTGCTCTTGGTGTTACTTTGCAGCCTGCCTGTTGCTGCCTCATATGGAGCTCTGGTCCCATTGGCTGACGGTGCGATTTAGCCGCTGCCCTTTCCCACAGGAAGTGGCTGAACATAATACTTTTGCCAAGTAACTGTGCTTGCCACAAGCAGCTCTGTTTGGCCTGACTTTGGCCTTGTCCTCTTCTCCTAGTTCCTGGCAGACATCGCCTTCACCACGCTGAAGCGGCTACACTGTTCCTCAGTGTTTCCTGTGGTGTGTCTGCACTCCTGCTTTTCCTGTCGCCTTCCTTCCACCCTGTTCCCTGTTCCTGTACCCACTGCGCTGCAGCACCTACGCTGAAGCCCCTTCGCTGAAGTTTTTCCTGTTGCCGAATTTTTGCCTGTGACCTCAACCTTCGCTCCTGTGCCACCTGCCTTGACTCCGGCTTGCTTATGGACTACTCTGTCTTCTCCAATCCTGACCCAGCTACGCACGACTATGGACTACGCAACCCGGACCCGGCTTCGTGGTCTATGGTCGGTGTTTTCACATCCCCACCTCAGCCCTGCGGTCCGGTCTAGGTTTGTGGTGAGCATAAGCGTTAGATCGATATTATTCTGTAAGTCTCATTCTTGCAGATTTTCACCAGTATTTGTACTGGTCAAGTAGGTGATATATGTCTCTGACAGCACTCAGTAGCATGAGTGGTCGGATCTTAATTGGATTATAGCCTGCTGGAGCTGCTTCTCATAATCGCCAATGCTAGCAACATTCCGCATTTCAAGTCCAGTTTTTTCTCAGGCCTTTTCTAACTTGTCGCGGTGCGCGTCAATGGCAGCTTCATATTTTTTGCAGCCCTTCTGTGTAAGTGTAACTGTTCGCTTATGCCTTGCGCCTCCTTGCGTGTGTTGCGGTTGTGTAGCAGTCTCAGTGTCTGAGTTGTCACTCTCATGCGTGGTGTCTGGTGTGGGTCTGAGTTCTGCCATGCTCCAGGTGTATGTTGGCCTTTAGCCAGTGTATGTGGCATGCAGTCTGTTACCTGCGTTAGCAATGGACGAATGTCTCAGATGGTGCCTGTCGGTGTCCTGCAGTGCTTAGCGTAGCGATAGCTGTACTTTCAGGTGTCTGTGGGTCTAACCCATGTCCTGGCGGATGTCTGTTAGCGTGGCCCTTACTAGCCTTATCAGGAGTAGTACGTAGTGTAGGGGTCGGTCTGATGCTGAACCTCACTGTAGGCTGTGCAGAGCTGCAGGGCTTGCTAGTCTGTGTAGCTGTCGCTGCAGTGGCAGCCTGTGTATATGAAGGGGCTCTACTTTCTTAAGCTGTCTGCATCTGTGAGGCAGTGACTGGCCTTTAGAAAACTGTTCTACTGCAGCTCCTGTATAGTTGTCTTTTACTATTCTGACTCCAGGCACACTGTCTTTAAGGGTAGAGCCAGGTAGCATAACTCATTCCCCTTTTATTCACACCAAGTCCTTCCTTTCTTCTGTAAGCTTTTATTGAGCAATAGCGGCAACATGCAAAAAAAAAAGGGTGGGGGACTGTAGTAGGTGCAATAATTCAGGGTAAGGTAAAATACATTAAACTTTATCAGAAGTATATGTGAGACATAACAGTTCCTGAAGGCTGCTGGTTGAAAGAGGAAAGGGATATGACCTGACATTCAGGAAAAGGGGCAGGGCAAAACAAACAGCCAGGGGGTCCTGGATCATACCACTCAGCAAGTGGAAAAATTATTAAGCAACAGGCTGAGAGCAAGCGGAACCATTGTTGCAATGTTACACTGTGCAGTGACAGGAATCACAGAACAGGGAGAAATGTACAACTGGTCCCAGGACAGACATCAGCCCCAGGGATGGAAGTGAGAGAAGAGTGAGGCTGGTGTGTCTCATTTGTGTCGGTTCCTGGGCCCAGGGTGGTCTTAATGCTTAAGACAGAGATTTTTCTTTTTTGTTTGTTTCAGTAAATTGCATCTCTGACCCCATCCACACCTGCAATACTGAGGTTCCATTCACCACCTTAAGAGGGTTAACCTCTTCATCACCTTATTCTAATACATAGCATGTGAGTGTGATGATCTTGACCTTTTGCTGTGTTGCACTAATCCCCCCCCCCTTTTTTTATTCTTGCATATACCTGGGAGTATTTGCGCTCTATATCCTGTATTACATAATATTGTGGGACTGGTTTGCACTTGCTATGATTGGGAATGTCTAATTGCCAAATTAAAATACAATTTTGTCATTGGCTGGTTGTGTGTGGAATGCAGAATTAACTGACTTATCTGCCACCAGTTCTATCCTATTCATGGCAGATATCACCAGGTGCCACCCCCAACACAACCATTTAACTTATTTTGTTTACCTTTCTGTGGGAGCCCAAACAAGTCTGCTTTTCCAGAAACAAACATAACATCTAGGTTAGCACAGTGTTTGGCTTGTTGAGTGTGAGACCTAACTGTCCCATCTGTAACCCATGGGAGGGAGGGCCCAAGTACATCATTATTTTATTCACGTTTTTGCCCTGTAATAATAATAACAACAACAGAACAGTGTTTTTTGTGATCACTGCCACAGCAGCAGGGTATCATGACTGAGAGACAAATCCAGTAAGAAGTGACTAACTGTGAGACAATCAACTATAGTTAAAGCAGGATTGCAATGGTACTGTAAGTTATTGAATCTCCCCCAAGAACTCTTGCAAAAATTATAACCTAGCGCATTAGTGGTAGCTTAGTCACTTACCAAATAAACCCTGTTACAAATGGAACATTAATAATCTGTGTGGGTTTTGAAAGCAGGAATGCATTTGAATGAGAGATACATTTTAATAACAAGCAATAACATCTTATGGAGCACAGCATCTTCCTCGTTTGCAACACCTAACAACCCCCCAATCCTCCATCACACTGCTAAGAATCCTTTCTAAATTCCCTTATTAATAACACAGTTTAATATAAGGAATCTTCTGTAAATTATCCTACCCATAAACATACACATTCTACATACAGTATGTTCACAAAAAAATACAAATACAGATAAGCACAAACACTGGGATCCAAGCAGATGCCACACCAGAAAATAATGAAAGAAAGTTGAAGGAAAGAAACAGAGAGAGCAATGATGGTAGGATCACTTGGCCGATCTAGTCTGCCCATTTAAATAATTAAATCAGGGATTTGAAAATAACTTTAAATAATGTTTGCAAAGAGTCCAGAAGAATTAAATATGCAATGTTGTAAGCCTGATCTACAGTATACCATTACAAATAACGAGATGCAGCACTTTTGAAAGCAACACTTGATTAACAGATAAATTCCACTTGTAAACATTATTTCACGGCAGAAATTAACATCAGATCTGCAAATGATAGTTTAGCAATAAAACATTCATAATACATGAATTAAATACAAATTATAAATGCTATGAAACCTTGTACAGTATTCAGAGGACTAAAAGCAATATTGGTTCACAGTAACCATGAATTGGAGGTTGTGTTATTTTTTATTGTCGGAACTAGACAGTTATTCATCAAAGTTGCTTCAAGGCTTCAAGACATAACCTACAGAAAAGTGCATTGATAATATAGATTATGCAAAGGCTTTTCATTTGAGTGCAATTTGAGTTGCATTTCCCAGAATCCCTTGCTGAGGTGGAAGCACTGTATGCTAGGGCAGGGGTGAACAAATTGGGGGGCGCCACATTTTTCTGAGGGGGCGCGGAGCAGAGGCCCCGCTCTCTTCCCCAAGGCATTTAAATTGGCATTTAAATTAAATGCCGGGGGATCGCGTGAAACGTCTGCAACTCTAAACTTACCTTGACTCTGCCGGCATCAGGATTCGTGTCCATGGCAACGCGGCGTCAAATTGCCGCGGGGTCATGTGACGTGACATCACATGTGTCAAATGACGCTGTCGTGACGTGACATCACATGACCTCGCAGATTAATTTGACGTCGCATCAAGCTAAGTGTCAAAATGACCACTGAATCACCAATAGAAAACCAGGATGCTATCTATTGGCTGCTGTGGGGAGCCTTGACCCTATTGACATTTTTGAAAGAATATTCCAGCTTGCCGGCCATGTTTGTTGTCCTGTCGTCCATATTTGTAGTTTTTTTTCATGTCTCAAAAAGATTTTTGGGCACACAAAAAATAGAAAATAACTCAGGTATCTCCAGATGTCAGAGAACTATGAACAGCTTCAGGAGAACCCCAGGTTCAGGCAGGATAAACCCCAACACACCCACCCCACTCCAAAAAATGGAGGATTGCTGCTTCGAATATAAATCTAGCATGAACCTTTCAAAATATGATCTTAAAAAATTGACTAAATTACAAAATTAGACTCTCCTGACATTAAGTACAGGTGGCTACTTTTTAAACAGAACTTAAACCAATGTTTAAATGTCATGCTTATTGCTCATTCAAGTGAATGGACTGTAAGGGGTCTTCCGGCCACAGAAGGTTTGCCAATGCAGAGCATCACTTAGTAAATATGCCCTATGTGAGTTTACTTATGCTTTCGTAACACTTTGTCCTACCCAGCAAAGGAATATTAAGTATTTATGTCCTTTTTTTCACTTTAATTCTGACTATGAGCAGAAAAAATATTTTTTAAAGATTGATGCATATTTGTTTAAGGATGCAATTTGCAGTGAAGTCCCACTGCAAAGTAACATATCAGTAACCCATAATGCCTTTAAAAGTGAAATTCTAGTTATTCAGTATAATTGTTTTCATATTGTCTTTTATTGTCCACCTGTTTTCTTCCTGACTTCATACAGCTAAACCCCGTTATAACGCGGTCCTCGGGGTCCACCCCGAGACCACCGCGTTACTAACGGGGTCGCGCTAATTTTAAAAAAAAAATGGCCGCCGCATCAGTGCATATAGTATTTACCCCGCGGTCCCGGCTTCCCCCTGTCACCGCGTGACAGGAGATGGGAGGGGGTATGCCCCTCCGGCTTCCGCTTCCCCTGTCACCGCGTGACAGGAGATGGGAGGGGGGATTCCCCTCCGGTTCCGGCTTCCCCTGCCACCGCGGTACAGGAGATGGGAGGGGGGATGCCCCTCCGGTCCGGCTCCCCCTGCCACCGCGTGACAGG